>PISX010000927.1:0-226061 GCA_004024625.1 Mellivora capensis
TTTTTTTATGTTTATTTATTTTGACAGAGAGAGATCACAAGTAGGCAGAGAGGCAGGCAGAGAGAGAGGAGGAAGCAGGCTCCCCGCTGAGCAGAGAGCCCTATGTGGGGCTCGATCCCAGGACCCTGAGATCACGACCTGAGCTGAAGGCAGAGGCTTAACCCACTGAGCCACCCAGGTGCCCCTCAAAAGTATTTTTTAATCTCAGAAAATCCATTAATGAAATTAATCATATAAATAGGTCAAAGGAGAAAACTATGATTACCAAGAAAACTGCCAAAAGCATTTGTTAAAATTTAAATCCATCTCCAAGTTAAAAAAAAAAAACCTTACTTTTTGAAAAAAAAGACATACAGATCCCTCCCAAATTAAGAATCATATTTTTGTGTGTGTGTGTGTTAGTTTTGTGTGTGTGTGTGTGTGTGTGTGTGTGTTTTTTAATTTCTTTTCACCGTAACAGAGTTCATAGTTTTACACCACACCCAGTGCTCCATGCAATGCGTGCCCTCCACAATACCCACCACCTGGCTCCCCCAACCTCCCACCCCCCGCCCCTTCAAAACCCTCAGGTTATTTTTCAGAGTCCATAGTCTCTCATGGTTCATCTCCCCCCCAATTTCCCTCTTTTTTTTAAAAACACGAAGAATCCTACTAACTAGTGAAACATAGAAGGATCCCCATTAAAGCCAGCAATATGACAGAGGGGTGGGAGAGGCATTCTTTTCTTTTTTTTTTTTTTAAAGTATAGTTAACACACAATTTTATATTAGTTTCAGGTGTACAACATGGTGATTTGACAAGTCTACATGTTATGCTTATGCTTACCACAAGTGTAGCTACCATCTGTCTCTGCACAACAGTATTATAATACCATTCACATACTCCCTATGCTGTACCTTTTATCCCTGTGACCTATTCATTGCATAATGACACCTGTATCCCCCCTTTGGCCCATCCCCCACTCATGGAGACATTCTTTTATATTTGTTATTTAATATTGTTCTAAAAGTGCCAGCCAATACATTTAAAATCAACAAAATAAGAGATACAATTATTGGAACAATGAATGTACAATTTGTCATTATGTGCATAGGTGATATCACACTTAGAAAACATAAAAGAATAAACAAAAAAGTAGAAACAAGAAAAACATTAATAAAGTGGTCATTTATAAAAGAAGTATACAAAAATCAATTCTGTTCTTACAAACAAACTAAAACCTATAGTAACTTAAAATTTTTGATCCTAAAAAAAATAAAAGATGGACAGATGATAGAGAACAGAACAGAGGCTCGAATATGCATGAAAATTTAATATGTGATAAAGAAAACATTATAGTGATCATTTTTAAGAACTACATATGTTAGAATCTATAAAACATGGGCACCTGGGTGGCTCAGTGGGTTAAGCCTCTGCCTTCAGCTCAGGTCATGATCTCAGGGTCCTGGGATCGAGCCCCACATCGGGACTCTCTGCTCAGCAGGGAGCCTGCTTCCCCCCCCATCCCCTGCCTGCCTCTCTGCCTACTTGTGATCTCTGTCAAATAAATAAATAAAATATTTTTTAAAAATCTATAGAACACAACTAAAGCATCTGTAGTAAAGATGAAAGAATAAAAATACATTAAACAACCAAAAGTTTAAAAAAGAACAAAATAAACCAAAACAAAGCAGAAGGTAGGAAACAAATAGCAAAACCTAATGTTTAGAAAAGAGAAAAAGGTAAAACTAATAAACAAATTAGAAAGCTGGTGTTTCAAGAAATCAATAAACAAACCACTAGCTCAGTTAGTCGAGAAGAAGAAATGGGAGAAAATGCCAAGTATACAAAGTAAGAAACAGTAAAAAGCAAACAAAACTAAAAACATCATTAGAAAATACTTTGAATTCTGTGCAATAAACTTGAAAGTCTAATTGAATGTATAATTTTAAGAAAATACAACTCACCAAAGTGATCCCAGTAGACAAAAGTTGAACAATTTCCTAGAAGAAAAAAAGAAATTATCAAAGACCCACCACAAAACAAAACAAGAAAACAAAGCAGCAAACAAAGCAACTGGCCTAAATAATTTCATACAGAAACTGGACCTTCAAATAAAACATAATATAAAAATAAAATTAAAAATAAAATAAAAATGGAATAAAATATAAAATAAAAAATAAAAGCACACTCCCTCTGGCAAAGAGGACAAAAGTAGCTATGGCAGAATACACCGTATGCAGGTGACGTCCCAGGTGGGGCTAGGGGATCTCGGCAGGATATGGGTGCCTGCTGCATTACGGAACACACTCTAATTGCAAAATATCAGTATCAATAAAAATATCAAGGAGCCCACAGGCTACTTGTTCAGCGTGAAGGAAAAGGAAAAACATACCTTCACATTGCCTAAATCTGCCTTGGTAATTTCCAATGCAGCATCTAATTTAACCCTCCACACCACCACCCAAGAGATAGGTAGACTCATCTGTATTTCAGAGATAAAAATCTGAGGGGTAGAGATGCTTGGTAGTTTACTCAGAGTAAAGAGGTTGGGTTTATATCCAGGGGCGCCAGGGTGGCAAACTACTTTAGTTATAGGTCACTCTCCTCCCTCTCTCCTGCTATCTTTCTAAGGAAAGCTGGGAAGCTTTCGTTATCAGGGATCTCCACTGCCAAACCCAAAAGGAAGCCAGAGGGCAGGGGAGCAGCGGATGTGATCCTTATCTGTCAGCCTTCCAGGTACTGAACAGGGTGCAGAAGTGTAAGGTACACACCTAGATATCTGGCTAATGCAGGATAACAGGCATATCCCACTTCTTAACTGTAAGACCAGGACAATGAAGAGCTCTTGCCACAGGAGTTGTTCGAGGATTGATAGGATATTGCATGTAAACATCTCAGCACCTTCTTGGCACCGATCAGACTCTCAACAAACGTTAGCCATATGAAAGACCGTCATTAGCTTGCATTGGTTAAATGCTCTGAATCAATTAGACTTCATTTTTTAGTCAAAAGTTTGGCTTTGAGACTTAAACTTTAAGAACAAAAAGCCACAGAGAAATGACACAGCTGGCTCCACCCATCAATATCCAGTGACAAAAACAGTTAAATATCACAAACAAACCAACACCTGGACAGGGAATGCCGATAAAATGAGCAACACTGATTTCCCCTCCAAACAACACTTTAAATCCATTTTTAACAGTGGTGCCAATGAGGAACGTTCTTACTAAGGGAATATCTTTTTGAGCTGTGGCTCACTCTAAGAATATTCTCTTTGCCCCATCTTGTAAATGGTAAAGTTCATACTTAGTAATTTTGGTCATGAATGACCACCTAAATATGTCAGGAATAATTTCGCATCTGTGACCCTCAAAGCCAAAAATACAGATGAATGTAATTAACCTACTTCCAAAATTGGAAAAAAAAAAAATCTGCTCTATTCTCTCCTGACTTGGGAACATATGGTGTCAGATTACATGGTTGGCACCTGGCTGACTGCTGGGTCCATGTGTCGCATTCTAACACAAACAGGCAGAGGCACAAAGCCTGCCTAGAAGAGTCGCCAGCCAAATCCAAAATGGGCAGCTCGAGCCACAAGCTCAGCCAGAAACTGCTATTAACATCCTGGTGGAGGAAACAGAGCTCTCAGCACCATCCTCTGAGCCCAGTTTCCCCTCTTGCCCCACGACCTCCTTCCATAAACATCTTGAGAAGGATCCATGAGGTTGGTTTCTCCGTTGACGTAGATCGTCAACACTCCTGGCTCTATTTTTCAGGGAGAAATTGAATTGGCCTCAACTCATTTTGGGGGTTGGCTCTCTTCAGTTAAGGCATTTTGAAGCAAGTAATTCCAAGGAAATGCTTTCCATACCAATTAAAGGTATGCCTGTCATTCTCCCCACCCAAGTTCCTAACTCCTGGCTTGTTTATACTGAGTGAAGGACATTCACCCCTGGCCTAGTGCAGAGAAAGCAAAGGGAGTGTCAGTGGCTTCCTGGCTTCACTTTTCTGTTCTCTGCCCATCTTCTTGTAGGCCTAATCTCTGTCTCTGTAAATCAGTTCAAACTGCTGATACACCATGAGACTGAATATACTCCTTCACACTCTGGTCCCCCAAATTGCTGTTACGATACCGAAATGTTGAATTATATTATTCTTTCCTGCTTGTGATTATTTTATTCCTGTTTTTTGCTTCTTTTTCTGAAATGTGCCCACTGTTTCAAGCTGAATCGTGGATAAAGAGGGTTTAGTTCATGTCTGCTATGGGAATTAAGAAACCACAAGGAACCAGGTAGAGTGCTACAGTTAGAATGAGAAGCAGCCTAAGGCAAGAGACCAAGGGTGGCAGATGTGTGACTTTTTTGACTCACCTGAGGCAATCCCTTACAATAGAATGGGCAGATTGGGGCGCCTGGGTGGCTCAGTGGGTTAAAGCCTCTGCCTTCGGGTCAGGTCATGAACCCGGGGTCCTGGGGTCAAGCCCCGCATTGGGCTCTCTGCTCGGCAAGGAGCCTGCTTCCTCCTCTCTCTCTCTGCCTGCCTCTCTGCCTACTTGTGATTTCTGTCTGTCAAATAAATAAAATCTTTAAAAAAAATTTTTTTTTCATTAAGAATCTACCCAGCTGGGATGCCTGGGTGACTCAGTTGGTTAAGCGGCTGCCTTCGGCTCAGGTCATGATCCCAGCGTCCTGGGATCAAGTCCCACATCGGGCTCCTTGCTCGGCAGGGAGCCTGCTTCTCCCTCTGCCTCTGCCTGCCACTCTGTCTGCCTGTGGTCGCTCGCTCTCTCTCACTCTCTCTGACAAATAAATAAATTAAAAAAAAAAAATCTACCCAGCTGATTTTCATACTTTGAATAAGTGGAAAAAATATAAGTTGCCTTTCCTTGCCTTCAGAGAGCATGTAAAGATCTTCATTTTTTCCTTTCTACTCCCCAATTGGGATCTGGCTATCAGAAACCAATCTTCCATCAAAAATACAAAAGAAACTACTTGGAGGTTAAAAGCAGCATTTAGGGGAAAACCATGTTGTACATCGTACCAAAATTTAATATGACTTTATGCAAAATAGTAATGTGTCTGGTAATACAAAGATCCTTCTAAAGTAGGTTAATAACAATCCCATATTATTCTCCTTAAAAAAAATGAAAATATATGTAAAAAAAAAGGCCTAAAGTAGCTGAATCTTGTACCCATTGATGGAGCTGATTTACATAGATAGCATTTAACATTCCATCATCATTATCCTATCAGTCTCCTGTCTAATGTGCAAGCCTAAAGACATTCAACGTGCTTAGAGGTTAGAAAAAAAAAAAAAAAAAAACCTATATCCGCAAGCCAAAATGGTGGTAAGTGACAAAAAAAAAAAAAAATTTAGGCAGACAGATGAGTATCAACTGGGATGGGAAAAAGACTGTCTCCCTGCTCCCTTCTGTTCCAATATAGTAACCTAAAAGACTGAATAAAAGAAAACGAAATATTTAAGAGTAAAACGTGGTTATCAAATGGAGAGAAGGGGAAAAAAGGAAGCATTATGATAATAGTCGAGTCTGCATCTGCTAGAGGAAGCAGCTTTGAGTGTGTGCACCTTGACTTAAATGGAAAGCAAATATAAATGAAACATCGTTCCTCCTTTAGAGTCCAGTGTGTGAATATTTTCAGATGTTTTTTCTTTTAAAATGTTAAGTGAATTTAAAAAAATTTTTTTTAATTTATTTATTTGTCAGAGAGAGATGGAGAAAGAGTGAGAGAGCACAGGCAGACAGAGTGGCAGGCAGAGGCAGAGGGAGAAGCAGGCTCCCTGCTGAGCAAGGAGCCTGATATGGGACTCTGATCCCAGGATGCTGGGATCATGACCTGAGCCGAAGGCAGCCGCTTAACCAACTGAGCCACCCAGGCATCCCTAAAATGTTAAGTGAATTTAATTCTGGTGAGAAGAACCAGAGAAAAGAGAGGCTCTGGGGAGACTTGCTTGTCCATCTGTGTATAGTGTGGAGAGGGGAAGCAGAGGGTTACATGTGTGTACATCTTCCTCATGTTGAGAGCTCCTTCTTAGCCATGTACTTGACTGTGGCCTTGCAAATCCAATGACCTGGCCTCTTTAGTCCCTCTGCCAGCATATCAAAGAAGTCCAGAGGGATTAGAGGCAAAATAGAGTCTGGGGTGTTGTAAAGCCATTGACCTCTGTCACCCTAACCACTACATAGTTCTGACCATATTTAGACTAGCCCAGAAGAGCCAAAGTTACGTCAGATGTGTGTAGCTGGGTGAGTGTGGGGAGGTACACTTTAAATCAGCTGAAAGAGAGGTATGTGGAGGCAGAGAGAGAAGAAAAGGAGAAACAATGGAGCATGAGAAGAAAGAACAGGGAAGTAGGAGCAGGGAGAAAAAGCAACAGTGAAAGAGAAGATTATAAAGAGGTGGAGAAAAGATTAGTCAAGGAAAATGAAAATTTTCTTAGGCTCCATTCATCTGGTTCCTTACCCAGAACACCTAAACTAAGACTCAGCCTTTCAATAGTTGCTCCAAATCGATGCTACAAGTCCCCATACCCTTGCCCCTGGGCAGCCGTCACTAACACTGCTCTTCCCTACCATGCTCGATACACGTTGGAATCCTTTCTAACACAACATTCCAGTCGCTGCTATTAAAGAGGACTATGGCCTTGATAGATAAATCCCATCCCTAGAGCTTTTCTTCAGCCTTAAATCCAGACTGTGTGCCCTCTAGCAACTGTCCACTCAACAGCAGGCCACGCCTGGGATTGCTCCTAACAATGTTGAATCTTATTTACAAGAAAAGGGGACAGAAGTCAATGAAATAGAGTGTGATACCATGAAAAATATACAGAAACTCCCCCCAAATTTTATAAAACACTAACAACCTTGAGCCATGTCTCTTTTTGTCCTACCCCACAGTGTGACAAGACTAACCCAGACAAACCAGGTTCTCCCAGTCAGCAGTCTAGTCTACTAAAGAACAAAGATAAAATAAAGTGACAGCTTTTGAATATTAATAGGGCATATCAGCAAGGGTGAGCAGCAAACAGTGGAAGTCATCCACAAGTTCTAAAATCAGTTCCTAAAAGCCCGAATTCATCTCATCGCTCCCCACTTAAGAATTCCACTAAGAAAATGAATCTTTATTTCAAAAATAAACTTCTGAGATGACTAGAGATAAAAGCAGAGAAAGAAATACTGAAGCACCACAGGACTATCCTTCACTCATCTTCTCCCCCTGGGGCCCATCACAATGCCAAGTATATTATAGATGCCCAGTAAATGTTTGTGGCATGAATGATGTGAAAAGAAAAAGAATATTTTAAAATCAACTTCAGAATGGGAATGGGCTTTGAAAACAAGCTGGTCCTAATCAGGATCACAGAAATAGAAAATAGAGTTTGAGGTCACTGAGAGCTACTCCAGATATTACCTATAGAATCTTTGGAGAATTTTCATTTCTAAAGAAAAGTAGGAACCACATTTTCTGGAGCACCACATTTCTATTTTTTTTTAATTCACTCACCCACTTACTCACTCACTCACTCAATCATTCATTCACTCAATAAACATTATTGAATGCCTATGATGTGCCAAGTGCTGTGCAAGGCTCTGGGGCTCTCGTGTAAAGAAAGACAGGCAAAGGCCAGACTCTCATCGAATTTGTATTTGTTTTGTTCCTTCCCCTCACCCTAAACCTAAGCCTTACATGCTGAAGACATTTCAGTCAACTGAAGTGCCTCCCTCCCACAAATGTCCTCCACCTCTAATTCATTGCCCACTCACTCTGCATTAATTTTTCTAGAAATGAACTGTCACCATGTTGTTCACCTGCTCAAAAACATCCAGTGCCTCCCTATCATCTTTAATTCATTCTGGGACCCATTTATCAACCAGGCACTCGATACGAAGCATGGGGCTAGGATTATAAGATAAAGTCTAAATTCAACATAGCACCAAGGGCTGCACTGATTATTTATTGCTATATAGCAAGTTATCCCCAAAGTTGGCAGCTTAAAACAATAAACAAGCATTATCTTCCAGTTTCTGTGCTCAGGGATCCAGAAAAGGCTTAGCTGTCAAAATGAGATCGCAGTCAAGTTTCTGGCCAGAGCTACTGTAATCTGAAGACCTGATCAAGGCTACAGGAATCACTTGCAAGAAGGCTTGCTCACATGGCTGTTGGGAAGTGCCTCCACTCCTCGCCAGATGGGTTTCTCCATGGAGCTTCTGGAGTGACCTCAGAACCTGGCCGCTGGCTTCCCCCAAAGGGAGACCCAAAAGAGACAAAGAGGAGGAAGCCACAATGCCTTGATGACCTTGTCTTAGAAGTCACACACCTTCATTTCACTGTATTCTATTAGAAGTGAGTCACTCTATACTTGAGGGCAGTCCAGTTCCACCTCTGGGAGAAATATCGAAGAATCCATGGATTGTAAAACCTAAAACCACCACAGATGTGTTATCAGGTTCTATTCTGTTCTATTTTATTCTATTCTATTCTATTCTAATCACCACCAACTATAATCACACCCAAACCTATTTACCTATTTTCATAATTCTCTGTTGGTATTCCCAGTATTAACCTCTGTATTCCAGCCCAGCTGGTTGTCCTGAATACACTATACCCATTGTAAATACTCTTTCCTCATTTGTTGCCCACACCTTTCCCCTGTTCTCTGCCCTCCCAATTCCTTACTCCAAGAGTAAGTAGAGCTAAGATGTTGGACACTGGGCTGTCTTGGGTTCAAATCCCACCCGACTTCTGGTGAGTTACTTAAGCTCCATCCACTTGAATTTCCTCATCTATAAAATGATGATAAGAGTATCTTTTTGAGGGCACCTGGGTGGCTCAGATGGTTAAGCCTCTGCCTTCGGCTCGGGTCTGATCTTGAGGTCCTGGGATCGAGCCCCACATCGGGCTCTCTGCTCGGCAGGGAGCCCGCTTCCGCCTCTCTCTCTGCCTGCTTCTCTGCCTACTTGTGATCTCGGTCTGTCAAATAAATAAATAATTTTTTTTTTAAAAAAGAGTATCTATTTGAAAAGTTTGTTAGGAGGATTAAGTGAATCAGTATTTATAAATTACTAACAATAGTGCCTGACATGTAATAAGTGCTTTTTTAGGTAAATAATATAGATATTGTTCTTCTACATCCAGTTCAAGTTCCAGGCTATAGCCCATAGTGAACTTCTTCAGTGAACTCCTAATGCTATAATTGTGCCCCTTCTTAATCCTGGTCAGATCTACAAATTATCACTTAATTACCTCACTTGTAGATGTTTTGCCTCATCTCCCAATTGCTGTTTCCTGATGGTCTTTAAATTCTGTACCTCCTTAGAGTGCTTAGGAAAGTCAGCATTCAATTCAAAAGGAAGAGAGGAGAGAATTAATTCATGTTAGTGCTTAGGAAAATATTCGTGCTGCTAGTCTAGTCATCCCAAATACCAAGAAACCACACTCTCATTATTTCCATGTGACCCTGTGGTATCAGTCAACCCAAATTAGGATATCCTATAAGATTGGCCATGTATGGACTCCCTTCCTCATTAAGGGAAACTTAAGAAAACACATAATATGGAAGAGGTGGGATTCTCTTAGTCCTAGAAGTAGGGAAGGAGGAACAGGTACGAGCATCAGCAAAGAGACCCAGGTACTACTATAACCACAGGTAAAGCAAACTTCAATATTATGAGATTGTTAAATCTTCAAGAGTCTAATATTTCAAAATCATCACCAACAAAAGGTCCTTCTCCAGCCCTAACACAAACACTATGGAATTTAGACTTCCCACCTACTTCTAGCTTCTGGTAAAATCCAAAACCTGTGCTGACCCATTTCTCATATTTGGAACCTGCTGGTACTGCCAGGTGAACATACAGTCAATGGCAATGAATAGGTGTAGGGGGGTTGGGAGAAAATATTCCCTGCCACCCCCATCACAGACAGGAGGTTCCGTTGTCCTGATTTAGCTACCAAGAGGCTACCTTCATTTATAGAGTCATTTCTCCATTCATTCCTTTTTCAACTAATCTTTCTTAAGCATTTACTGGGAATAGTAGATGATACCAAGAAGTAGAACACAAGTGCCTGGGCTTCAGGTAACTTACCTGGAACAAGTCACCCTCTCTGGCATCAATTTCTTTGTCTATAAAATGAGGAGGTTGGACAAAGTCTCTAGGGTTCTTTTCACTTAAAAAAAAATTGCTATTTTTCTGATTCTAATGCTGGCTCTGCTTTGCCAGGCAGGGTTGCTATGAAGATGAAGTTAGAAAATGTGCATGAAAGTGCTTTGAAAACTATAAAGCACTGCTCAAAATGTGAGGCATTATCCTCATTGTTGTTGCCATAGCCCCAAAAATCCCTAGAGGAAAGTTTTCAAAGACCTGCTTGATAACATCCCACTGGGATCTTAAATAGGAAAAGCTCTTCCTCAAGTCTCACTGGGATCTCTCCTGCTGCTAGAAAGTCCACAAAGTTGTTTCTGTACATTAGCAGCTTCTCATAGCGAATGCTTTTCAGAGATTGCAGCTGCCCCCAGGGGAAAAAAATCATTATGTGACCTAATCCTGGAGGTCCAGTCTAAGTCCAGAAGGAAAAAGGCTGAGATCAATTAGTGATGTCTGCTATGGGCACAGGAAGAAGTGGTCACCAGCTGATCGACATGCCTGGACCAGGTCCTTCTGCAGCTATGATGTATGTGCCCTGCATTTTACTAAATGTTTCACAAGAATTACCTCATTTTTGAAATAAGGACTGATATCAATCCCATTTTACAAATGAGGAAACTGAGACCCAGAGAGGCTGACTTGCCAAGTTTACACTGCTATGTGGCAGAGCCAGAATTAGAAACAAAGGCTGAACGATCCCAAGGCCAGTGTACTTTATTACATTACACTGAACTTCGAATGAGATCTTAAAATAGCATGCAGATAGGTAAACTAAAGGAACTTACTTATATTTTATTTTCCTGTATAGCAGATGAAACTGTTAATATCAGTTCAAGGTTAGGTTATCGGCAGCCTCTAGTTCAGCACAGGGATTGAATCTCTAAAGTAACACCATGTTAACGTTTGTTTTGTTTTGTTTTGTTTTGTTTTGTTTTGTTTTAAGTAGCCTCAGTGTAAGTAGGCTCAAAGCTCAGTGTGGAGCCTAATGTGGGGCTTGAACTCACGACCCTGAGATCAAGACCAGAGCTGAGATCTAGAGTCGGACACTTAACCAACTGAGCCACTCAAGGCCCCCAGCAGTCTGTAAACTTTGATTGCACATTCCATTAGTTAAAACAAAAAAAATGGTGTCATCCAATCCAACATACAAATATCTATATATGCACGTATTTATTTTCATATCACATATCACATACATATATCACAACACTAATGCAATAGAGACATATTAAAACATACAAAATAGTAAATTCTTAAATGAGAAATCCATATAAATACAAATTCTAATATTTTCTACCCACACCCCAAAAGGATTAGTGGGCCCAATCCTTGGGGCACACACAGCCACTTCTTATAACACAGAGCAAGAATGATGTGTTTTCCTTATTTTGCCTCTGTTTCCTCTTTGGGCTTAGCTTTAGGGCTTGCCCAAGCAAAATGCTCAAAAACAGAACCAATCCCTCTTCCCAACCTCCCCTAGCTACCTCTACTCTCTATTCCCCTCCCTACACCTCCATGCTACATGCCTCCTTTCCCCAGGCTCCCAGGCACACAGGCAGCTTCATGTTTTTCATACCCACTGCCCAACGTTCCCACTTTGAGTTCTTGTCCAGGGCTGGCACCTCCTGCTGTGGCCAATAGCCGTGCATTTATACATTCATTCATTCTTACAACCAACAAACACTTACTGAGGCCCTGTTATAGGAAGGCACTGTAGGAGCTCAAGAGAATTCAAAGTTGAACCAGTCCCAGGCATATCCAGACAAGAAGGGAAATTAACGCACACACATAAATCAATATGATATTAAGTTAAAAGTAATAAGTTCATAATGAGAAACAAGAGAGAGATTCTTTCCAGGTGGAAGGGTAAGGGAAATGTGCACGAATAAGAAGGCTATGAGCACAGGCGGATGGGACTCAGAACAGCCAGGAAGTGCACTTTGGACTCATGGGATAATGGGGAGGAAAGGCAAAGAGGTAGGGGAACTTGCTCAGTGGAATAGAAGATGTGCACAACAGGTGGGGATCTGGTCCTATGTTATTTGAACTGTGCAGTCCAGGCAGAGACAAGAGCATTCACAACAAAGTAAAAGAGGAAAAGAGCACAGTGGTTGGAGTAGACAGGCTAGGAAGTGCAGAACTTGATGAGGCTGAGGGGTGGGCATGGCTCAAAGCCTGAAAGGCTCACAAGGCTAGTTAAGTCATTGAAAGTGTGCAGAGCAGCCAAAATCAGATTTACCTTCAAGAAAGATAGCTCTGGCTGCAGTGCACAGAATAGTCTGAAGACAGGTAAGGGAGGGCACATCACTAAGGGAGGGTACACGGCCCACCAGGAATGAACACATCACTCCAGGGTGTCCCCTGAAACATCTTCATGGGGTAAAAGACTTCTGCTCTGCAAAACGCTCCCAGCCTAGGGCAACTTCCCTGGAGCCAGGCTATCAGGATTAATCACAGAACATAGGCTACAAAAAGATGGCAGGAGAACTCATAGTCCAACCCCTGTACATTTTGTAGGCCAGCCCATCTCTTTATGAAGACTTTGGGAAAGGATTTCCTGCCTCTGGGCCGCTTATTGCCTGGGGTAAGCCTCCTCCTGGCAGGACAGATTCTTCTCTTGGTCAATCAGAAGCTCGGGAATCAGATTTCCCATTCAGTTCCCAGGGTGCTCCAGCTTGAGCGGACACACTGTCTCTTTAAACACATTATGAAGATTATCAGCAATGTATCAAGGTGTCTTTGCAGAATGGTATAAACTTCGGCTGCACTACTTATTGCCATAAACCACACTTCCAGGTTTTTATTTATATGCGCATTAGTTCAATATGATTGGATCTGTAGGCAGCAGAGGGGATTGGGGTAATTTATATATATATCAATAAAGGTCTCCAGCCAGCCACTGGGTGCTCTAAGGGGAACAGTAGTTCCATTTAAAACATTAGGAACTGAAGAAATTGAAAATAACTCTCTATTTGGAGGCCAGGGATTAAGGCATTTTGCAGGGAAGGTCTCAGTCCAGTCAGGCTATGCTAAAAAAGCTGTTAAAATGTCATCTGGCTGATAGTTAAGCCACAGAATTTACCTTAACTCCTTCATTTCAATTGGATTGTGTGTGTGTGTGTGTGTGTGTGTGTGTGAAGCATTGCCCTCCTCCAGCCACCGACAGAGGAGACAGCACAGCGTGGTGGGAAAGGTGGCTGAGGGAATGGGCATGATGTTTTTTGCCTCCTAACCTGCATTTCACTTTCTATGGTAGCATCACCTCACTGAGATCTATCACACCCAGCAAATAAGGAAATAAGTTCTTCCTGGAACTGTCGGTCAAGGTTCGCTGTGATCAGCCAAGGGGACCTCCTTGTCAAAGCTGTGCCAATCAGACCTTCTTCCCCAAGATTCTGACTACTGATAAAGTGCCCCAAGGACCAACACTGGTGCCAACGGACTGTTTTGGGCAGTGGTGTCTTGAAGGGACCCTGTTAATTCCTGCTTCAGTGGAGCATTACTGACTCCTGGGTCTTGTGCTTTCTCTTCCACTTTCTGAAGCATAAAATAGCTTTCCAATGAGTTCTTCTGCTTATGTTTGCCAGAGTTCCTATTGCTTGCCACTAAGGAATCTATGTGAGCTGCCAGGAGCCCTGGCTGTTAGGCGTGGACCCATCACTAGTTGTGTGACTACAGATGAATAACCTCCCTGCTCTGGATGTCAGTTTCCGCACCTGTAACATGAAAGCACAATGATTCTTGATTTTCAGAGAACGTGAGTACCTTGTTGAAAGTTTAGATTCTGATTCCTTCATTTTGGGGTGGGAGCCCAGCATCTGCTTTGTAACCAGCAGTGATTCTGCACCTTTCAAGGTTTAAGAGCTCATTTTCAAATTATGCTCTCCAGGATCCCTGGTTCTGGAGGTGATCCACAGAGATGGGTTCTGGTGCAAGAAAAGTGGACAAGGGTGGCCCTTTTGCTTCAACTAGGGCAACTCTCCTTTCGTGTTTTATATGTTGAGGTTCTACATTAAATTTCCTCTGTAAAAAAGAATCTACCACTGACAAAAAAAATTAAAAATCAGTGAAGTACAATCACAAGATAATCTCTGAGATGCTTTACTGTCTGATTCCATGAAGCACCTTCGAAATGGCTTCCAAAGGGAAGCAGGTGTCAAACCCTCTGGGGAACAGATCACTGTATTTGACTTGAACTTCAGTTTAGAGCAACCAAATCAAGACCTCAATATTGGAATTATCTTCCTAACAAACCCACGAACAGTTTATTTACCCCATTGGTGATGAGGCAGCTGCAGAAGCCCTGAGTGGCTTGCCCCGTGCGATGCAATTAGATAACAGAGAACTGCGTGACCTCTCAATCATACGGTGGGGCTCCTCCTACAGTGCTTCTTCCTGCTGTGGAATTTGAAACACTGTAAACTGGAGCCAGAACATCCATAAACAGCCCAGTTCTTATTTTTTACTTTAGAGTCCCTATGTGGCTTCATTTATTTTCAAAAGAGCATGTGACATGTTCGTTGGCACCTTCTCTGCCATAAAATATCTGTTGACATTTGTGGTTTGGGGCTGGGTTGGATTAGTTGCTGTTTCATTCCATTCACCTACTGCATGTCTTACCAGAAGAAACACCCTTCTACCCGGAGCCCCCATTACAACTTCTACCCTCTACTCAGAAAAACCCATGTGTGCCCTCTGAGGACTGAAAAAGAGCTATTCCATCTTTTACCAAGATGGAATAGCTCTTTATATATATATATGCATGAGATATATATATATATATAGGCAGAGCTTATGCATGACCTTAGACAAGGTATGGAACCTCTGTCTCCATTTCTTGGTCCATGTGAGGTTTTTATAAGGATGCTAATTTTAAAACAAAGAAAAGAAAAGAAAGAAGGAGGTTACTGACAGTGACTAACATTTTTCTACCACCACTTACTATGAACTAGAACACCTGAATTGTTTCCATTGGTCCTCTCACAAGCCTACAATGTAGGTATAACTATCACTACCCCATTTTACAGAAGAAAAAATGAAGGAGTGAAAAAGTTCAGTAATTTTCCCAGGGTTACATAGCCAGTAAGCGGTAGAGGAGGCTTCAGTTTCATGAAATCTAACACCACAGATGTGTGTTTCATTGCAATACTATCTTCATGGTGCTTCTCCACACCTGGTTGAAAACTTTGGGGGAGGGTCAGGCTCCCATAGTATGTTGGAGGAATCAGATGGAGGGTGATTTAGGGCAAAATAACACAAAAAAAAAGCATGATACAAAGGAAAAACACCAACCTAGCCCTCACTAGCAGTGGGATCTTGTGTTACTTGTCCTCCCTGAGGCTTAGTCTTCTCATCAGTAATATGGGGAGTTTTCCTACCTTGTAAAGAGAGTGTAAAGATAGAGATGTATGCACAACCACCTATAAGTATTTAGTAAATCGAAGTGCTGTAATGTGTGCACAAGCATTCCAAAAAGCTAGTGGAAAGCAAGACATTATTCATATAAAGTATTAATATATATTAGAGTAGCATTGAATCCCTTCCAAAATTATAAAGCCAACTTAGAGTTTTCTTCCCTAAGTTAAACTCACAGAGAAATTCAGTCAAAAGTCCACAGAGTTAAAACAAACAAACTTGTCTCCATCTTTCACCCACCCTATTTACCTAGGCCAAGAGCCTTGAAATTCCTACAGTGGGAATGTCAGGGCATTACATATGAAGGGCAATTTAAGTATGATCCCATATGGAAAGTAATCTCTTTTACACTTACCACTTAAATAGAATTTCTATTAATGTGTTTACATAAATCCTTTAGATATATTTCTGTACCTATACACATACACTCACAAATAAATATTTATTTTAATGAGATCATACTACAAATGCTAAAATTGAAATCTACCCTTTTTACCTTAAAAATATGCCATAGACATCATTCTATGCCAACAAATGCAGATACATATCATCATTCTAATACCATCCTTATATTCTACTGTGTAGATTTATGATGATTAACCAACTGGAAGTTTAAGTGGCTTCCAATTTTCGTAATTACAAATAGCACTGGAGGGGGAGACACACCATGAGAGACTGTGGACTCTGAGAAACAAACTGAGGTTTTTGGAGGGGAGAGGGGTGGTGGGTTGGGTGAGACTGGTGGTGGGTATTATGGAGGGTATGTATTGCATGGAGCACTGGGTGTGGTGCATAAACAGTGAATGCTGGAACACTAAAAGAAAAGAAAATAAAATGGAAAAAAATAAATAGCACTGCAACAAACATCCCTATACATATGTACATCTTTGTGTTTTTATCCTTTAAGGTCTTAGGATAAATTCCTGGATATAGATTACAGTGTCATGGGAGCCCCGGGTGGCTCAGCCTGTTAAGCACCTACCTTTGGCTCAGGTCATAATTCTGGGGTCCTGGGATCAAGTCCTGCATTCTCTGCTTGGCAGGGAGCCTTCTTCTCCCTCTGCCCTTCTATCCTGCTCCCTACCCCCCGCTTGTGTGCTCGCTCGCTCTCTTTTTTCTCTCTCTCTCACAAAAATAAATAAATTAAAAAAAAAAAAAAAAGAACTGCAGTGTCATATATACACACATTTAAAACTTTGCTGTGAGAGCTTCCAGGCTGGTGAGACCTGACCCTATGTACCTCTTCATTGGGCTGTTCATCTGCATACTTTATAAAATCCTTCATAATAAGCTGGTACACAGGGGGTTAAGAAAATTCAACACCGTGAATAAAATTCACCACTGGTCAGGGACGCCTGGGTGGCTCAGTCGGTTAAGTGGCTGCTTTCGGCTCAGGTCACGATCCCAGCGTCCTGGGATCGAGTCCCACTCAGGCTCCTTACTCAGCAGGGAGCCTGCTTCTCCCTCTACCTCTGCCTGCCACTCTGTCTGCCTGTGCTCGCTCTCTCTGACAAATAAATAAATAAAATCTTAAAAAAAAAAATTTACCACTGGTCAAGTGCAGGGCTAGTACTGAAAACAAGTTTGCTGGACACCAAAGCAAATGTCCTTTCTGCTCTTGCTGGGCCTCCTCGTGACTTGTTGGTCCAAGAGTCAGGTCCTGGCAGTTGACACATTGAGTACGAAGTTGCAGAATAAGACGACTGGCCACTGTGAATAACTTAAGGATTCTGAGTGGTTATTAACTGACCTGATTGGAGCAACAATGTTCACAGTGATGAAGACAGTTGACTGAATGTACCAAACAAAAATCCCTAAGAAAACTAAGTACAGGTTTAGACAGGAAAACATAGCTGTGGGGTGCTGGGAGCTCAACAGAGCCTTAGAGGATAAATATTAGACCTGTGGAGAAAGGATGAGAAATTTAGGCTTTCTTAGCATAACAGGACTGGGTGGTAATTCAATAATGACTCTACAATATATAAAGGTTTATTCTGTGGAACTACAGTCTGAATCCATGATGTGTACGTGGCTTGATCTGTTACTTTACACACATTTCTCGACATTTGCTCTTGAGAAGGTTTAAATATAGTGATTTCGCATATAAAAAAATACTTTGCTATGTATTTCTAAACAATATTTCTTCATAAACGCAGTTCCACCTTAGCTTCCCAATAACTGTTATGAGTAGAGGGACTTATTATAATTAGTATGTTGAATCATATGAAATTGTCATGTTTTGTAGGTCAAAAATGGTTGAATATTGGAAATTCATATAGTTCCATTTAATAATTCATTCCTTTGTTTAAAGATTTTATTTAATTATTTGACAGAGAGAGAGAGCGAGCACAAGTGGGGGGCGGGGAGATAACAAAGGGAGTAGGAAAAGCAGGCTCCCTGTCAAGCTGGGAGCCCAATGTGGGACTCGATCCCAGAACCCTGGGGTCATGACCTGAGCCAAAGGCCGATGCTTAACCTACTGGACACCCAGGAGCCCTAAAATTCATTCCTAATGGGAACCAAACATTGCCTTTTCATTGCAAATACTATGTCAGCCATTAAGAAAAGGGCAAGTAACATATTTTCATTGTGTACATTTTCAGGTGGGATGGGAGGAGGAAATAAATAAATGAAGATTGTTTTCACTGCCCCTCTGACAATGAGCAATATTTTAAGAACTCCTACTTTATAATCTGGAAATCATCTTGAGTAAGGTAAGGCACTGATTCTGCGTCACTTGATGGCAAAGAGTGAGTTGTGACTCTACACCCCCACTTTTTTCTTGTCAAGAGAAAGATAGATTTAATAAAACTGAAAAGAAATCAGTGCACATTGGCACAAGCCCTTGAGACCATGACCTTAAACACAGACTAAATCTGGAGGAACGTAAAGCTGAAGAGCCTTATGGCAACCCAGGGATTCCTGGACCGTGTTCCAGGGAGAGCCAGTCCTGCAAATGCTCTGAGAAGAAAAGTTCCATGGTCATACATGTTGGGATAATAGGACATCGTCTTTATTTTTTTTTTTAAGACTTTTATTTATTTATTTGACAGAGAGAGAGCAGCAGGCAGAGGAAGAGGGAAAAGCAGGCTCCCTGTTGAGCAGGGAGCCCAATATGGGGTTGGGATCATGACCTGAGCCGAAGGCAGACACTTCACTGACTAAGCCACCCAGGCACTCCAGGACATCCTCTCTAATTTAAAGTTTTTAATTTATTAAAATTAAATTAAGTTAAAAGTTTAATTCTGTCAAGTCACCGTGCTCTGAAACCTTCAAGGCCTTGAGAAGCCCTAGTAAAGAAGTAAAGAAACCTGTTCCTTTTATTGGACCCCATGTTTTTCACACTTGTTTGACCACAAATCCCTTTGATCCCATGATATTTGTTACCACCCAGTGCAACAGACTTTCAAAAGCCTCCCAAACTCCCATTTTAATAGAGAAGAACTTGAATTATGAAGATTACACAGTAAGTCAAGGACAAAACATGATTAGATATATTATCTCAAGCCATTTAACAGGTATTTATTGAGTGCCTGCTATGTACCAAAATCTGTGCCAGGCACTGGCAAATACAGTGAACAAGACCTAATCCTTGATCTCAAAAAGGTTATGATCTGGTGGGAGGAAAAGACAAATCAACAGGCAATTTCAGCTAACTGGAACTTGTAGTAATCTAGAACATGTGGCTATTGAACACTTCAAATGTGGCTTCTGAAACCAAGGAACTGAATTTCTTAATTTAATTTCATTTTAATAAATTTAAATTTAAAAACTAAAGCAGTGTGAAATATTTTTCTATTAAATGCAGCTTTGCTATTTTGGCAGGACTGTATTTTACTTTAACCATTGAAAATTTAGCATCTAAATTGAGTGGAGCTGTAAGTATAAAATACACACCAGATTTCAAAGGTTTAGTTAGAAAAATGTAAAATATCTCATTAATAACTTTTGTATTGATTACATATTAAAATGTTAATGTTGTAGATATATTGGGTTAAATAAAATAGATTATGAAAATTAATTTCATCTGTCCCTTGTTTAATATTTTTAATGTGGCTACCATGAAAACCTTAAACTACATATGCAGCTCACTATATTCCTTATGGAGAGAGTTGATCTAAGACTTAGAGCTCAGGAAGCACACAGGAAGATGCTTAGCCAAGATCTAGGGAAAGCTTCCCAAGAGACGATTGTTGAAGTGAGACCTGAAGAAAGAAAACGAATGAGCCAGAAAAGAAGGAAGAGTGTTCTAACAGAGGCAATGGCTGTGCAAAGGCCCAGGGGCCAAGCAGAGCAGAGCACCTGGTTTCAGATCCATATCATTTCTAGTGCACTGCACCTTCTCTGCTCCAGGCCAACAAATGCTTCCCCCCACAGATCACTACCTCTGAAACCACTGGAAGCTCTTTATTTGGAGTGGAATATCTCCGAAACCACACATAGATATTAGGTGCTTGAAAAAGAGTAATATATCCACATTTCATGTAGATTAAAGCTAAGTGTAGACTCCACTCTTACACAGGCCATTAATACATTCAAGCTGTACAATGATTTCAAATGTGCTCAAAGGAATCTTCTTTATAGGAAATAACTCCCGCCAAAGCAAACATCATATTATTCCCAATAAGCATAATTGTAACTGGTTGTTGGGAGGGCGGAGAGGAAGCTCACCAGCGAAGTATGGGTGTGGAAGAGACACTAGGAAGCCATCTAGTGTGGTGATGAGCACACAGGCTCTGCCAGCTCTATCACTTACCAGCCGTGTGACATCAGACACTCTCATAATCACTCTGGGCCTCAGTTTCCTCATTTGTAAACAAGGAAAGGAGTAGGATCTACCACCGTTGTCAGGACCTGCTTGCTGTACTGCAGGGTGTTGAGCAGCTTCCCTGGTCTCTGCCCACTAGTTGCCAGCAGCATCCCTCACCCCAGCTGTGACAACCACAAATGTCTCCAGATGTGGCCAAATGTCCACTGTGGGGGGGTGGGGAATCACTGCTTGTTGAGAACCACTGATCTACCGAATGAGTTGTTGTAAGGCTTAAATGGGATCCTGCTGGAGAAGCAGTGGTACAGTGCTGAAAATTGGCCAATGCTCAATAAAGGTCTGGTAAATAAATACAGAAAGGGAGGAAACGCTCCTACAGCGATGACAATGGTGCTTAGCAGATCTGCCATTTTGTGAATTTAACCAGCCGTCACGTTAGCCCAAGAACTTTCATCTATTGCCTCTCCTCCTCCCACCTCAAGAAGCCAGGCCCTGAGTCTCCTGGGTAATGTGGGCAGAAAGGCCCTGCAAATGGGACATGACTGCCTCAATGGATTTAATGGTGCTTTTTAAATGTGGATAATTATAGGGCCTCTTCTAAGCAAGTGCACCGGTGGCAGGAGGCTGCAGGCTCTGGGGCACCGTGGGCCCGCATAGCTCAGCTCCGTCGAGCTCATGGTAATGTTATTAAATGTGCTCTCTCCTTTTATTAGGCATCTTAATAACCTCTAAGTTGCACCCAGGAGAGTTGGTGAAGAAAAGGAATTCTGGCCAACCTAATTTGTATTTGAAAATACCCCATAGGCCAACGGAACAAGATTCAGATGAATTTCACAGGCAGCTGAGGGCTACACAAGGCAAGTGTTTCCAAATTGTACTCGATTACTGAATGCAAAATGCGTGCCTCCCTGCCTTCCCCAACCCCGTTCTTTGCCCTCCTTCTCTGTTAATGCTGTTGTACCCCCACACATGAATATACACAACCCACACTTCAGCCACTGGCTAACTAAGAGGCTTAATGTGGGTCCTCCCTTGTCTACAGGGAAATAATGATAGGAACTCAGACTTATTGACCATTTATTACCCTGAGACAAACCCCAAAAGGTAAGTGTAATCGTTATCCCATTTTATAGTTGAAGAAACTGCAGTTTGAAAAGGTTAGTATCTTGCCAGAAAGAATTACACAACAGGATAATTACAGAGCATGGATAGAAACCATCTAACTCCAATTCCATCTAACTCCCGAACCGGTGCTCTTCACCACCCACTAACAGTATTCAATAGCCGAGCAGTGAAAAGGACTAAGTCTAATTATTAGTTCACCATGTTTGGGTGGCCATATGTTTCAGAACTGTATGGAGTTTTGGGAAAAGACATTGCCCCTACCCTCAGAGATTCCACAATGGTAATTATACACAAAGGAAAGAACGTTTTAAAGGCATCAGGGAGGAGGAGTCACAACTCACACTCATTTAACAAACATTTCATGAGAAGTTACTATACGCCAGGCAGTATATTCTGGCTACTGGGAATATTGTCAGAGTTACAAATAAAGGGGACAGATTTGAGAAACATTCCAGGTCTAGAATGACTGAAAGGGAAAGCAAAAGAGACTCAGATTTCCCTTGTTCAAGAGACTGTGAGAATGAGCTAGCCATTAGGGAAGGTTGAAAGGTAGAATTTGGAGAAGTGGTGAGTTTGTCTTTGGGATTGTTATGTTAGAATCATCATAAGACATCGTAATAGTTTTTTGTTACTGCTATAACATATCACCATAAACCTAGTGGCTTTCAACAATACCATTTAATTTCTTTCAGTTATGGGGATCAGAACTCCAAAGTAGTCTTACAAAGTAAAAATCAAGGTGTTTGCAGAGCTGGTTCTTCCTGGAGGCTCTAGGGAAATATCCGTTCCTTGCCTCTTCTAGATTCTTGGGGCTGCCAGCATTTCCTGGATCCTTGTCACATCATTCCATTTTTTGCTTCCATCATCACATAGTTCTTCTCTGTCTTCCTGCATCCCTTTTGTAACCAGGCTTATAATTACAACAGATCCACTGGGATAATTCTGGATAATTTTCCCATTTCAAAATCCTTACCTTTTTGCCATCTAAGTTAATGTTCACAGGTTCCCGGGACTGGGACATGGACATAGTTGGGGGAGCCATTATTTAGGATATCACAGACATTTAGGAAGAGATGTTCTACACACAGTCAAAAAGGTAAGTCTAGAACTTGGGGGAAATGATATTCATTCATCCATTCAACTATTAAATAAACTTTCATTAAGCAGTAAATATGTGCTAAGATGACAATTGCACCAAAATAGTGGATTTGGAACTCATTCCCATAGTTCATAGGTGATGGGGGCTTCTGCAAAGAGAGTGTAGAGAGTGAAAAACAGAGAACTGAAGACACCATTTTGGGGGAAATTTACACATTTCTGGAACAGACAAGAGAAGGAAAACCAATGTGAATGTGTCCAGATTAAGACCTATTATCCAGCACCCTTTGTACAGGCTTGTTTGTAATGAATGGGCGACCTTGGGGGTGATTATACATATACATGAAATGTGATTTTGAAATACGCTGTTTAGTGGCAGGTAGGTGGGGCAGATAAAGGGGGGCAGGATTCAGGCACATTTCTTCTTGAGCCACAGCATCTCTGGAAGGTCTATTCTCCAGCCTCTGATCAACACTAGTCACTGTGGTTCTGGCCTATTCTTTTCTTCTCCCTTTCTCAGCCAAGTGCAGCCATTAAGCACTTCACATCCAATCGCTACAGCCCAAGCTCTTGGCTGCCCCAGTAATGGAGGCAGCAAGAATTTAATCCATGGCAGCCTCAGGTGCAGAAAGATGATACTAAATATTTCATTCCTGGGATGATGGGAACTGGAAGCCCCTGGAGAGGATCTGGCTGAATCTTTTAAGTGAGCCCTTCCAGGAATCCATTGGGTAACTGTGCTATTGGCATTAATGACTGCCATTCGGGCCTTCGCTTCCCAGTGGGAGGGGAAGCAGCATTAATGTGCAACAGTGTTAAAAGGCCAACTCCAACTCTGGTTCAAGGAAATTAATTTTTTTTTAAAATTCTGCTTTCAGAGGTTTCCTGTCACCTCTCTGGATCCAAAACACATTTGTCACCCATTTTTCCCTTTTTTGTTTTTCATAAAGAGCCAAATGAAAGGAGAATAAAAAGATCTAACAAAGAGAAATCATTTAAGGTACATTTCTTCTCTTCAGGAAATTACCTGCTTTGGCTTACATCTTTAACTCCTCTCAATCTTTAATAGCAAGCACTAGAAGACAGTGTTAGAATGGACGAGAGAAAAACAGATGCATTATCTTGGTGAAAAATTGCATAGATTATGTTGGTAAGTAAATACCACTTGTTAAGTACTAAAGTATTAAAATGAAAAAAAAAAGACTATTTTTTCTTAAAAAATTAAGTGTTTTGACAAACTGGATTAGATTTTTTTTTCATTACTCTTCACAAAATTGAAAACAGATGGTATATGCTATAAACTTAAGAGTAAAAAAAAGAAAATGAAAAAGGTCAGTTTCAGTGTAATATGAAGGTGAGGTGACCTAAAATATGACCCTTTTGCCTTTGAGACCTAAATTGGGATCTGATTTGTGATTTTGATCAGAGCTGCATACACTAAAGGGGTAGGGTGCAAATTAGAAGTTAAAGAACTATTGAGCTGGAAACTGGGCTCCTATGGGCACTTGGAAGTAACCATTTCACAACTCCTCCCTAACCCTGCCTATCCTGCAGGAAACTCCACTATCCAACCCGTGTCTTCTGCCTCCTGTGAGCTCCTTCCTTGCTATCTGGACCATTCCCTGTGTCATATAGCTTGCTTCCCTCAAAGAAATATGAGTTCCTTGATGGACAGTTGGATGGAAACTATTAGGAGCCCACATGGTTTATTTACCATGCTTCCAAAGTACTGTTTGCTTCATAGGTTTGCAGATGGAGCAAATTTTTATGTATCTTTGTATCCTCTGTTTCCCATGGAGGGATGAGTGAACTAAAGGAAGTGTGAAAGGAGACTTTAGATGGTAATACATTTTCTCTAAAGAGAAAATATTACTAAATAATTAACATTACTACATACTAAATAGAAAGCATTTTCTATGAGTACCAATATTATTTTAATGTGTCCTAGAAATAAACACATTAAGAATCCTTCAACGGCACCTGGATGGCTCAGTCATTTAAGCCACTGACTCTTGATTTCAGCTCAGGTCATGATCTCAGTGTCCTGGGATAGAGCCCAGCATCTGGCTCCCACTTAGCAGGAAGTCTGCTTGTCCCTCTTCCTCTGCCTCTGCCCCTCCCCCTCTCACACACACTCATGCTCTCTCTCTCAAATAAATAAATAAAATCTTTTTTAAAAAAAGAATCCCTCAAAATATCATTACTGTGGAATATAAATATATAATAGCTTTCAAAAATGAATTTCTGTAGAAAAATGTTAAGTCAAAGTTCACAGGGAATTTAGATTCAGCAAAAATCATGAAGATGATGTACAAAGACTGAAGTGTTGGAAAACACTGCCCTAGGCCATTGAGCACAATATTTTTTATATCATCCAACAAATATTTGTCAACTGAATGTACCTCAAATGCTATCATTTGCTTATCATCATAGTAGCTTTTTTAATATATCCTGAGAAAATATCAAGAGGAGAATCATTTGACAGAATAAATAAATAGAAGCTTTCATAAGCACTGATCATCACAGCAATGAGCTCCGGAATAAAAGCAGACCTCTGGTCAAGTTCTGGCACGGTTATTTTCCAGCAGAACTTCTAAGTGTAAATAATTATGTGTTCAGTGCCTCAGTGTTCCCATTTGCCAAATGAAATTGTTATGAGGAGGAAATTAAATAATGTTTTCAAAGTGCTAGCATAGTGCCTGGCACATAAAAAGAGCCAGTATATGGTAACTGTTATTATTAACAATAATAGCATCAGCAATAACAATACCACTTGGCATTTGTATGGAAATTCATGTCTTCCAAATGGCTTTTATCCAACCATTAGCATTTATCCAACCCATCTACTAGGTGCCAAGTACTGTGTAAGACTCGGGGATTCAACTATGGAACAAGAAAAGCATGACTGCAGGGTAGACAGGGTAAAGAAACAGTATAAAAGAAACAGGTGGCCTATTTTCAAGTCCAAGTTTTGCTACTTCTACCTTGGCAAGTGACTTATCTTTCCGTGCCTCAATTTTCTCATCTATAAAATAGTAATAATAATAATAATAATTAGTATTATTATATTGTATATAATATATATATTTATAATATAAATATATAAATATATTTATAATATATTTATATGCAAATATTATAATATTATAAATTATAATAATATAATATAGTATATGTAATATAATTATATAATAATAGACATTATATATTATATAATATATAAATATTATATTTAATTATAATAACCTTGTAGGGTTGCTGTGATGATTGAATAAGTCCACAGATATAAAGTATCAACATTATCAGAAAGGTATCTCTACATAGTACCCTAAGTTTATTTTGGCTTTTATTATTGTAGTTCTTGCCCTCACAAGGCTACCATATTCTTCAAATGGCAGCTGCTTTCCAAACTTTGTATTTGCCACAGATCATACCCAGCCACTAATTCAGAGACAAAGGTACAGCCATTTACGGATGTTTGAGGTTTCTCTGCTGAGAACATTTTATCACTGAATCCAATCAGTTACTTCATACAGATTCAGATCAAGCCAGTCTTATAATTAGCGTAGAAGGTCACCTACACTGTGCATTCTCCCACCCACTAGGAAACTTTCCACCCTCGTCCACTATACCTAGAGACTAGAGCACACAGACATAGACACATACACCTTCCCATGGTGTGGAAGTTCTGCTGCTAATAGAAATATCAAACAAGGCAACAGCATGCTTCACACTTGAACCTGAGGCCAATTTGGAGCAAGTACTGACCTAAAGCCTTCCGTAGGAATGACTGGTTATCTGAAAGCAGCTGTACTATCTGTGTAAGAAGGGATATAAAAAGCCTGATCTTTTTTTTTAATCTGACAATCCTTTTTTTTTCTTTTTACCCTGATAGAAAATCCAGACAGGTACCTGAATGGCCAGATTCAACATGTAGATAATGTAGCTGCATGAACCCAGCCCCAGATAGAGTCAGAACAACCATTCTTTTGACAAGTGAAAAACAACCAAGTCAAGACATTTCCAACCAAGGACTGTGGCTTCTCCCCCTGATGAAAATAACTGCTTCAATCTGGGCTGTGCCAACACAGCCTCAGACATAAAGGTGATGAAGGGCTGTTTTCAAAGCCCAAAGTCTTGCCTCAGGACCATTTAGAAAACACTGCTGGCTAGGGAGCCATCATACACATAAGTCAATGAAATATTACCCCTAATTGAGTGGGCCATTTGAGAATGCAACCAAGAGCATGTCCAAGGAGTCAGCACTCCCCTTTACAACTCCCCAAGCCCCTCCTGGGTTAGTATCCATTTAAAGAGAGAGGAAAAAAAGACCACTTTCATCACTTAAGTGTAAATGAATCAAAGTATGATATGGATAGGGGAGCAATCAGGTTCCCCTGATGACTGATCTATTAAAGGGAATGAAGGGTGATTCATTCCGGATGTGGTACTCCTGAAACACACTACTGGGTCATTGATTCTAGACTCCCCAAACTTCCACAAACACAAAGGGATATTTAGGAGTTCAGTTGGCATGAAGGACATAGGAGAATCAGTGGCCTTAAACACGAAAAGGCCTTGGGTGCATCCGATTTGGTCACCAAGGGCAATCCAACTTGTCTCTAAGTCACTCTTGAAAAATTCCATTAAGAAGTCTCCTGGAGAAACTAATCCCAAAGCCAGTTTTGAAAAGCCAGATATCTCCCAGTACTAAAGAGGCACATTAAAGTCAGCAGTAGCAAACTGATCTGTTTCCTTTGGTCCAAACAGTGTTTTGTTGTTTTCATTTAATTTATTGTCAATACATAAAAATCAGGATATTTGACTGGGATTTCACATCTCTTGAGGATCATCTGACCCTCTATTTTCATATGGTGAGAATCAGCAATAGTTGAGTACTGGCTACATCTTCATACAATCCCTGTGGTCTCTATCTGGCCTCCGTGATTAACTATTGGCCTCTGTAACCAATGACTTTGCAACTGCTATCAGGAAGTGCCTGTATAGACAGAAATCAATTCTATTCCCCCGGTACCAACAAAGAATCTATGTTAAAGACTGAATATGGGAAAAGACAGAACTGTCTCTAATTGGCTTGACCTGAAACTCCACCCAACAGATGCCTCATGCTGAGTGAGGTCAAACTGGCTGATTTAGATCCTTTCTCATGAAAGGTATGACGTATCTGTGAGGCAGCTTGAGCTAGTTGTCAGTTTGCCATAAGGTCTGCCATATATCCCAGTTTTGAAGATATCAGATTCCAGAATGCTGTGTCCACTAAGGTTGACTAAAATTTGCAATAACTCCTATTTCTGGAGATAGGCTAAGCTTGTCTCTTTTTAGAAGTTTTAGAAACAAAAATATGTGCCTTCTGCCTATCTCAAAGCTCTAATCTCTCTACACTTGCATCACCATGGGGTAATATTGCTTGGAGAGGAAGCATAGCAGAGTGGGGATGAGCAGAGCCTCTAAAATTCAAATGCCTGGGTTTGAGCCCCCATTCTAGCCCTTGCTACATGATTTCAGTCAAGTTTCTTTACCTCTCTGAGCCAGTCTCCTCTTGTAAAAAATGAGATCAAAAATAGTACCCACATCCTGGGTGCCTGGGTGACTCAGCGGGTTAAGTGTCTGCTTTTGGTTCCGGTCATGATCCCAGGATCCTAGGATCAAGATCTGCATGGGGCATCTTTCTCAGAGGGGAGTCTGCCTCTCCCTCTGCCCCTCCCCCCTGCTCCTGTTTACTCTCTCTTGCTCTCACTCTCTCTCAAATAAATAAAATCTTTAAAAAATAATAAAATAAAAAATAAAAAATGAGAATAGTACCCACATCAAAAGAAAGGGAAGGAAGGAAGGAAGGAAGGAAGGAAGGAAGGAAGGAAGGAAGGAAGGGTACCCACATCATAGGACTGTCGCAATAATTAAATAAAGCAACACATGTTGGGGTGCCTGGGTGGCACAGTTGGTTAAGCACCCGACACTTGGTTTCAGCTCAGATTGTGATCTCAGGGTCATGAGATTGAGCCCCACTTGGGCTCCACGCTCTGTGTGGAATCTACTGAAGGCTCTCCTTCCCTTTCCCCCTGCTACCCACCCCACCTCACCCCCCACTCTCTCATTCTCAAATAAAGAAAGAAATCTTTTTAAAAAAGAAAAAAAGAAAGCATGAAAAACACCTTGTGCAGCACTTGCCTAGATAACATGTATTCCATAAATATTGGGTTAAAAAAAGTGAAATCTACAATGTGAAACTTTTCACTTATAACTTGTTTAAACCTTTCACTTTAGCCTTCCTGTTGCTCCCATGGACTACCCAAATATAAATTGTATAACCCCATATTTTATACTTTTGTTCCCAAAACTCCTCTCTTATTTGAATACTCTTTTTTCTCTGTATTTAATATACTCTAATCAATATAATAAGGCTTAATCCAAGTACCACTTTTCCAACAAAGCCTTCCATGACAACCCCAACTACAGCATGAATTCCCACTCTTCTGCAATCCAACCTGTGAACCAATAGCTATTTCAAAACAGCCCAGAGCATCGCAATGGAACTGATATTGTTGTACACTAACACAGCAACCTAAATGTAGCAAAAAGATAGAATTCTGTACAGCTTTTCACCTTGCAGTCATGGTCACGTAGATCTATATGATACTGTGAACATTTCACAGTCACCCAAAGGCTTAGAGGCATTTCACCTCAAAATTCCCTGCAGTAAATTATTTCTTTATATTAACAGTTAATGTCTGCTTCCTAATCATTATAGCTACTGAGTTTGATATGACAAAACTAAGTGTTACAATACAAAGTATTTATCATTGATGGGAGATAAAAACTTTGAAAGTAGAGTCAATGGGATTTGTTGCTGGATTTGAAGAAAGGAGATGTGAAGAAAGAAACCACCAAGAATGACTCCTAGATCTAGAGATTAAACGCGTGAATGGCAGTGCCCTCTCCTGAGACAGGAGACACTGAGGAAAACATGAGAATTTTCTTGACAATAGTCAAGATATGGAAGCCTGAATGGGTAAAGAAGATGTAATGCATATGGGCACGGCCACACACACACACACACGGGAATATTAACTGCCATAAAAAAGAAAGAGATTGTGCCATTTCCAACAACATGGATGAACCTAGCAGGTATTATGCTAAGTGAAGTAAGTAGGAGAGAGAAAGAAAAGTGCCATATGATTTCATTTATATGTGGAATCTAAAAACAATACAAATGAACAAATGACAACAACAAACCATACTCTTAAATACAGAGAACAAAGAGGTGGTTGCCAGAAGGGAGGGGAGGGGTGGGAAAATGGGCAAATGTATAATATGGATTAAAGAAACACAAAATTCCTTGGGGCACCTGGGTGGCTCAGTGGGTTAAGCCTCTGTCTTCGGCTCAGGTCGTGATCTCAGGGTCCTGGGATGGAGCCCCACATTGGGCTCTCTGCTCAGTGGGGAGCCTGCATCCCCCTCTCTCTCTGCCTGCCTCTCTGCTTATTTGTGACCTCTCTCTCTGTCAAATAAATAAATAAAATCTTAAAGAAAAAGAAATACAAAATTCCAGTTGTAAAATAAATAAGTCATGGAGATGAAAAATACAGCATAGAGAATATAGTTAATAACACTGTAGAAAAAAAACTAAAGGTCAAAAACATAAGTTTTAAGCTGCAGTTCTGATTTGGTCAGTTATTATCTGCATGACCTTGGTCGAGTTACTCGCCTTCTCTAAACCTCAGTTTCTTCATTCATAAAATGGGATAATAATAGCACCTACCTCATAGGGTTTTTATGAGGATGAACTAAGCTGATGTACATAAAATCATAATGTCAGATAATCAGTAAGGACTTAATAAATTGATAGCTATTAGTCTGATTTGTTGTCTATTATTTCTGGTAGTTCAGGTATGAATTGAGAGGCCAAAGAATCTTAACAACTGACAATGATTGGGAGAGAAATTCTAAGTAGAGAAAAGATCATGATCAAAGTCATCGAGGAAGGGACCACAAATCATATTTCAGGAAGAGTATAACACAAAGTAATAACAAAACATCATTTTGGGGCTCAGATTACAGAGAGTCAAAAGGAAATTCAAATTCACACAGATATGGAGCTTTTTTTTTTTTAATGCTAGTCAATTACATCTGGGGACTCTGTGATTCATGAATCAAATGAGCATTTGATTCCTCAGCCCTGCAAGATAAGCCAGGCAATTACTGTTATTATTATGCCCATTTTAGAGATAAACAAATGAGGCTAAGAGAGATTAGGGCCATGAAATCTAATATGTCCCAGGGCCAGAACTAAAGCTCAGGTCTCCAGTATTTTCCATTTAGGTGTCTGATTACTTGGGAGAACCTAAATACAGCTTCTGTAGCATTTGATGATTTTATGATGTGCTTTAGGATTTATGGATGTTATTTTGTTGGTACCTATCCACCTCATAATCCACAAAAGCAGTGTCTGCCTTTTGTCTATGAAACATATAAAAGTACCCAGAGGTTGTTAAGTGGTGGGTACATCCAATAAATACATAAATCATAAAAATACAAAGAGCATATGATGGCTGGTTTCCTTTCTGACAAATCTGTTTCCTTCCTGACAAGAGATGCTGCCCTGTGGTTCTTCATGTGGGAAAATAAATGTCATAAGTTATCAGCCATTTAGTATTATGCCATGAATGCACCTAGAGTCCTGTGGGGATTTAAATTTCAAATTGAGGCATCTCATTTATGAGGGCTGGTCTAGTCCTGTACATAGGCAGTCAGTGGATCATTTTAAGAGATCATTTGAGAACCCTCAGACGTGTCTCTTCTGTCCCCAAAATTATTTTTCTGTTTTGCCAGTCTCTAGAATTTCCACATTTATGCAGTTCTTTGGGTTAAGTTATTTAAGGTTCTTCCTTCATTATTCCAGAAATATCTGTTGAGTTATGACATATTAGCTATGACACTGTCCTCAGAGTTGAAGAAGCAGCTATAAGTAAAAGAGATGAAGACCTTACCATCACAGAACTTTCATTCCATTAAGGGATGTAAGGGTAGACAGATGGCAGGGTTGAGAAACAGGAAATAAACAAAGATAACATAATACTATTAAAATACTTTCATTCAACCCATATCAATGAAGAGCCTATTACGTGCAAAGTCAGCACAAGTCTTGAGAGAGTTTACCCAGGAGGTCATTTAGAATAATTTAATTTGCCAGATTAGCCAGTTAATACCTGAAAACCTCAAAGAAATCCACATAGTGCCAAGCTCTATATACTTCTTGTCTCTCTGTGTCTCCCTTCCCTGCCCCTGAAATCATTTGGTTTAGTTTCATCTCTGGGACCAGTCTTCACCATATATGAACAGGAAAGATCCAAGCAATGCCAGTCACCAACCCTTTGAAATTCCTTCTCCCAGATTATCCCAACAACTGAGTTTCCTTCATTTGCTCAAAAGATATTCCTGAGTATCTATTATGTATACTAAATGTTAGAGATACAAAGATGCACAAGGTAATCCCTGCTCTAAACACCTCACAAACTCTGGCAAGAAGAGGGACAAGTGAAAAAACAAATGAATTGTAGTCTAGATGCTAAAGCCCTATTACTACTTATAGACTTCCCTGCTATTTCTTCTAGATAAATTCACCATCTAGAATTCCCATACTGTAGAGCAGTATTCCTAATAGAACCTTCTGCAATGAAGTAAATATTCTATATGCATACTGTCCAATATGACGTCCCTTGCCACATGTCAAGTTGAAATACAGCTAGTACAACTAAAGAACAGAAATTTTTGTCTTATTTATTCTAATTAATGTAAAATTTATGTCTAGTAACCACATGTAGCTAGTAGCTACCATATTGGACAGCACAGGTCTAGAATTAGGAATGTTTCCCCGGGGAGGCCAATCTTGATAAGAGATCTTAGAATCCAGGGTCTACGAGGTTATAGGGTTCTGATGTCAGACTCTCCAAAACATTGCCATTGTCCTGGAAGTTAACTTAGACTTTCTTAATTGGAGACCTTTTTCTTTCTCCCTGTAGTGATTCAGGACCCAGGAACCTTCCTCTTGTAGCTCCACAAGCATCCCCTAGAATCTTGGAGGCCTCTGTGTTTAGGCAGTACATGGAAAGAAAGAAAACAGAACTGTCACACTGACTTCTTAGAAAACCCAAGAAAAGTTTCCTCCATATTCCATTGGATATATTGGGTGCTGGAAAATGTAGTCCCTGACTTGCAACTGCTTTGTGGTGATAACTACATGGTATAGAATGAGGATAACAAATTTCTAGTGGACAGGTATCCATCTTTGCCACAACCAACTAGCTCTCTGTTGGGATTCCAAAGTTGAGCTGAGAAAAGCACCTAATACATAGCCCCAAGTAAAAGCTGCTGTTCTGTCAGTGAAAATAGGTATAGCATTAATCAAAGTGTCACTGAACTCAATTCACCGAACAGGAAATCAGAGGGTAAATTCATGGTGAACTCCTAGGAAGGAATGTCCTTCATAGCCAAGGATAAAATGTCTCCTTGCCTGTGGATGAAAGAAATCAGCCCTGTTTACACTATTTCTTTTTCATACATTCATTAAATGGTCCTCTAACTGTCCCCATTTCTCAGCGCATTTGCTAAAAGGCTGAGTTGTGACTCTTTCCCCATCCCCTTTCCACCCTCCATGATCAGCTTCAAAGTGTGCCCAACCATTTGACAACCTAAGTCCAGTTTGAAGGGAGAATTTAGGAGGTGTGAAACAGGAGGTTCCTTTCATCTCTGTGGCCCTGAAATGCTATAGTTGTATGTGTCAGAACAGGAGGAAGAATTTGAATATTTGTGGTTTATGGCTTTTATTTCTGTTTTGGTAGCTTCAGCTTCAAATTCAGGTTTCCTCAATGGTGAGACCACACAGAATGCATTGCTCTGTTGTCAGGATCATGAATTATGGTTGTATTGATGACACTGGAACAGTGTTATATGAATATCTTTCCACGAATAAATACAATGTAAGGCCCATATTTCTTGTTGTTCATTAGAATGGCCTGAATCACTAAAGCAAGAACATTCCTATGCCAGACGATTCTTCCCTTGGAATTTCATTGTTCCTTTACTGCAAGAACAATTAGATTATCAATGGATAGGGTCACTGTTGCAATCATATTAGCACTAAAAAATATGTATAAATTCACATCAAATCTACATTATGGAAAATGATCAATGATGCCATTGCCATTACTCCATAAATAACAAAATCTACTTCCTCAGGTTCTTAGGGGGTCTAAATTAAATACTGTATGAAAAATGTTTCACACTTTTCTAACATACAGCAGCAAGTACTTAATAAATATTAATTTTAATTATTACAATTTGGCTATAGTGAATATCCATTAACATTTTGGAGACTAATAATCCAGTTTTCTTTTGAGGGACATTTCTACACCAATATTAACCTATGTGGTTGGCAGTGGAAAGCTGTCACCATCACCAGTCTCCAAGGGTGACCCTATAATCCAAGCCTGAGCAAACAACCACACAGTGCCTGACCAGTTCAGGGATGAGTAGGGTCACTCAAGCCAGGCCATAAAGGCACTCCCTAGAGACTTGCTGGAACAAATGGTAAAAAGGTGGTCTCAGATTTTTGTTATTCTTCCTAGCTGGTAGAATATAAGTTTTGAATAGCCAGGGACACCCCACCCCCACCCCAACCTCTGGAGAGTGTATAAATGCAGATAAAGTCAACAGTAAGGAGGAAAAACTGAGACAGAGAAAAACAAGTCATGATAATATTTAGAACCCTGGGCTTCAAAAATCCTCTACCTAAACCCCTATGCACTCCACCCCCAAAAGTTTCCCTTTTCTTATAGAGCTTATCCGAGTGGGATTCTGCCATTTGCAACATAAAGAGATAAAAACAAGAGCAATTATGATAATGTGATGATCACTGCACATCTTTTATCAGTGAGAGAATATAAATAATGATTAAATCATAAAATATAAGTTATTTTGAAGTTTACAAAGGACTTTCATATGTTATCACCTGTTAACACAAGCTGTTACAACAGATAAACCCTAAAGCTTAGCACAACAAAGTTTTATTTCCCATTCACATCATAGTCCATGGGACTTAGGTGACCTCTCTCCACTTTGTTGACACAATTCTAGAACACATGGTTCCCATGGCAGGGAAGGAAAGGGCTGGAGAATCACACATGACCATGTAAAGGCCAAGTCCTGGAAATGTATACATCACTGCTGCCCACGTTCAATTAGCCAGACTCAGTTACATGGTAACAACTTAGCTGCAAGGGAGGTTTGGAAATGTAATCTTCCTGCATGCTCACAAAAAGGAAAAAATTTGATGAGTAAGATGTTATCTTTGCCACATCTCTTTTTATTTATTGTATTTAATTCCCTGCTGGACAGGCAGGAGCCTGGGGGTCTTGACCCAAGCTGGACTACTGGGTCCCAGGAGCCTACCTGGGGTACGGGTCAGAAGCTGACTACAGAATATGAAACTGAAGTGAGTATCCTGAGAGGCAACATCCCAAGGTGAAACTGAAACTAGCTCGCCAACCTAAAGAAACCAGAGAGGATGAGTACAAGTACAATTTCATACGATGGATCCAGAGAAAACAGATCCTGGTTAGAAGAGACAAAGTGGAGGTCAGGGGCAGAGCCTATAGGAATGTCAGGGGCAGAACCTATAGGAATGTCTCAGCTATGAAAAAAGAGCTATAGACTCTTTTTGTAGAGTGCTAATCACCTCTGTATAAGCGAAGGAACAAAGATACTCATAATATCCCTTTGACATAGGCAAGGTAAATATAATTAACCGTATTTCACAGGTAAGGATCGGAGAGGTGAGATGACTTACTTGCCCAAGGTCACACGGCTAAGAAAGAAGAATAAAATTGAACCTAAGCCTTCTGACATTCAATTCATGGTTCGTGAATTAGACTACTAAACCTACTCAGCCCTCTTCATTCTCTCTGCCCTCAGCAAATCCATGTGCTTGTTGATAAGCAAGAAAGGAGACATCTAATCCAAGATATTAAAGTTTCTACTAAGCAGGAAATGCATTCAGTCTGCAACTGTGTTCCTTCTGTCTCTATCTGAAATAGGGTGGGAATCTTCACTGTCCCCAAGTCCTAGGGACTAAGTTGGGTATATTACTCCTGTGTCCTCACTACCCTTGTATCACCCATTTTAGTACACATCACCATGTGCTTTACTGGCTCATTCACCTGTCTGTATCCTCCATTTGAATGTGAATTCTATGAGGACAGAGACTATGCTGATCTAAAACACACTGATGTCCCCAAGATGAAGCACAGGGCCTGGTACACAGTAGAGGCTCAATAAATATTTATCAAATTAATTAATTTAATTAATTTTTATCAAATGGATGAAGAAATATCACTTCTCATACTGTACTAGAATCTCCAGTTATGCTAGAATTATTTAAATCTCTCCTTAGATTTTAATCTCCATGGAAGGCAGGCACTCTGTCTATCAAAATCTCTGAATATCATTCCCATTGCCCAATCTCTAGCATATATGAAACACATAATAGAGAAAAAAATAGTTATAGCAGTTTTTGTAGCAATTCTATACCTAGATTTTATACCTATAGTACATTTTTGAAAATCAAGACTACTCATTCTGCCTTACTTCTTTTTTTTTTCTTTTTAGATTTTATTTATTTGACAGAGATCACAAGTAGGCAGAGAGGCAGGCAGAGAGAGAGGAAGGGAAGCAGGGTCCCCAGTGAGCAGGGACCCCAATGCGGGGCTCGATCCCAGGACCCTGAGATCATGACCTGAGCTGAGGCAGAGGCTTTAACCCAGTGAGCCACCCAGGTGCCCCTCTGCCTTACTTCTTTAAACTTTACTGGTTGCTCATTACAGTGTCCAGAAAAAAATCTCCTTAAAATTAACCACAGAGCCCTGTCTGGAGAACTGAACAGGACAGCCCTCTATTTGGGAGTCACAAACCGTTAAGATGCTGATGAAAGGTATGGCCCTCTCTCCCAGAAAAAAAAAAAAGTCCTATGTTTATGAGGATATACTTCTGCATGCTGTTTTACAAGGTTGATAGAGTCCCTGATGTCTAATCCTGGGCCCTCCTGGGACCCATAACCCCAGGTTGAAGGCATCTCAGTGGCTCACCTAATCTGTTCTCAGAGCAAGGAGGGAGGTCAGGTCTGCTAAGGACCTCTCTGCAGCTCCTCAAATACAAGGAAGCCTACTCCCGCTTGAATGCTAGCTCTCTGTTAGCGATTCAGAGTGATTTTTCAGAGTGATCCCTCAGTCTCCCATGATACTTGTCTGACAACCCCTTAATCTTGGCAAAAGCTGCATTAAACCAACCTGTCATCATCGTCGCTGCACAGAGCAGCTCTGAGAGAGACACACACGCTCACTTAGAAGCAAGCCCTTCAACCCGTTAGAAGAAATTAGAATTTGGGGCGCCTATTGCTCTCAAGACCACTCAAGAGCAGTCAGACAGGGCCTGCCAAGAGGCACTGGGCCAAATTCAGGCTTAAGGTGAGCTGCTTCCATCCTAGGCTCTGTCAGGAGTTGTCAAAAGGAATGTTTAAACAATCACTACTCTCAAAACCCAAGTCCATGCCCCATTGGATTAAAACAAAGGCATGGAACCATGATATGAAAAGGTGTCAGGGGAAATTTGCTGAGAATGGAATTTATTTTGACAAATTGAAAGAGCCTTATGGGTACCTTGGTTCTGCAGAAACTGTTTCATCAGTTACTTTTGTGACCTGTGAAATCTTAGCCCTTTTAAAAAAAAAAAGTGGCACTATGTACAGCTAACACCCCCAATATATTTTGGAAACTTAAAGAAAAACAACAACAAAAATGCATGATTGGTCAAAAGGCATGTATTGTCAAATCCCTCTCCTGGATTAACCCTTTTACAAAACCCATAGTTTGTCAGGTAATTTTGATAATTGTTTTGACTACTATTTTTTATTATGATTTTTTTAACCATCAGGATTTTTTTCTTCAATTGAAGTATAGTTGACATAAAATATTGTATTAGTTTCAGGTGTACAACATAGTGATTGGACATTTATACACATTACAAAATGCTCACCAGAGTAAGTGTAGCTACCATCTGTCACCATACCAAGTTATTACAATATTATTGACTATATTTCCTGTGTTATACTTTACATCCCCATGACTTATTTATTTTATGACTGTAAGTTTGTACCTCTTAAATTCCCTTCAACTATTTGACCCAAAATGAGTAAACTATCATTTTTTTGATCCTTTATCATGCCCAAGCACTTTCAAATCCTTTTTTCAAATATTTACTGAGATCAATTGTGGTACGTTGATTGCAAATTGGCCCCAATTCTTCACCTCTCCCACCTTGGTCCAGGTGACCTATCCGACAACTTGACTCTGGGCCTGGCCCAGTGGTGCTTTGGCCGATGGTATATTAGCAGATGTGAAATAGCCAGAGGCTTGAAAAAGCCTTTGTGCATTTCTACTTGCACGCTGGTATCTCTGACATTACTATAAGAATGTGCTCAGGCTGTCCTTCTGCAGGAAGAGAGATGTGTGGCAAATAACTAAGTTGCCTCAGGTACCCTAGACAAAAACCAAGTGACCCTCAAATCCATGAGCAAACCCACACAAGATCAGCAGACCTATCTAGATAGAGTCCAACAGACTCTTTTTTTTTTTTAATTGAAGGATCGTTGACACACATTTTTACATTAGTTTTAGATGGGCAACACAATGAGTCAACAAGCTTATACTTATAAGTATAAGCTGTGTTCACCACCAAACTGTACCCAGCTACCATCTGACACTATACAATGCTATTACAGCACCCATGGACTATATTCTCTATGCTGTGCCTTTTACTCCCATGGCTTATTGACTCCATAACTGAAAGCCTTTATCTTCCATTCCCTTTCATCCATTCCCATTCCCCTACCTCCTCCCCTTGGCAACCATCGGTGTGTTCTCTGTATTTATGGGTCTGTTTCTTTGTTTATTCATTTGTTCTGTTTTGTTAGATTCCACATATAAGTGAAATCATATGGTATTTGTCTTTCTCTGACTTATTTCACTTTGCATAATGCCCTCCAGGTCCATCCATATTGTCAGAAATGGCAAGATTTCATCTTTTTTTATGGTTGAATAATATTCTATTGTATATATATGCCAGTTCTTTTTTATTTATTCATCTATTGATGAACTCAGGTTGTTTCCATACCTTGTTTATTTTAATTAATGCTGCAATAAACATAGGGGTTCACATATCTTTTCCAATTAGTGTTTTCATTTTCTTTCTATATTCTTTCTATATTCTTTAGGCAAATATCTAATAGTTGAATCACTGGATCATATGGTCTTTCTATTTTTAATTTTTTGAGGAGCCTCCATACTGTTTTCTACAGTGGCTGCACCAATTTACATTCCCCACCAACAGTGTACAAGGTTCCTTTTTCTCCACATCCTCAACAAGATTTGTTATTTCTTCTCTTTTTTCAAAAAAATTTTTATTTATTTTTTTAGAGAGAGAGAACATGTGCAAGCAGTGGGGAGAGGCAAAGGGAAAGGGAGAGAGAATCTCAAACAGACTCCATGCTAAGTATGGAACCAGACCCGGAGCTCCACCTCACAACCCTGAGATCGTGACCTGAGCCAAAATCAAAGCCAGATGCTTAACCGACTGAGCCACCCTGGTGCCCCTATTTCTTATCTTTTTACTTCCGACCATTCTGGCAGGTGTAAGGTAAAACATCATTGTAGTTCTGATTTTCATTTCCCTGATAATTAGTAATGTCAAGCATCTCTTCATGTGTCTGTTTGCCATCTGTATGTTTTCTTTAGAAAAATGTCTATTCAGCTCCTATGCCCATTTTTTAATCAGTTTTTCTTTGGTGTTGAGTTGTATAAGTTCTTTATATATTTTAGATATTAATCTATTGGATATAACATATGCAAATACCTTCTCCTATTCAATGGGTTGCCTTTCCATTCTGTTGATGATTTCCTTCAATGTGCAAAAGCTCTTTATTTTGGTGCAGTCCCAGAATTAGTATTGTTAAAATGTCCATACCACCCAAAGCAATCTACAGAGTCAAATTCAATGTAATCTTTATCAAAGTACCAATAGTTCTTGGGGGGTTTTTTCCCACAAAAATAGAGCAAATAATACTAAAATCTGTATGGAACCACAGAAGATACCAAATAGCCAAAGCTATCTTCTTCTTAAAAAAGAAAGACAAAGCTGGAGACATTACAATTCTAGATTTCAAGATATACTACAAAGCTGTAGTAATCAAAATAGTATAGTATCAGCACAAAAATAAAAACAAATCAATGAAACAGAATAGAGAGTCCAGAAATAAACCCACATTATATGAGTTTATTCTATGACAAAGGAGGCAAGAATATACAATGGGGAAAGGACAGTCTCTTTAATGAATGGTGCTGGGAAAACTGGACAGCTATGTATGAAAGAAGGAAACCGGATTACTCTCTCTTTCCTTATGAAAGAAGGAAACCGGATTACTCTTATTACATAAGAATAAACTCAAAATGGATTAAAGACCTAAATGTGAGACCTGAAGCCGCAAAACTTCTAGAAGAAAACATAGGCAATGATTTCTTTGACGTCAGAAATGGCAACATTTTTCTAGGTGTATCTCCTAAGGCAAGAGAAACAAAAGCAAAAAATAAGCTATTGGAACTACACCAACTGACCCTTGACATACAAGCAATAAAGTTACACTTTACTGATTATTATTACTACATACCATTAAAGTTTTGTGAGTGGTTATTGCATGGCATTTTGGCAATGGATAGCTGATGCACCAACTATGTGTCCAGGCACTGTTCTAAAATACGGCATAGGGACGCCTGGGTGGCTCAGTTGGTTAAGCGGCTGCCTTTGGCTCAGGTCATGATCCCGGCGTACTGGGATCGAGTCCCACATCGGGCTCCTTGCTCGGCAGGGAGCCTGCTTCTCCCTCTGCCTCTGCCTGCCACTCTGTCTGTGCTCACTCTCTCTCTCTCTCTCTGACAAATAAATAAATAAAATCTTTAAAAATAATAAAATAAAATAAAATACGGCATACAACAATAAACAAAATGGGCAAGGCCCTTCCTCTACATTCCCAGATTGCATTACCTAATTCAAAATGTATAATAATTTTATAAAGTAAGCTATATTCCCATTCACACACACGCAAAAGTGAGGCACAGAACGGTTGCTGACGCAAGGCATTATAGCCAGCAAATAGAGCCAGGCTCCCATCTCAGGCTACATGATGTGGTAGGTAAGTCACTCCATTCAGCCATGATTTCTGCGTCTGAAAGACGGAATAATAATGTAATGCATACCCCAAGATTTACTGTGAGCATTAAAGGAGATCATTCATATCAAAGCATTCAGCATAGGGCTTTGTACATGGGAAATTCAGTAGGGTTTTGCTGTGGATTATACTCTTTCTGTTATCATTATTACCATAGCTGTTGTTATGATGCTGTCTGAACCCAGAGCCTGACTATTTAACTAGTTCTTTATTATGTTATTCCCTCTGGTCTAGTTTCCTGCCCTTTCTACCTGATCAATGTGTAGATAGTACTGATTGATAAGCCTGGTAAATGTCACCACTTCTTTTCATAGGGAAATAATCAACTTTAAAAACCTTTATTCCTGTGACCCTACAGGGGGCAATAGGCCATTTCTGACAGGGGTGCTAATGAGGGCTTATTATACATTTAGGCTAGAAGCAGACAGATCTAAAGGGGAAAATGAGCTACATAAATTACAGGACTCACTGAAAAATAAAAATACAGGGCCCCTTGTTCAAATATTATTAGGAATTTATACCGGAGGTATGGTTACACTGGAGTATTGATTGAACCAAGCATGGGGCCCTTCTAAATTAGTACCTTCTTCATGGGATTGTTTTGAAGAACAAATGAAATGAGTATATCCAGCCTAAAGAAATGCCTGGCAAAGACAAATACTCAATACGAGTGGTCTAAGTTTTCACTGTTATCATTACATGCTTGTCAAAGTAATGAAGGGAATCCCAGCCAATGTATAAGCCCTTTTCAATGACTCTTAGGCAGTCATTTTCTCACGTGGTTTTGTAAACAGCTTGGACAATCAGGCAGACTGGAGCCTTGTCTGTCCCACGGTTAAAGAAATAAAAGCTCAGAGAGTGTTTGGGGATTTCCAGAAGCTACACAGGAAGAAGGATTGCAGTCAGCCATCTGGGATGTCCCAGCCCTACAGTCCTCCCACCAAGTCCTCCTGGCTCCAGCTTTATCTGGTCCTGACGGAACTGCCACACAGAGAGCATTTATTTATTTGGTATAGTCAGGACCCCAAGATCAGGCATGCTGAGAATACAGATTTACTTTGCGCATAGATCCCCACAAGAGGCTCCTAGTTTGTTCCCTCGAGTCACTTACCTCCCCAAGCCAACCCCAATTCATGTTAAAATGGAACTGTGTCTTCCGAGCAAACCATAAGGTAGCCAAGCAGAGAGAGACTGGGAGAATTGTTCAGTAGATGATCGGCACACAGGCCCTGGAGTCAGATAGGGAATTTGAATCCTGGCTCTGCTACTTAACAGCTTGGGCAAGTCCTTAACCCGGATTATCTCAATATTGACATTTTGGGCTGAATATTCTTTGTTGTGGGAAGGTGCCCTGTGCATTGCAGGATGTTTACACCAACCTTAGCTTCTACTCATTAAGGTGCCCATAGCACACCTGCCCACCTTCCTTACCCTGGCTGTCTTCAGAATGTCCATTGTTCCTTTTGTTGGGGGAGTGGGGAGGGAAATCACTCCCAGTTGATTACCACTGACTTAACATCTCCAAGCTTCAATGCCTTCAATATAATCTAGAGGTAATAATGAGAAAAATACCAGTTTCGGGACGCCTGGGTGGCTCAGTTGGTTAAGCGGCTGCCTTCGGCTCAGGTCATGATCCCAGCGTCCTGGGATCGAGTCCCATATCAGGCTCCTTGCTCGGCAGGGAGCCTGCTTCTCCCTCTGCCTCTGCTGCCACTCTGTCTGCCTGTGCTCGCTCGCTCTCTCTCTGACAAATAAATAAATAAAATCTTTTAAAAAAAGAAAGAAAGAAAGAAAAAAGAAAGAAAGAAAGAAAGAAAGAAAGAAACCAATTTCATCGGGTTCTGAGGATTGAATGAGATGACCATGTACTGGCATGGCACAGGGCCTGGCACACAGTTAGATAGTCAATAAATATGATATGCTGCTATTATTGCAGTATTAGCCAAGGAATGGGGACCTCTGCAAGAACTCCATAAGCTTGCTGAATTTAAAGCTGAAAATTCATTTCAGCAAATATGTATTGAGGACCTATTACCCAAGGCATTTTCCCAGGTACTGGGAATTAAAGCTTGAATAAGATTTAGACCCTCCCCTCAAGGAGCTAGTCTACCTAGTGGGAAGCTCACAGCCTAGACCCAGTTCACATCCTAGCTCTGTAACTTACATATGTGACTTAGGACAAGTTTGCAGCACTTTGTGGATTCTCGGTTACCTTATCTGTAAAATGGAGGTAATAATAAAAACCCCTAAGGGACTCAGCTCTTAACCAGTCAGCTACACTGTCTCCCAACAACACCCCTGGCTCCCTGATTGTCTGATTCCTTTCCCCTCACCATGCAGCCTGCAACTCAGAGCATAAGCCCATAGCTGTCCCCAATGGAAGATACTCCTTCCTTCCATGAACATGAACACCCAGGAGGTGATTAGGAGGCTGAGTCATGAGATCAGATGGCTTTGGACTCATGGCCTTGCCCAAGTTGCTTTACTTCCCTCATCCTTCGGTTTATTTACCTATGCAATGGGGACAACAATGTACCTACTTCATAGGGTCTTGTGCAGATAAAATGAGATCATTCGTGTAAAACACTGCAGAAAGCCCAGCACGGAGCAAGCATGCAATACCCTGTCGCCATGGTGATAAAGGTGCTGAGAAGGGGGAGGAGGACGCTGACCTACCGCGGTGGAAGGGAAGGAGGAAGATGTGGCTGTCCATGGCCTGATCCAATAGCCTTTTGAGAGCTGACACAGGAGCCCCGAACTCCATTCCCTCCCAGACGGTGGGGCGTAACCTTTCAACACCCAAACCTCCTCTCCGCCTCAGCCCTTCCCGAGCCGGTGGTAGCGGCTTTTTCCCAGGCCCTCGCCAAACCGATTCAAGCGGATTAAAATATGTATGTATATATTTATGCGGACAAGAAAGAGGAAAAGAGTAACTTCTAGTCATAGCCTAAATTTCCTGCCTCCAAAGCCCAGCTGGATAGCAGGAGTTCTAACAGAAAACAGCCGCACAATTAGCTGGAGTTCTGTAGCTGTCTGCAGCAGTCTGCTTACGCCGATGTCTCGATAGGTGGTCTCCCAGTTCATCAGTTCATAAATAAGTAATTTGAAATGTGTTCCTGAGGGAAATTTTCCTCCTGCTCTCCCCAACAGACTGTACTCATCAGTTTTCCCATTCTCCAGGTAGCTGCCGTCCTCATTTATAATGGCCAGAGGAACTACGCTGTTCTAATTCCTGCTTCATTACGTTGTCTAATGCGAGTTTTCACCAGCCTCACAACTCCGCGTTTCTTTATATTGATAAGAAGAAAAAAAACTTTGCATATATTATTTATTGGCACTTTGGAGGTAGCTGGGCTACAGGTTTCAGTGGAATATTTTTACATACAAAGCAAGACGGGCAAGTTGAGCTCTGGACAGAGGTTTGGAAATGTTGATAAGCTCTCAAGCGGCACAAACGTGTGTGCTGGGCGGGCACGCACAGGGAGCGCACAGACTGTGCACACGGACCCCAGTCCACACACAGCCAAACCACCGCCCGCCCCCATTTTACTTCCTTTGCCTTGGTTCCTACCCCTTGCCACACATTTAGACCCACAAATATTTTGTACCCATCTTGATGCATTGTTCCAACCCCCTATTTTTCCACTCGAGAAAATGTACAACCAGATCAAAAGCACCTGGTGACTTAGGAAAACCAGGGTCCCCCACTGGTGAAGCTAATGGAGTCACTAATTTGCCTGGCCAATAAAACCAATGATTTCTATACTAAAAGCCTTTGAGTGAAGCCTCCAGGGCTTGCTCCAGGGGTAATGAAGGGGGGCTAGCTTCCTCTTAGCCAATAACCTAATTATTTTTTTAAAGCACTAACTGTACCTTTCATTATAATAATGCATATAATTGATTTTACTGATTATGTCTTTTATGGCATCTATTAGTCACTGGGAACTATATTTACTTCTTTTTGTTGTTTTTATGATTGTTTAGCTTTGGGGGTCTCATAATAGGTAATTAATAAAATATGTTAATCTGAGAGTAATTTACCTAATGAGATCTCCAGGAAGGCTTTCCTCTCCTGATAAAGGAATTTCTCAGAAGGCTTTTGTGGAAGAAAGCTTTCCTGTGAAATCTTGGCACAATCTGGAACCAAAATTCAGATTTATTTTTGTTTTCCTAGCCTCTGGACAGCCAGAGAATTTCATCAAAAAATTTTAAAAATGAATGTCAGGGACTGTCCTGTTTCAGAGGAAATTGTCCTCTTCTCCGGCCCAGTGGCAATCGTCAACACTCTGTCCCCCAGGATAACCATCCCATTAGCCATCAGCGAAGGTGGCCCTCCAGCTACTTGGATGGCTCTTTAAGAAAGGGGTTATAGTTATAGTTTAGAAGGAGAGCTAGATTGTTGCAGTCGGAGAAAAGCAAAACCAAGAGGGCCAGGCAAAGAAATGAAAGGAAATAAGGGGGTAAACAGGGACAAAGTTTACTCTACAGGTGACATTTGGCGCAGAATACACCAGCCGGTAAAAGAGAATGACAAAATCGAGACTGGTCTCTCCTGGGCAGGAACAAGTCACCTGTATCTGTGCGGGCTGCAGCGTCCTGACCGGAAATAGCTCATTCTCTGGGATGCCCGTCAAAACAGATAAGGATGTCTGCAGCACAGAGTGCTGCTTAAAATGGTCTGGAAGATGGATCTGGCTTCCGCACAGTCCTGCACCTGGGCCTTAGTGGCCTTGGTCACGTCATTTCTTCTCTCCATGCCATATTACCTTTCACTTTCAAAGGGGGTAGGACAGCGGTACCTAGCCCATTGGACCTGTGAGAAGTTAATGGAAACTTGCCTGTCATGAAGGAACAGAGAGCTTGGCGTTCACCAGGGTTTCTCAACTTCAGTATGACTGACATTTGGGGGCAGCTAATTTTTTGTTCGGTGGGAGAAAGTGTCTGCATTGTGCTCTACCAGCATCTCTGCTTCTAGCCACAGGATCTCCAGAGTACTCCTCCTCTCCCGGTTTTGGTAACCAAAATTGTCTCCAAGTATTCCCAAACACCCTTTGGAAAGGGAAGGTAAATATGGTATGCAAAACTGCCACCCCTGAGAACCAGTGCCTATATTAAAGACTCAACAAACACTAGCATAGAAAAGATCATCTTTCTTGGGGTGTCTGGGTGCCTCAGTCATTAGGTGTCTGCCTTCTGATCTAGCCATGATCCCAGGGTCCTGGGATCGAGCCCCACATCTGGCTCCCTGCTCAGCGGGAAGCCTGCTTCTCCCTCTCTCAGTCCCCCTGCTTATATTCCCTCTCTCAGTGTTTTTCTCTGTCAAATAAATAAATAAAACCTTCAAAAAAAAAAAGGATACTCTTTTCTGAGACTCACATAGCAAGACAGATGAGAAAGCTACTTGGGAGAAAAAAATGAAGGGTGCCCTGCAGTGAATTCCTCCCACTCTTGTGATGATCACTGGGAATATAACTTCAGACTTTGTTTTGAATGAGTATCTCATGCTAACATGCAGACACTTCTTTCCAGAGGAGGCCAAAGTCTCTAGAGCAAATCGGAATCAAGCAGGGGTTACACTGACTCCAGGTTATGGATTACAGACCAAGGTATGCAGGAACCCTCTTACCTCCTGCTCCTGGAGCGCCGAACCAAACCAAAACCAAAGGCCACCGATATGAAGCAATGCATGTATGTATGTGTGTCTGTATAGACAGACATAGAGATAGAGGTAGAGATATATAGATGTATTTTACACATAAGTTGCTAATATGTACACACAGAAAAACTACCGTTAATTCTTTGCTGATTGACTCTTGCCTCTACCCATAAAAAGCAAATTATGAAAATCTATAATGCCTGAAACTGACCTGCCCTATCTTTGACTCCTTTGATACACAACTTTCTCTAAAAATTCAGGTCCCAGATGCTTTTCTAACTCAGACTACTTCAAGTTTAGATGGGAATTCATTTGGAGTGGTTCTATCTTTTATTTGGTGAGGAGAAAGTAACCGTGCATTGAATACAGGCCATGTGAAAGGCTCTTTTACAAATGTCCTCTCATTTAGCAAACTAGAGCCTGCCAATTTTAGCAATTAGGTTGCCTCACTCCATAGAACGAGAAAAGAGAAAACTGCGTATGTATACATACATATTCACCTAGGAAACCCATATGCATTTAATACCCTAGAAAACCGCATGAATACAAAAATAGCAATTGCCCAAATGTGTGTTCACACAACCCTCTCATGCACTCGTTCAAAACTAAGTACCTCATGACACTCAAGATCCATACACAGGATTTCCCAATAAGAAAAAAAGGGGGGGGTGGATGTGCCTGAGACACACTGGTGAAACAGGAGTGCCCAAAATAAAAATTTTAAGTCAAATTTGCTATTTGGAATTTATCAGAGTAGTCATCATGGAAAAGAATCATTCTCTATTCTACTTCCTTGTAATTCAATTGCAGTTTTGCCTGGTTTTTATTTTTATTCACCTAAATTGGGAGGAGGGAAGGTCACCACAATTTTTTGAGTTATTCAGATCTTTAAAATCTTAACTGAGCCCTGAGACACATCGAAATTATGAAACATGGAAACCCACGCCTGTTGATCCAGGCACCTCTTAGCATGACACTCCCGATGGGTGGAGGGACTCTGTTTTGGCAGCCAGGGGACCTGTATTTTAATCCATCCTTGCCTTCGCTTACCCCCCATTGATACCTCAGATCTTAGTTTCTCAATGTGGTGGTGGGGGGGAGAAACCAAAAAAAAAAAAACAAAACAACAACAAGAAAACAACCTAGATGGTGAAATTGGAATGATTTCGACATTCACTTGAGATGTGACTGTCTGTGAATCCCACCTCTTGCCCAAGGTCACCCTCAGCTGGTAGCCACAGAGACAGAACTGGAGGTTATTCCACCTCCTAGTTCAAGGCCTTTTACACAAAGTTGCACCCATCCAGGAACGCCCCCTTCCTTCTCTCTCCTCCCTCAGCTTCTCATTACTATGCATCTCCTCTCTCGTCTCCTGTGCAGCCAATCCACAGCCCCCTCCCCACCCCCTACAGCTCACACAGCAGGTAGTGCAGGAAAAGATAGCAATGGGGAAAGACAGCCAGGCACACTGAAGGGGTTACTTTGCCCGGGGACCCCTTTATCTGAAGTTGTCCTCAAAAGCGGAAATGAGTTGATTTGCATTTTCCCACTGAAGCATGCAGAGTAGCTGAGGAGTGTTTTTCCTTACCAAGTATCGTCTTCTCTGGTTTGCCCTGAGGCCTTCTCTGGGGCTGCAGCAGCTCTGAAAACACCTGTATGCTGCCCATTTAAATACATGCTTCAGACAAATTTTTCGGGGGTTTCAAAAGGGAAAGACTAATGCTTTCCCTCCCCAGCATACATTATCCTTCCTGTGAATGCTGAAGGCAGAAATTAACCCTTTCCAGATTGCTTTATTTCTTATCTGTCTATCCATGCAAGGCCTGCATTCACGTTCAAAGACTGGAGTTCATAGCTCTCTCCTTTACTCATTCATTCATTCGACTGGTCATTCAGTCAGTCAGCAAGTATTTGCTGAGAATCTGCTGTGTGCAAAAGCACTGTGTTGACTGCATTTAACCTACAGAAACAACTTTGATAAGGATCTTGTTCTGAAAATGCTCACAATTTAACCAAGGCAATAACATGCCTGAATGTACCCACGTATACCCAAATGTTATGTAGGGGGCTCACCCGAACTCAAAATTGGTTCAGACAATATCATAATTTCTTGGAATCCATAGTTTGCCCTAGGACTTCTGCAAATTCCTGGCCTTCCTTCTCTGCTGATGCATTTAAGCCTGCTGCTATGATTGGGCACCGGTATCTCATGATTTGGGGAAATTTGTGGAAGAACTGAGATGAGTGGAGGGGGTGACATCACACACACACACACACACACTCACACACACACACACACAGAGTTTTCTGCCATTTTGGTGGCCCTTTACTTCATTTTGCTCTGGCTCCCAAAGTCCAGGCTTTCTAAAAGATGACCTGCCTCACCATGTACATTCCTCTGTGAAGTGTAAGCCCACCCTGCTTCTCTCATAGCTAGCACAACCTACAGGCCATTCTTCCTTCCCTGGTATCCTGGGAATTTGGGGGGAAAAGTTTTCTCCATCCTTTTATTCAAATAATTACAATACAAGTGGGAAAGTGATGGGAGCCATAAGGGTATATACTAATGGCCCCAGGCAGGCAACCAATAAATACACTGAATGAACTTACTTGTTGAAGGAGAGGGTGGGAAAAGGACTATGGGTGTTAAGGGGAGGGAAAGATGGCTATCATAAATAATTCAAAGGAAGGCTTTTCTGCAAAAGCATGTAATGGCACATGAGCAGGCAATATCTCCTGTTACCTAGTCCATTCTGACCCTCATCTATATGTTTCTTCTCCTCATTTCTTCTTTTGGGCATCTACCCAGCTCTTCATGAAGTAGCAGGAGATGAAGAGATCTTAAAGGTTAGAACACAGAACTCAAGAGTCAAAAAATCTGGAAGGATCCAAGGAAGAAAAACTTGTGGAACTCATCTACCCCAATCATTTGGTTCAAAAATGAGTAAGCAAACCTTTCCAAGGTCATGTAGCTTGTTAATGGACCATAATGCTCTCAACCCTCTTTCTTCTGTGGCAGAGACATCCAGAAATCTGATCTGTTTTATTTGGCTGGTAGGGTGTTTTTTTTTTCCCCCTTAATTTGAAGAGTGATCAGCATTTTTAAACCATGAGACTTCACACAATAATCCAGAAACAAAAATCAATGGTCTGCCAGCACTGGGCTCACATTGCTGCCCAATAGCAATGGCTGAGGTTGGGTGGTGTGGTCCCCTGTTTGCAGTCCTTCGCTCCCAGTTGTCTAACACTCAGATGGGTTCACTCATCTCCATCGCAGTCATAACTCCTATGTCTTTAAACTGGGAAACCCTGCCCTTCAGCGGACTTCTTGCTCTGACCAAGAGAAAACCATTTAGCATGACTAACCTCAAGCAGTACTATTAGTAATGTGATTCTAGAAGAAGCCTTAATTCAGTAATTTCTCTCACCCTTCCTCCCAATGAAAAGCTAATAATAATAATAAATTGCAGGTAAACAAGCAAACAAGAAAAGCTTTTCCCATTGTCTGGTAATGCCTGGAATTCCACTGTAGCTTGGGTTAAGTACTGTGGTCCTCTAACATCTTGGACTTGGGATAAAAGTGATGAAGAAAAAGTGGTCCTTAGCACACATCTTCATCTACTTTAATATTCTGCCTGAGGGTAATTCTTGCCCAAGAATGCTCAGGCCCTCTGTGTGTACTTACACACACAATATACAGTGCAACACACAGTCCCTTCTCTCGTTTTCTCTCTCACTTTTAAAATCAGCCCCATACCCAACCTTGTTGAAATCCGATCCAATCAACAAAACAAAATTTTCCCCTTAAAAAAGAAGAAAATATTATATAATAATTTTCATAAAATGAAAACACAGGGAAAATATACCTTTTGAAGAGGAAAAGGTGATGGTTTCCTCTAGAGGATGAGCCAAAGGAATAGACTTCAAGAGTACAGGATATTTTGCTAATGTGAATGTGTGGACTTGGAGAGGCAGAAGGTATGTGAACACAAGGCAGAAAGAAAGAGAGAAAACCTGTCATTTTAGCAGCGAGTACTTTATTGTGATACCAAGTTAACAGGCGGGTGAATACCAAAATGCTCTTCCCCAGATTTCGACAAATCTTCTTCCTTTTTCATGTTCCCATTGTGAGTTCCAGGAAATGGAGAGAAACTGTAATGAAGCATATTTCTTTTTAAGTGGCATGTAGCTGGCCTCTATGTGGATCTTGTTTTCTGGCATCATTTTAATTAGGGAAGGTGAGAAAGTTTCCAGTGTCCCCTACCCCCATCCTTCTCTGTGTCTAAGTGAGGGTTTCACAGAGAACTGGCAACCAACACAATTTTGACAGAGTGAACTTCTTTCTCTCATAAGCATTCCTCCAATCCCCAGATAATAACCCTCATTCCTCCCACATTAACTAACACACACAACTTTCTTCCTCCCACCCTCCCCCAACCCACACTTCTCTCCAAAACGTATAACATAATTGTGAAGGCTAATTATCAAATAATGCTTAAGCCTTTGGGAGCAAGATAGAGGGTTCTAGAAATGTTTTAAAAAGTCCCCAGGCTGCAATAGAAACGTGATTAACTGAAACAAAAATGCCTGGTGAAAAGTTTCAAAACTAAAATCAGTCAAAAAAATTCTTCATATACATGTATTACACACAAATATGTGTAATATTATAATATGTATTATACATCATATCATATATAGTATGTGTGTATATGTATATATGTGTGTATACACAGACATATGGATATAATGTATCAGTTTGTTAACTGGTCACGGAGATTCTCTGACATTCTAGAGCAAGTCCCTTAAAGAGTGAAATAATTTGAAGTTGACCCATCCTTTTCCTGATACTGGGATATTCACCCAGTGGGTAGATAGATTTCTGTGCACTCTGTCCCTCCGAGGGAGGGCCTCTCAGCTGGCTCTGGAGGAAGGGAAGAGACATCTGCCTCTAGTAAGAGGAAAGGAGAGAGCAATTCTGGGCAATATAATTCTCTTCCTGACCCCAACATGAGCCAACATAGCCTGACAGATGTAATCTTTATCATAGAATAAAACAGGCTCAAAGCAGTGTGCCACACACATGAATGTCACATTTTATGAATTGTCGTATTGCCATACTACACATTGCAGTAAGCAGAGCTGGGTGGGCCAGGAGGTTGTGAGAAAACAACTGGGCCTCCTGCCTCCCATGCCCCCTCCACTCCAGGCACAGGCATTGGTTTTCTGTCTGCATCCTCCGAGAGGAAGAAACAGTGGGTGGATGCAACTGTGTGGGGGCCAAGTCCTCAGCTGTGCTGTGTGAAGAAGTTAAAAATAGCACCCCAGCTGGCCCAGTTTCAACTGTCCTGGGACCCTGAGCAGTTACAGAGCAGAAGGGGTTGAGGGTAGAAGGAGAGGAAGGATTCAAAAAAGTGGGCATAATAACTATGCATGGCCTGTCATGCAAAGAGCTGCAGGATGGGGTTGGGGGGGGAGCCTCCTCCCTCTTCCATTAGTAGAAATCAGGCCTAGAGTGCTGACTCTGTGCATGATAAGTAAGACCTGTGACAGGAAAGAGAGATCATCCATGGACCCTGGTCAGGAAAACAAGGAAGATTCACTCTAAATCTCTATCCACAGATGAGCATTTAATGAGAACCAGCTCCTGACCCAACACTATAGAGTAGATGGTATCCATGATCTCCTGGGACTCACTCTCATCTTTACCTCACACTCCACTGAGACTTCCTGCCTCACTCATGGGACTCAGGCATGATTAGGGATTCTGAGCAAGAGAAAATCAGAATCTATTGGGAATCCTCTCCCTCCAGATTATCAAGCTAGACCTGAGTCAATTGTAGTGGAAGCTAATGACACCTTTTAATTCGTACTCTTTTCTGTGATGTCATGTCATGCCATCCAAATAAAATACAGTCACTACCAGGGTTTAAGGCAGTATTCCAGACTTCTTACAGCCATGGAAGCATCGTGGCCCATCTTCCCAGACCAATTTTTCTTTTGTTGCAGGAAATTAGGCTAGCAAGCATATGTGTACAGTACCCTACAAAATTCAAACACCTTTAAGGTAAAATGCTAGTCTTCAAAGAAACCACAGGCTTCCAGGAAACTGTTTTGAGCTGCAACTCAATCACCAACATGGAAATGAGTTTACTTCCCTCTGTCATTAGAGATTCTTTGGTATAAAAAGATTATGCATATGTTAGGCTAAATAGTGGCCGCCCAAATATATCCATGTCCAAATCCCCAAAACCTATGAATCTTACATTATATGACAAAAGGGACTTTGAAGATGTGATTAAGTTAAGGATTATCAGATAAGGAGAATATCCTGGATTATCTAGGTGGACCCTATATGTAATCACAAGTGCCCCTATAACAAAAACGCAAAGGAAGATTTGGGGCAGAGAGAAAGCAATGTGATGAGGCAGAGATTGGAATGACATAGTTTGATGATGGAAAGAAAAAGCCATAAGCAAAAAAATACCGAGGGCCACCTAAAGCTAAAAAGGCAAGGAAGCAAATTCCTCCCCTAGCCTCAGAAGGAACCCTGCCAACACTTGATCTTAACCCATTTTGGACTTCTGACCTCCAAAACTGTAAGAGAATAAATCTATATTGTTTAAGCCACTAAGTTTGTAATTCAGAAACAAAAGTCCAGGTCATGTGGGTCAGCAACTTCACACTATTATAATGAGTGATTTTTCCTCGAACCACACAGAACACAGGATGTTGAAGATAATTATTTTATCCCTTCTCCATTAAAAATTATCCTATTAAGCCATAAACCATTTTTGCTCAGACCAGCTTCCATACATTTGCTCCTATCATTCCCCCTGCATCAAGAGTCATTCTCATCATTGTTATTTTAGGTTCTATAGGGAAACAAATAAATGAAATTTCCTTAAATTTATATGCTTGAAGAAAGTGAAGCTTTCTGTGCCTAATGGGCTTTAGTAATTAGAAGAACTAAAGAAAGTATTTCGAATTCTATAAAAGGTGAAGGATTCACCTCCAGTACCTATCTCAGATCTTCAGGCCGTATGATCTGAGGGACAATGAGTCTCAGGACACCAAACTGTCTTTTCTACTGGCCTACTATTCTGCTGGAAATACACTGTTCTTTGGGGATTACAGCTCAGATTCTCAATGCCCCCTCAATACAAAGAAAATAACATAAAAGGCCATGATCAGCCATTACCCCCAAATCAGTTTAGAAATAAGCCCACTTGCCCAGACCACTTATGAATTATGATGAAATCCAAACAATTGGAATTTACATTAAAAAGAGTTAACTGGAAGATAAGCAAAGAGGATCCAGTATATAACTATTAGGAGACCCTGAAAAAGTAACCAAGGGAACAGAAAAATCTCAAGAGAACAAAGAAAATACCAAAAACTGTAATACAATAAAGTTTTCCTAATATAAAAGATGATTTGAACTGTATGTTGAAAAAAAGCATACCATGTACCTGAGAATATTGACCCAGAATGACAAAAACCAAGATATTCTAGGAAAAAAATATTGTATTTAAAAGAAAAGGGGAAAAAATTAGATATCTAGGCAAAAAGGAGCATATAACTTACAAGGGAAATCAAATTAAATTATCCTCAGATTTTTTTTCGACAGCAAAGCTTTTTGCCAGAAGAAATTAGAGTAATGTATTTAAGATATTCAAGGAGAGAAAATGTGAACTAAGGATTTTTTTATCCAGGAATTCACAAACTGCTAATAACATGTTAAGACTCTGAGAATTTAATTCCCATGAGCCCTTCCTAAGAAGTCTACTAAGGAACAAGTTTCAGACAGGTATTGCTGGCGAATATTAGATATATAGTTACTTGCAGATAAAAGAATAAATGAGGGTTAAAAGGTAGAGACTCTAGTATATGATTCAAAGTATGAATATACTACAACTATTAAAAAATGGGGAGATGATCAGCATATGCAAAAAATACCATTTTATCTACTTTCAGTAGCAATAATGTCAGTGATAGTATGAATATTACTATCCTGATAAAGTTGTATATGTAAAGTCTAAAAAAGCAAATGCTAATTATGGGATATTCTAATTCTACCCCCTGCCTTAAAGGATTTTCTGGTGAAAGAAAGGAACTACTCCAATAATAGAAGATGTTAAGTAAACATTCTGTAGATATGAATCTGAATTAGAAATATCAGTATGAACTCATGGGGTAATTGTTTATCCCGGCTCTTTCCATTAAAAGGACTTAAAAACAAAAGTCAACCGAATAGCATTCAGATTTGATCTTCAAATGACATATCCCCTTGAACTAAACTAGGATTTCTTGGAGAAATGACTAATTCCAGGTCTGAGGCAGGAAATGTTTATGATGAGTTGGTACATCTTGACATGCAGTTAGAAGGAAGCTATCAAAGACTACTAGAGTCATGTCAGAAGAACTCAGGAAGCACCTTGAAGAGTTTTCCACTGGCCAAAGATTTGAGTTTTACGATAGATTGAAACTCATCAAATATAAATATAAACAAATTCAAGAGTTTATGACATATATTTAAGAAATATTAATTGGTCACCTTCTGAGGAAACAATGATCCAATTGTCATCTTGAAAATTGGGTAGAAGAAGGACATAATCAAACCTTTTCCTACCTATCCTATATGAATTACAGTACTGGGTAACAGAATAATAGATGAGGGGAAGTGTCTCCTGATAAAATTATCCCAAGTGATAATTAAAAGAAAATGTAGAATTAAAATATTACCATTTTTTAAATCCCAATGAATTAATGGTTTTAGGCACTGAGCATCTGCTTCAACACAAGACATAACACCATCGTAACCTTGTTAAAGGAATCAGACCTGTGTCAGGTCAAGCCTTTAGATTCAGCTCCCAATTTGCAGGAAATTGAGAAGACAGAGGAACACACTGAACTGTACCATGACTAAGAAGTCAGCAAATCTGACTATAGGAAACCTGACAGGCGAAATGACCCAAATTCGTCACTAGATAAAGAAAAGAAAGAGGTAGAGGGAGGAGACCATAGATGAAAAGAGACCTAAAAGGCATATCAAGTTAAAAAAAACATATGGGCAAGACTAAACTATGGGATTTAGGGGTACACAGTTGAGTGATAAAACCATAAATATATGGTTTTGCATAAATGCAAAAAAGTGGTTATTATAAAGGTCATAGTGGTGACCTTTGGGAGGTAGAAAGGGATTGTTTTAGGATGAGGCATGTGGAAGGGTTATAGGGCTGGCTGGCAATTCTATTTCTTGATTTTGGTGGTAGTTATAAGGGTGTTCACTGTATAATAATTCACTAAGCCACATATTTGTTTGGTTTGGTTTTCTGTGTCTGTGTTTAATTTTACAATAAAAATATTTTTTTAAAAAAAGGAATTAACTGTAGTGGTTATTTGTATTCTTTCTCTCTGGGTTAACTATTGGGTCATGATGAATTAAGAAGCTCTCCCCAAAGCAAGGACTCCTTTGATTTCTGAAGGAACTAGGACATAATAACTAGTGTCCAGCTATGATCATTGAATTAAGCACTTAGGAGAGCTCATTAAACTTGTGTATGTTGCATGAAATCAGTGAATCAGTGAGTCAACAGATAATGCAAACACCCCATACTCAAAATCAATCTGCAGACTTCTACTAGATGCCTCTCTCTGGCTAGAAAAGGGGTTTAGGGTTCTTTATTTCCTGTAGGAAATACTTGTGCTCCGCAGCTTCACATTCTAACCTCTTTTCCAGAAATCAGTCTCAAACAACCCTTCCAATCTTACCAGCATTACTTTCTCAAATGCTCTAGTCCACCCAAACAGGTCTACTTTTAGAATTCTCTCTCCTAACTTTTCCCATTTCTCCGGCCTTCTCTTCTCTTTCCCTTTTCTTTCTACTCACACAAACTCTACCCATCCTTCAAGGCCTGGCTCCATTCCCATATCTTCTCTAAAGTCAGTCCTTATTACTCTGCCCCATTGTCCTGCTTCTTTCCTTTGAGCCTCAACAATGTCTATCACTCTTGGACACTTAGCCCTCGCTTGCACTAGTATTATGAGAGAACTTCTTATCTTTTTTACTTGTTTTGAGCCCGCAAACACATTCTATATTTCTTAAGTCTGGAACTGTGACTCACACTTTTTAAAATTATTAAACAAAGCCTACCACCATATTTGTGCATCTCCAATCAGTATTTTCCAGTTGACTGGTAAGGTGGGTGGGTGGTTGAATAGATGAATGGGTACAAGAATGGACCAAGTCGGGACGCCTGGGTGGCTCAGTTGGTTAAGCAGCTGCCTTCGGCTCAGGTCATGATCCCAGCGTCCTGGGATCGAGTCCCACATCGGGCTCCTTGCTCGGCAGGGAGCCTGCTTCTCCCTCTGCCTCTGCCTGTACTCTCTCTCTCTCTCTCTCTCTCTCTGACAAATAAATAAATTTTTTTAAAAATTTAAAAAAAAAAGAATGGACCAAGTTATCATACATTTGAGAACATTCAGTGGGTACCGACAGACATAAGACAGATAAGTTTCTATACTCAGTTAGAATTATGGGGTCTATTTGACTACAGGGGTCTCTGGTCAACTACAGGCAGTTACAGATGTTGAGTACTTGAAGACTGAGACACTAAAATGAAAAAAGGGGACAGTGAGAGTAAATGGAAGAAGGTACTAATAAGATTTCTTTCACTCACAGCTTTACCCTTATCTAGACCTATCTGTGGCAGGTCATGCACTTAAATACTAAAACTTCCAGCAAAAATTTCAAGAGTCCCACTCCATATACTTTTTTTAAAAAACGTGTTTATAAAATCACTTACGGCAAGTTTGGGGGTGAACAGGACTATTGATTGGGTTGAGCAAGAGCTCTTTTTGGCCTAAAATCTAGGTATGAATGATTACCATGAAAAATTAGAGGCTCAATCCTTCACTTATGATGGTGACTTCTGCATAAAGAAGAAAGGTGAAGTCCCTGAAATATGTCAGCTATCCCAGAGAACTCTGAGCCGTGAAAAAAATCCTTGTCCTGGTCAGAACACTAGGTAGCTGAGTAGCATAGTACCTGAGGCTTGCTCCTAGTTCTCTCCCTCCAGCTAACCACAGACCGGCCCTCCCTCTGAAGGACTTGCTCTAGGGAGAAATCTTCAAGGACAGACAGATTGGGAGGAATAAATGAATTGGAGTCTGTGAGCTAAGTTGTACACAAATATAAATAAACAGAATTAGAGGTGGAAAGAATGGAAACCTCCAGAGCCAACAAACTTCTTTCCCCTCATGCTCAGGCATTTTCCCTTTAAGAAAGCCAGGAAATAAAAGAAAGGTTCTAACATGGATTGAATGCCTCCCATGTAATGAGAACTATTCTAGCTGCTTTCAAACATGCAATTTTATTTAATCCTCCCCCTCAACTTACATGTCATCCTCGCACAGGGCCCACGCTAATCTCCTCTGTATCATTCCGATTTTACTGTATGTGCTGCCAAAGGGAGCACCCCTTCAACTTCAAGGGAAGTGTTACCTCCCATGTTTTACTGAAAATGCAAACCAAGATTCAAAGAGATCAAGAGACTTGGCCACAGCTACACATTTAGGAAATATAAAAACCAGGATTCAAAATGCTTATTTTCCTCTAAACCCTGCCCACTACACCCCTAGTGGAAACAGAATTAGAGCATGCTTTAAGTGAAAGATGGTCTCACCATCATCTCCATTTCATAGATGAAGAAACTAAAGCCAAAAGCAGAAGCAACTTGCCCAGGTCACATAGTCAGCTTGTAATAGGTACTCAGCTGTAGCCCAGGCCTTCTGATTTCCAAGTAGGAGCTCTCATTACCTGTATCCTTCAAAGGCCTACAAGAATGGTCCAACACTCAAATGGGGGCATTAGAAGAGAGCTTAGCGAAGGGACTGTTAAACACAAGGACACATTTAAAGGAAGCCGACAAAGGATGGTGAAGCAATCCAAGTGTAGCAACTATAAGGGTACCATGAATACCCCTGGGCCTGAACAGACAAGGAGAGTGTCCTGAACTCACTCTGACCTTTGGTAGAGAAAGGCTCTGCCAGCCTGCAACCTGGCGCGGAGGGAATCTAGGCCTTAAGGCTCTGTGCTCTCGCTCTTGCTCTCGCTCTCTCTCTCTCTCTCTCTCTCTCCTAGCCTACCTGTGTCCTACCGGGACCTCCCATAAGCTGTACTCTACAGAAAGCCAGAAGACGACGGATTTCCAAGATGCAGCTTCCAGGGTTGGGAGCAAGAGAGAAAAGGAAGAAAAATGGACTGAGAGGGGCAAATGGCGACTTCTGAGTACACTACTAAACAGGGATGCTTCTCCAAACCTGTCTTGGGAAGAGTCCTGCCTTAGCAGGTCAAACACAGTAAAAACAATAAATCTGTCTCTCATGCTAGGCAATGTGGGGCCAAGAAGGCTTGGCATGGGGAAATAAAGGGCAGCTCCCAGCACAGAGCTAGATTTCTCACTACCCACCGTGGGAGCATTATCCCAGTCTCGTCAACTTGTCTCTGATAGGAGGGGACAGAAGCCCTGTTCTAATCACCTCAGGATCAAAGGCATTGCTTTGGGACTCTTCGGCTTTGGTATGAACTATTAGTGTTCAAATAGGAAGTTGCTAGTGTTTCAAATGAGCTTTTGTGGGTATTTGAGAATTAAAAACAGGAGAGGGGTAGGGAGGGACTCCATGTGTGCAAAACCGTATCTGTTATTTACCAGTTCTTGGAAATCAATGCCACTTTTCAAATGAAGATAATCCCTAAGTGAAGGTGACTTAGGCATCCTGGTAAGGCACATCCCTCCTCTCAATGCCCTTAGCACACGCATCCTTGCCCTGGTCTTACATCTCTCCCCCAGCATGGGTACCATGCCCCATCAGGTCCCTCCACCCACCCTTCCACTCCTGCCTGAAGTTTCAACTTCAGCTTCCACTGAGCCCCCATCCTCTCCCTGATTTGGTCATATTTCCTATTTAGTTTAAATCAACAGTCTGATTTTATCAACAATAATGCTTTATGGAGGTTTATTTCTTCAAACAGACTACGTTCCTCTTTGCTATAAAGTTAATTTTATGTTCTTTGTTCACTTTCCTAATCTGCAAATTACATCCTCCTGTTCCCTGATTACTTACTATTGGAAAAACAGCCCCTTTTTGCTTCCAGTTTGAATATTCTCTGTCTTATCTTGATGACCCTAATCTTTGTCCCCTGACTGGCCTCTCAAGACAGCCCTGGGTAACAGGGAGGGCACAGCTGGCCCATCAGCACAGACCCCAGCCTGAGCTGGCCAGGGCTGCCTGCCTTGCTCCTTCACTGGCTTCCCTCCCACCCCCCCACCAATCGTTTTTTTCTCAAACAAAGTGTGGGAAGAGGCTCGGCTGCAGCAGGAAGGATTAGAAATTCTGGGATGCACTCCATGCTCTCAGAAAGTCCTAGTGGGAAGACAGAGAACTTCCGACACAGAGAAACAAGGACAACCACTTTGGAGGCTGACACTCGGCTGATACCGTGTGAAAAATGACCTGCTCTCTTGTTGGAAGTGCCTGGAGCGGGAGGGGCTGCAAAAGGAAGCAAGATCACTGGGAATGGTGAAGGGAAAAACAGAACCAGTTCTTACACGATCAGGATTTTAAAGAGGATGGGGAAGAAATGCCAAAGAGAATTAAGCATGTTCCGCATAGAGGGAAGGAAGGAAGGGAAATGAGGAAGGAAGGAGAAATTGGCAAAAAAATAAGAATTGGAAGGGATCTTGGCAAACCTCACGCTTTAAGAACACCGGGGTCCCAAGACCAGACCCCAAGTCCCAATGACAGCAATAGAGTCATAATAGTGATGGTAATAATTACAAGTGAGATTTGTTTACTATTATTTGCCAAACCAATCCACCATCTTACTGTTGTTGCAGCATATGTCATGTTCATTTCCATCCCTGGGCCTCTATGTTCTCAGTAATAGCAAAAGCTAGTATTTCTTGTGGGTTTCAATGCTTTAGTCCCAATCCTCTAATTTTCTGGGGACATTGCACTCTGTCTAAAACCTCTCCAGGCTTCCCAATTTGGGAGCACACTCTTCTTCTGATCCCTAAGTGGAACCGAGTTGTGGTAACTCTATAAAGGGCCAGATAGTAAATATTTTGGGCTTCGCAGACCACATATGGTCTTTGTCACAGGTTCTTCTTTGTTTTCATTTTTGTTTTTTACAATCTTTTTAAAACATTTAAAAAAATAATTCTTAGCTTGAGAGCTCCCTCTGACCCACAAACCTTAAAGTCATGTGTAAAACGTCCTTTTCCCACCACCTGTCCATCATAAAGATCTTCAGGTTTGGGCTGCCTCTCAAAATACCCTTTTACATTTTTTTCAGTTCCCCCGATTCCTAGTCCAGTTTCTTACTATCTCATACATGCTTTGGTCACCAAAATGGTCTCCCTACTTCTCAAAGCAGCACACATGTCACTGCTGGTTCTATCTTCACAAACAATCATTCCCTTGCTGAGACACCTTCAAATCTAAGGCTCTTACTCTGCATTCAAGGACTGATTCCCCAAAACACATATGGGTGCGGGCACACGCACACACATGCACACACACACACACACAGAGCATTACCTGTTCCTGAATAACAATACAAAGAACAACAGCTAGCAGTTAGTGGGCATTACTATGAACTAGCCGCCCTGCCAGCTGCACAGATCATCTCCTTAGGTGTCATCAGAACCCTATGAGATCGGTGAGACTATGAGCCCAATTGTACAACGAGTAGCTGAGGCTAGAAGAGACTAAAACATAGATGCTGGTTTGCTCAGTAAAATGGAAAAAATGAAAAAAGGAGTAGAATTATGACTGTCAGACTCAAGGGGCCCTCGCCTTCACATCCATCCTGCATTGCCTTTAACGTGGCTCCCACTCTGCCCTTCCAGAGCCAGCCCCACTGAGAAACATCCTCAAAGGAACCACTGATTCAGGAGACAGCAAGCAGGCCACCAGCATGATACACATCTGAACTCTTAGCCCCCAAAGCGAAGCAGTTGCCCTGGAAGAGAAGCTGGTACGTCTGAACTTAGAGCACCATAAATCGAGCAGGAATGACCCTGGGTACAGACAGCAGGTTGCATCGGATGTCCCCGACAGCAGGCTGCCGGCCGCCAAGTGGGCAGCTCAGAGCAGCTGCATTTCAAAGCAGCAGACCAGGGCACACTACTCACGTGTGGACCAACCACTCCACAATGTGCTTAAAAGCCACACTGTGTTTCCTGGACAATGGCTGCAGGCCAAAACACACACATTCCAGTTTTTACGGCTATAAGGTGAGCATTCTTTTCATGGTTCCCTCCCTGTTCCCTCACTCTCAGTTGTGCTGTGTTTTGCTTGTTCTACATCCTTGCTGCTCTGCTCTCTGCCTCCCTTGCTTCCACCCCCCCACCCCCTTGCCACCCCCCACTTCAAGGCTTCCTTGCCACTGTCTCCTGCCTTGCTTTTCTGCAATGTCCTCATCGCAGTGGTTTCTCCTCCTTTCAGGCCCTTGGTCAGGTTTTCTCTAATCACTAGACTTCCTCTCCCTCTGTTTTCCTGTTTGCCTGGCACAGCCTCCTTCCCCCTGCCTGCGCAGTTTCCCGGCTTTAGCACAGATTTAAAAGCTCCATTCCAGCTTTCTTGTCTTCCCCTGGCCCCCGTTGGTCCATCCTCTCTCCTCCACCACGGCTCCCCTATATGGCCCTTCCTTTCTTTATGGACACCTGGTCCCTCCCGTCCCTCTTGCCTCTCCCCACCCCCTTCACCCTTCACCTCTGGTCTTTGTTGCCTTGTCTCCTGCCTTTCCTCAGCCCTCCTCTCTCTCCTCTTGGGCCCCCTCCTGGTTTCCATCCCCCCCTTTATCTTTGTTTTCCTTCCTTCTGGCTGCTGATAGAGGGGGAGTAGTTGCAGGCTGCGGCCCTGATTTCACATGCAGACCCGGATGGAGCCAGCCTGTCAGTCTAACACTAACATTGCCTGGGGAAAGGGAGTCTCAGTCCCCACATGTCATGTCGTTTGTCCCCGAAGACTGGAGCTGAGCGAGAAGGCTTCAGAGTAAAGAAAGCCACCAGGAATCTCAGGGGTCCTGCTTGGTGAGCAGAATGAAGAACGGACTGACTTTTTTTCCAACTGATCTCATTTAAGTCAAGGTCAAAGACCAGGGCTGGGACACGTCATTTCTAAGTTGTAGCCTTGGGGCAGAACCTCAGTGACCATCCCTGCCCTCCTCACAAAGCGTGTACACACACACACACACACACACACACACACACTTCCTACACACTTTTGTTAGGAGCAAAAGGCCCTGTGACTTTTCAGATGGAGTATGTGAAACACCCACACTGCAAAATAAGAACTATAGAGGTAACCAGAACCACCACAAAAGGAGATGTCGCTGGGGGCGAGGGTGGGGGGTGGGGTAGGGGGAAGGGGGGTTCCCAGCTCCTCTACCTCTAGCCCATCAATTCTTTTCAACTTCAGTTGTTCTGTTTCCTGGACTGAGCCCCAGTGGAGCAGAGCTGGCGTTTTTCCTTAGAGGACAGCGCCATCTAGCAGGTGAAATGCCAAACCCTTAGCTAGGAGCTGAGAAGAAAACCAACTCCAACCCCAGGCTTCCAGGCTCCCAGTTTCTACCCTCAGCCAGTAAACCCCAACTGGTCTTTTAAAAAAAAAAAAAAAAAAAGGTTTAACCCTTGGCTTTGGGGAGATTTTAGTCCATTTCCAGCCACCTCTATTTCTCCAGTGCCTGATTTAGTTTCACTTTGTGGCCTTTGTCCCTAGAAAAGGCAAGGAAGTTCTAGGTGAACCCACAGGCTCTGCCTGATGCTAGGAACTCCGGGAGACTTCTCCTAAGCAAACAAAATAGAATGTTTTAAAGATGCGTCTGCAGAACTGCTCAGGCCACTTCCAGAATTCTCTGGCAACATCTGTTATTCTTTCCTTTTTTTTCCCAATTGTTTCTTCCTCCTTCCTTCCTTTCACATGAATTGAGTGCCTGCTGCATAACCTGGCATCATGGTAAGTTACTTAAGAGACAGCTCCTCTCTCAAGCACCCCACAGTCCAACAGACTCAGATGTTAGACTCTCAGATTTGCAGAATTTCTGACTTGGGATGGGGTCTTTTTAATTTTAGCTGTGCTAAGAGTCTAGGAATAGAGAGAAGACAGGCTTAAGACGCTCCCCTCCCCAACACTTCTACCTCATCACAACAGCTTCATTTTTATTTAGGTTTTACCTATGAAATGTCTGCCTAAATTTCGTTTGAATGAAGAATGTTTATGCTTCTGAAGGAATCTGAAAATATCTGCTTCAATCATCTCTAGAGATGAGGAGATGAGGTTCAGAAAAATTCAAGCTTACTCAAGCCCATAGAAATAGGGGAATAGCTCTCCACATTCTACTTTTATAGTTCTTTGACAATAAACCCCAAACTCACCAGGTCTTCAAGGCCAGGCTTTGACAATGAGAATGAGGACAAAATAAACTGCTCTGATTATTTTGTATTTTTGTTTGCTTCTCTCCTGCCAGATTCCATATAGGCAAGGATGGTATATGAGTCTGTGAGGGCTGCCATAACAAAATACCCTTAAGGGGGTGACTTTAACAACAGAGAATCATTTTCTTATAGTTCTGGAGGCTAGGAGTCCAAGATCAAGTTGTCAGCAGGGGGACTTCCTTTCTGAAAGCCATGAGGAAGGATCTGTTCCAGGACTCTCTCCTTGTCTTGCAGATGACCATTTTCTTCTGTATCTTCCCTCTGTACATTGTTCTGGCCAAGTTTCCTCTTTTTTAATATTTTATTTAGTTATTTGACAGAGAGAGAGATCACAAGTAGGCAGAGAGGCAGGAAGAGAGAGAGGGGGAAGCAGGCTCCCCACTAAGCAGAGAGCCCGATGTGGGGCTCGATCCTGGGACCCTGAGATCATGACCTAATCCAAAGGAAGAGGCTTAACCCACTGAGCCACCCAGGTGCTCCCAAGTTTCCTCTTCTTATAAGGACACCAGTCATATTGAATTAGGGCCCACCCTGTTGACCTCATATTAATTTAACTACCTCCGTAAAGACCCTGTCTCTAAATACAGTCCCATTCTGAGGTACCAGGGATTGGAACTTCAACGTGAAGTTTTGGAAAGACACAACTTAACCCACAACAAATGGCAAATGGTTTTCATTTTCCCTGCAAACCTCAGTTGGTAGTGGCTTCCTGTATACCCCCTGCTAAAAAGAATGAAAATGACTCTAAGACCAAGTCTACACAGGGTCCATATTACCAGTGGAAGCTATGGGCATGGGAGTGGAGAGTAGAAGTGTGATTGTCACATGTCTACCCTTAGTGATGTGGGGCATATAGACACTGCCCCCTTGGAACAATGGCGTGCTATTTCTCAACATAGCCACACTACTAAAAGAGGGTCCATGGCAATCATGCACTCCTCTCAGGCCCTTCCTTTTACAGATGAGACATACAGATCCAGGAAGGTGATGCCTTGCCTAAGATCACTTAATTCCTTTGTGACAATGTTGAGGCCAGATCCTGACTTCATATCTTTGATCTAGTGTTCTTTCCAAGACCCCAAGTTATCCTAAGTAATATCCAACAAAGACACAAACCCCTATATTTCCCAGGAAGGATTCCCCAAGTCTCCTATTCCTTCCCAAAGGAACCATGTGGAGAGAACTAAGCTAAAATTCAAAGGTCTTGGTTGGCTTCTATGGACAACTCCATGATTGCACAGACCACTAAGTATTAAAGGATTCTGAGGCTGCATCTAGGCCTTTCCAGAGAGAATGCTGCCATCAGTTAGTGATATCTGCCATTGCTATGGAAACAGGGCTGGGGAGTGGGAAGATGAAAATTAAATATTTGCTAGATTAGATAATCTCTAAAGCCCCTTCCAGTCCAAAGACTGGAGAGCCTTGTGCAGGAACCATGGGTTTTTTCCTTGATCTCAACCAGGAACCTGGGTTAAGAGACATGCCATGATGATCCTGATACCCAGACATAGTTATGTGACCTGTTCTGAAGGCTTTCAGCACATGCCCTTTCTTCGTTACTTCCTGACCCAGAAGCTCCAGCTATCCATTATATGTGTCCCCATAGGTTCAATCCCACTTAAATTATCACTGGTATTTCTCCATGTAGCATCTCCATTCTGGAGATCTCTCTCCTGGTCCCAATCGCACACTGGCAACCTCCATTTACTTGATGTAGCAATGGGTGAGGAATGTTTACTGAAGAGTTAGCCCTCAGCCACTGTTAGTGAGGGGGCATACAAAGGTCAGTTGGCTCATGGGCCCTGGAAAAGGTCAACTTCGAAAGAAGAGATACCATTTCTCAAAGGCTTTCTAACATGCTACAACCTCATATGTGGCTGAACCATGGGGCTGCTCGGAGAGAGGCACTTCGGAGGAGTTGAAGCCATTTGCCTTTTAACTTCATACAGAGGAAATGAGTCTTTTTTAGGCTCTTCTGTTCCCCTTGGCTCAGAACTCCCCAGCTCCTTCTTACTTCTGCTCTCAGCAGGCAGACCTGGACAACTTCTGGAATAGATATTTGTCACCTGGAGGAAGATGCTCCATGTGAATGGACACAAAAACCTGGAAAAAACTGGTTAAGAGCCCAGAGCTGAAGATGGTAAGATCTAGATTCAAATCTCAGCCCTGCTACTTTCTAGCTGTGTAACCTCACCAAGCTAAGTAACTTGGTTAAGTAATAAGTTAAGTAATAATTTCATTATTCCCTAGACTTCAGTGTTCCTGTCCAAAAAATGGGGACAACAATAGAACCTAGCTCATAGGGTTGCTATAAGATCAGGTGGGCTCATAGTTGCACCATTATCAGTAGAATTAATTCAGTAGATATTTAGGGAACACCTACTCTGAACTATTTAGGATACAAATATGCATAAGACATTGTTTTTTACTTCACAAAATTTCTGGCCAATGACAATTCAGTTTTGGAATGATATCAAGTGCCTAATTAGATATTTGTCCAAAATACAAGGCAAGAAGGATTAATTCAGCCTGGGGAGCTGGAGAATTTCCTTTACATCATCCATATTTGAGCCTGACTTTGAGGAAGGAATAAGATTTTACCACAGGTTCTTACCAAGACATCAACATATGCCAGAGGAGCAAAGCTTTTTGTGGAAACTTTCGAGTATGGGCTGTGCCTGTAGATGATGAAGTCCCTGGATTTATTCTCTTGAGTCCAGGAGGGAGAACCCTGGAAGTCAGGAGACCTGACCTCATCTGGGCTTGCTGTGTTATCTCAGTCAAGCCACCCTACTTCTCGGTATCTCGGTTTCTTCAACAGTCAAGTGAGATTGATTTCTCACAAAGAGTTTCCATTAGGCTTGAGATTTTAAGTAAGAGGTGTGTGAAAGCTTTGGGAAATTAAAAGGGCTATTCAAGCAAAAAATGAGAACAGTAACAAATGTTTACTAAGCACTTACTACATGCCAGATACTGTGCCAAGGGCCTACAAGTCATCTTATCACAACCACCATTACATTTTGCCAGTTTACAGATTAAAAAAATTGAATAGGTGACTTGCTCAAGGTGACAAAACTAATGTTGATGTGTAAGTGAGGGCAAGGGAGAGTGCCCCTCCCCCCCACCTCTAGACATGCTGGAACTACTTTCTAATTATCATGGGGTCTGTGGTCTGAGTAGATACCACAAGAAATGGAGGCACCAAGTAATACCACATCCACAACTGGATTCACGGTGCAAAACAGTGGTCTGCTTGAATCTTGGGGTTTGTTAGACCCTAGAAAAGCACAGAGCATTCTAGTTCCTTCTGTTTTTTTATGGGGGAGATCAGCACATAGCACAGCACTCTTCTTTGACCAACAGGAGCCAATCTTCTTGGATTGCCAATTTTCAAAGAAATTGAGAAATTTCAAAGAAATTTCAAAGAAATGCCAATTTTCCTTGAAACACACTCTGGGGCACTGCCTGGACAGAGTAGGGGGCCAATCAGAGAGCGGAATACATGCCTGACTCCTGTTGCTATGGTTGCTATGTCACTGGGGTCATCCCTTGGCTATAGGCCCCAGGCCCACAAGACACCCCACTGGAGGGCCTAAGGCTCCTAGGAAGAGCTCTCTTAATCCCTACAATGAGCCTTAGCAGAACAGAGCTAACAGAAAGTAGGCCCAAGGACACTGATGCCTCCAAGCCATAAACAGGAAGGATCAGCTGTGAGAAGCTTAGTGGGTGGCTGGCTGGGGTTCCCAGGGAAGGCCTACTGGGGAGAATGTGGAAGATGAATTGGGCTGCCTGGAGGTGGGGATAACTGAAGCCTCACAGCTGAGAAGGTCAGCTCAGGGCATCAGAGGACTCTCATCCACTGAGAAAGCCAAGAAATAGAAACTCCCAAAGACAAAATGGCACCCAAGACACTGGAACTGAGAGAAATCCCTGGTTACAATTCTTCGGCTTTTGAGAGAAAGAAGTTATAGGGAGGATGGCTGCTGGTGCATAATATAGGAGTTACAGTAGGGTGACCTTGAGTGCTGACTGTCTATCTGCTACGGCTCCTGCCATTCCAGCCACTTGTCGAATTTTCTTTTTCCTCATTCCATTTTTCCTCTTCTCCTTCATCTCTTATTACTACTTCTAGATAAAGTTTATTGAGTACTACCTCTAAGCCAAGCACAGTGTTAAATGCTTTATGTGCATCATCTTATTTAATCTGTGTAACAACCCTCTGAGGTGGGTAATATATAAGGATTTCAGAGAGGAAGAAACTAAAGCTCAGAGATTAAATAAGCTGTCCAATGCCACAGATCTGATGCAGCCTCCAAATCCAAATTCGTACTTTAAAGCTCATGATCTTCCCATTGCACTACCTTTCCTGTGAAACTTGTTTGTAGAGAGAGAGCCCATAAGAGGACTGTCTACCAGAGAGTGAGCTTGGGCTAAGTTTCTTTTTCTTTCTTACCAGCTATGCTATCGTAGAAATCCCTGATGGGAACTTTCTTCAAAAGGGAGATGTTGTAAGAGTACTCAACTGTTCTTAGATAGGGATGTAATTAACCTACCTTTTGAGGGTTTGAGGAAGAAGCATCCCCACACCAGGGGAGGAGTCAGAAGTGAGAAAGTGAGATCCATGTTCTAGGCTGGTGAAAGGGTAGACTTTGAAGCCAGCCCATAGCAGATGATGCTGTTGACAACTTTGACATTGGAGCAAGTGAAGACAAGCTAAGAAAGCCTAAATTCCAAGTGTGACCATGACCAGACTTGAGCCAAAGCCTCCCCAAGAATGCTGCAGAACTATGCTTCACCAGCCACACCATGCTCCAATAAGAAACCACATCACTACAAGATTGACCATACTCTAATTCCCTCCTCAGTAGGTGTCCAACAAAGATTAACAACCCTTCAGGCTAAGTAAGCTAGCCCTGGGATTTGGAATAAGTCAAGGGGTGGTAGGAGACTCTGCGTCTGCTTTAGTAAATCATGGTAGGATTTTTTTTTTTAAGATTTTACTTACTTATTTGCCAGAGAGAGAAAGAGAGAGCGTGCACACAAGCACAAGCAGGGAGAGTGGCAGGCAGAGGGAGAACCAGGCTCCCCACTGAGCAAGGAGCCCAATGTGGAACTCAATCCCAGAACCCTGGGATCATGATCTGAATTAAAGGCAGACTCTTAACCAATGAACTACCCAGGCAACCTGTCATGTAAGGATTTCAAGCAATTACATGGAAAAATAAGAAAATTGATTCTATTCACACACTTAAGGTTGCTCCCCAAGCAGTGATATGACAGAATTTTTCTTTTGTGTTTCTCCTGTTAGTCTTTCTATTCTGTTGGCAAGATATGACAAAGGAGTAATTGGAATAACCTGCTCAAGAAAGCCGTAACTCGGGGCGCCTGGGTGGCTCAGTGGGTAAAGCCTCTGCCTTCAGCCCAGGTCATGATCTCAAGGTCCTGGGATGGAGCCCCACATCAGGCTCTCTGCTTGATGGGAAGTCTGCTTCCCCCTCTCTCTCTGCCTACTTGTGATCTCTGTCTCTGTCAAATAAATAAATAAAATCTTAAAAAAAAAAAAAGCCATGACTCACCAACACAAAGATGGTTTCTCTCCCCTAGTCAAGTCAGCGTGGCCATATATGGCTATTCAGGATGTACACTGCTCAACTCCAAGGGGGCACTATTCAAATAGATCATGATAGAAATGGTTTCTCCAGGAGTTATGCAATAAAGAGGCAATGAACTGCGCTCTCCCGTCTTTTAAGGATCAAGTCAGACATATCCTTCTCCACTCTGCCCTCCCCAAAGAGCCCAGCTGACAAGAATCAGTCCCTCTTTTGTACACAGTGTACTCCCACAGTGTATACTCTACAACAAGACACTTCCTGCCTTGTAGTTACTGCTTCATGTGAATAGCTTATCTTTCCTACCAGACTATGGTTCTTAACCCTTTCGGAGGAGTCCTGGGCCCCTTTGAAAATCCTAGGGGGGAAAAACATGTAATTTTGTACCCAATTTTAGCAAGTTCATGGATGCCCTGAAGTCCATCCACAGCAAGTTAGAATGTAGCTTCCATAAAAGCAAAGGCAGTATGTGTCTTGTTTATGATGGTACCCTGAAAATTAGCACAGTGCCTGAGACACAGTAGCAAAATAAATGCCAGCTGAATAAAGGAATGATTGAACCCTGAGAAGGTCTTGAGTGCAGGGTCAGTGTCAGAGCCATTTCTTTAGCCTCAAGAAGGTTTCCAAGACAATGGACCCTCAACCAATCTGACATAACACTCAAAAGGCCAGCTGATAAATTAAGGCTCAGTCCCTCTCTGGCATGGGCACCTCAGCCAGCCTGGCCCATCCAGCCCCAGCCAGACAAGGAAACTTTTTTAAGCTCCAGAGTCTCCACCATAGAAAGGCAAATGGGAAATCTAATCTGACATGATTGGCTCTTTTGGCCACTTAGAATCCTAAGAACTTATGCTTCCCTTCCTTTCTGCCCAAGGAGATAGAGAAGTTTGTTTATGGACGTGAATGATAATGTTAATAAGATCATAATAACCCCTTTTATAATTTGAAAATTAAACTAACTGCCCTCCACACATTCACATGCATGAGCTCTTCCAGTCTTCGTACAACATCCCGTGAAACAAGTATTGCTCTCATTTTACAGGTCAGGAAGTCGAGGCTCAGCAAGGCCAAGTGACTTATCCAAGTCACACCACCTGTCAAAGGCTAGAACTGGGCACCCTGGAATTCTATCTGTTTTCCTAGATTCTTTTACTGACTTCAGCATCCATCTGAGCAATTACTGAATCATGTATTAAATGTCTTCCACATGCAGATGTCAGCTGATTCTGAGTTTAATCTATCTAGGCCATGCCCCAGAGTCTTTCTACATCAAGCTAGCAAAGTTAATCTGCTCAGCGACTATCACCTGCCACAGGCCTCCAGCTGCCAGAGGCTAGGCTAAATCTGACCAGGGACTGCCACGAGGACTCTCTTACTTAGGTCAACAATCAGCAACACAGTGGATCAAAATAGCCCACCTCTCCTCTATTACCAGCTGCTGGTCACAGCGACTTCTCAATCATACCTCCTCTCCATCAAGAGTAGGCGAGGTATATCCTCACTCCTGGGCCACAAGACAGGAAGGACAGAAATTGGACAATTGGAACCTCAGCTACCACAAAGAACAGTACAAATAACTGAAGGAAAGAAAGTGAGATTGGGAAGTAAGTGAAAAGACTTCTGAGAGCAGGGATCCCTCCTGGGAGGAAAAGAAGTCCATGGCAGGGTGGGGGGGGGCACTCCAGGTGTTCTTTAAGGACACAAAGGTGCATGCCTCTGTGGATGATTTAGACTTGCTTTCTTCCACCTGTATCAGAAGTAAAGAAAGGTAAGCGCTCCCAAGGTAACAGGCAAATTTTAGGTTAAGTACCAATAAGGACACAGGAGTGAATGAGACTGTGGAATGCCCACCCGCAGAGAGTTCCAGAGTAGGATTTGCAACCTCCAGCATCAAATTGCTTAAGGGCAAATCACCGTGCACTGAGATGAAGGGGTAGATCCACGGACCTCGACGCAGGATTCCCTTCCAAATTTGAAATTATATTGTCACCTCAAATCAGGGTAATATCTTATAGTTGTACAGACTTTAGAGTGCTCAAAGCACTTTTATGGAGATTGGATTGCCTTTGACAATTCTGGAAGATGGTCTGGGAAGAAATTACTATCTCCATTTTATAATAAAGAGTGAGATCTAGGACCCATACAGGACAATGCTCCTTCTACCGTGCTATGGAGGACCATGCATCTTACCAGCTGGGATTTCAGCTCTTAGCAGCTCACCTGACAAGGTCTGGATCTTTAATGCCAACCATTTGAATTTCTGAGAAAGCCCAGGGAAGCCCGCGCACAGACACTGAGTCCTGGGGTTGGACAACAGCATAGTCATAGCAGCCTAGAGTGAGAAATTACAGTGACACCCCTTATCTGGCCGGAGCTGCCTGAAGATAAGTAGAAAAAGTGCACGTCACAGCTACTTCCTGGGTTTGTGTTCAGACAACCATGGCCCCATAATCCCATTAAAAAAGACTCGGGTCATGAAATGCTCCTCTCTTCCTGCCTTTTTTGTCTTCTCTCTGTTCTTTGCTCTCTCCCCAAGCCTCCTTCCTTATCTTACTGATAAGATAAGAGGCATGCTAGTCCTCACCTCTCACCTCTTCCTGTAGGACAGAGAAGCCACTCGCATGATGACAGGTGCTGGGAAAAGTCCCTTGCCCCCAAAGATCACCTTCTCATAAGAATTAATGTTCCCAAAATAAAGGGCAGCCTGACATATGTATATTAATTAGTTAAATCGCTAGCAACTTTGTGGGAATTATTTTATCACAATGTGTCCCTTTGCACCAGGAGTGGTTCTATTGATGTATCTAGTCAACAATTGTGCTAGGCACAAAGACATATGGCTGCAGACCTCCTGACAGTCCTGGTCTGTTACACAGCTTCCCACAACTCAGTTACAGGAGTACATACCCTAATCTCCCTCAGCCTGCAGGCAGCTGGGCAGCAGACACAGGGGTAGCCTGGCCCCCCATATGAAGTTCTCATTTGTCATTTTCTATGTGTGCTGCATTATGAGAAAGGCTGAGTACTGGTCTGGTGGGTCTTCACAGTCAAATCCAAGAATCCTAGAGAGGAAGAGACAACCCCAGACCAAAGAATGGGAGAGCTTAAAGATAAACGTCACTTCACAGTATGTCAGGGATTTACCACACTCCCCACTGCCACTCCCAGTCCATTCACACACATACTACAACCCAAGCAAAGAATTGCTATGGACTCTGCCTTTTAACAGCATCTGATCTTGAGATCAGGGACCTTGAGAGCCTCTGACCTCCCACTTGCTTCAATTTCCAAGCCTCCTGAGATGTGAGAGGTGAAGTAGCCCAAGACCACTTTATTACTTAACTTGCTTACCTTCCCTTATCTATACAATGGGTATTCTAATAGTACCTAAGTTGCTGTAGTCTACTGAAGACTAAATGAGATAGTACAAGGAGATGCTTAATACTTGGCAAATAAGCATTCAGAAATATTAGTAGCCAGGTCTGGAGCCTTTCCGTTTGGATTTGTGGTACAGTGTTTGTTTTGTTTTGTTTTGTTTTCTTACCAAATTACCCTTTGTGTCATGGAGAGGGAGGCTGAGATATTTATGATTCAGTTCCTGATTCAGGGAGAAGACCGACTCTTTGAAATCTCACCAGAAATGTACTTTTTCCCGCTGCAGAGTTCTGTACCTCCCCATGTCTTCTGTATTTCCTGGTAGAGCAAAGCAGACCCCAAACCTGAGGTCTCCCCCACCATTTCTCAAGACCAGCCTCTTGAATCAAATTACAGGAAGATGATCTTTTCAAATGCAACTTTGATATCAGACTAGCCAAAAAGATACGGTGCTCCGGTGCTCCGGTCTTAGTGACACAATTCTTATCTCACTAGTGATTCTTGCAAAGAAAGATATGAAAAGTCTCATTCTTCCACAGAAGGGCTTGAGTAGAATTGAAGATTGTGCAGTTCAGGGGAGACTTGCTATATAATATCTGAAATCACTAGACATTTGAAAGCAGAAATGTCTTTCTCCTTTGAGTATTGCACCCTAACTGCCATCCAGAGATGATTTATATGTGCTCATCCTTATTACAGACTACACATAATAAAGGCATGATAGAAATCATATCTGCATAGATTCAGGCAGCTCTGGGAGAGAGGCTGCCAGTTTTGTTTGACAAGACACTCAATCAAGCAAAAAGGTTTAAAATATTCCAGGAGGATCTCACTGCCTGCTCGAGACTGTATATTTTTATCCAGATAACAGAAATCCTAATTGAGCACAACATTAGTACTCATTTTTCCTAACTCCTTCCTGCAATAAGAATCACCAAAGGAAAATTATGGAAACACTTTGCTATTGGGGGCTAGGGTTATGAAGGAGAGTTTGCCATTCGGTCCTTCTCATAAACTCAGGCATTGCCATTTGTTTGGATGCTTCTAAGTAGAAAGTGAGGTCAGTGCACACCATGCTCAGAAAGAAATACACACAGCTGAGTGTTTCGCTACATTTTTGACTCACTGTGTGAAAACTTGCCTTCGGGACTTCTTCATATGCTTAAATCCCTTTTAAAGTCTTCTTTGCCCTTAGGTTTATAGTAGGATCTAAACCAGAGGAGGCAAATGAGACACTTACCCAGGTGCAAAATTTAAGGGCGAACCAAAAACTCAGGAATCAAAAGAAATAGTTTAATGCAATTTAAAAAAAATAGAAATGAAGGCCAAAAAAAAAAATCCATAGTGAACAAAATACCAGAATTTTAAATAAAAACAGAAACCCAGTCTATAGTTGTACAATGTTGCCTCAACTCACCTTATCCCAGCTTCAGCCCTGGATCCAGAAAAATTCATTTCCAAAATCAGGCCAGCTGGTCTGCAAGTTATATTTTCCTGATTTTATTTCTTAATGTTGCATTAAAATATTATTTATCTCAATCCCTGCACTTTTCATTGCCTACTTAAATTTTGCCCAGGAGGAAAACACTTCACCTGCCTCATCCTAGTCCCAGCCCCAAAATAGACAAAGATGCTCCAAAACCCTCCAGGAAACTTAGAAACCCCAAATTCACTCATTTAAATACCCCCTCATCACCAGGCCATCCAGTGGTACCGAAGACCTTTAATCCAGACTAAAGGGGAGGAAAAGCGAGGGTGTAGGGGAAAGCCATCATCCTCCTTCCAAAAAGAATCTCTTTTCTAGCCATTACAAGAGCTGACAGGTTGATAAAATGTTTCAAGGCATAATGTTCAAACAGAGAAAAAATTAAAAATGTAATAATAAAGTTAAATGTAACTGTTTTAAAGCATAATTCTTTTGAGAGACGAGTTTTATGTTGGACCAGCATTTGAAGTAGCAGAGTAGTCATTATTAACAGGAACCTCTGAGAGAGAAGATTTAAATCACCAAAGTAATAAAAGCAGAACAAGGACTAGCACCTTGAAAGGCACTTGGAGAGAAGATTGCATACAAATGCAATTAAAACGATGCTTATAAAATACTAAGATGTTAATTGGGTTCGGTCCCAGAAGCCCCAGCAGTACAGTATGTCAGAAGTTAGCTGGTTTGAAGTTTAAAAAGAGTAGTTTAATTTGTACACCTTGTCCTAATTACAGAGCTTTCTGCAGCCCACGTATCTGTATGGTTTATTGTAGCTTGGAGCTTTGTAAAACAAACACACACACCAGTTAATTGGGTTATTGCGATGGAAAATTGGGCTACAGAACAGCAACCTCTCTTGCTGGTGTGCCTTTACGGCTGGTAATGAACGCTCCAGCCACGTCAGGGAACCCTGATTTGTAAGGTGTGCGGTTTACAGCTTGGTGATTCTGTTGGTCTGAGGAACAGGAGGTGATGCCGTGAAAACAAAGAATCACACCAGATAATGTTCCCTCACGACCATGCTCCTGCCCCAGCTGGCTTGTTTAGAACTTTTAACACGGCCACCCTACTCCCTGGTCCCTGCCCTTTCAAACATCCCAGCACCCCCGTCTGAAGGCCACATTCTCACATTAGAGCCCCAAACCCCCGGAATGGAGCAAGGATGAGGGGCTCCTCCAGTAGGCCTGTTTTTAGAGCACCTGCGGGGAGAGGGAGACGCTGTGAGGTGGTGGTTTTTCTCCTAACCGGCAAATAAATACGTAATACTATCAAAATAGGACCATTAAATCGGATTAGGGGTGAGTGTGGCTGAATCATTTTCCAGGAGTCCTATTGGAACGTGCTTCCCACGGTTGGGATTCGGGCCATTTTGTGCCTGAGACTGGCAAACTTCCTTCATGAGAGAGGCCATAAAGCTGTGACATATCCCGGGTTTACGGCCTCTTGCAGTCATTCTCGCCGTCCCCTTCTACCTCTAGCTGCTCAATGTGAATCCTAAATGAAGTGAGACAAGGGTACTGGGACTTTTATTCCTAGGCCAGCTAAATTATTCATTTCTGGGAGGCTCAGCATGAGCAATGAGGTAGCAGAGAGTATGGAAAACAACAAATGCAAGATCTCCAGCCCAGAACCCAGCTTGTGGAAAATACAGGAGGGCCCCTCAGTCTGGCCCCGGACAGACCCAGAGCAGTTTTCCACATGGAGTCTGTGGTCCAGGCCAGTGCCAGGTGGCTGACACAAAGCACACCCAGACGGTCAACACCTCATTCCCACTGCACTTCTACCTGGGTGCAGGGACACTGGTTCCTCAAAAGAGAGAGGAAAGGGGCGCCTGGGTGGCTCAGTGGGTTGAGCCTCTGCCTTCGGCTCTAGTCGTGATCTCAGGGTCCCGCATCGGGATCTCTGCTCGGCAGGGAGCCTGCTTCCTCCTCTCTCTCTGCCTACTTGTGATCTCTCTCTGTCAAATGAATAAATAAAATCTTTAAAAAAAAGAAAAGAGAGAGAGAGAGAGAGGAAAGCAATCTGTTAAACGAAGGCACTAACGAGCTGATGTCTCCAAGTTTTCTCCAACGAAGAATACTGCAGCGTAAAGGAGAATCACCGTGAGTAGGCGGTGCTTTACACAAATTGGAGTAGGAAGGGCTTGCAAGCCAGGACCCCCACCCAAGAACTCATTCACCATGCAGAGTGGACTTCAAAACTCTCCTAACATTGGGGATAAACTTTCCAATGTGCTGTAAAGAATCTCAAAATGCAAAGTCTGTCTGGTCAATGAGCTGACATTCGGGAGAGGCAAAGCCCGAACCTGGCTGTAAGGGCTTGTCTGGGGGGTCAAGCAGAGTAGGGATAATTATCTGTACCGATTATCTCCCTGGACTTGAAAATCTGGACTTTTAAAAGTGTTTACTTTGGGTTAATCAAAATCCTAAAGGGAAAATTCCCCGGTCCCACAGTCTGGATTTTCAGTAAGCCTGGCCGTGCTTGCTACCACTTAGCATGCAGGAGACTCGAGGAGAGGCTCAGCCCTGTGAGTGATCCCAGCCCACTACTCGGCAGCAGCCGTGTGGCCTGGGGAACACACTCCTCAACTACTCTCTGCCTCAGTATCTACATCTGTAAGCCAAAGACAATTCTATTACCTCCCTCGAGGGGTTCAAAGAACCAGTGCAGATAAAGTACTTAGGATACGGCCCGGGACACAACAAGCACTAAATAAATGTTGCCTATGATAATTACTACTATTCATAACTATTCTTGTTTTACAGACAAGGAATTGAGGCTCGGAGAAGCTAAGTAATATGCTCAAGGTCACACACATACAGAGGTGAAAGAGCAGAAATTCACATTCGAACCTAGGCACCCGGAGCCTAAAGCCCAAGATCTTAACCATTATGGAGGGCAAGTCTCCCTGAAGTGGGTAGTCCCTCAGACCCCAGGACTCATTTACTCAATCTGGGTCTTTTCCAACCCATAACCTGGAAGAAAGGGGTTGAGGGGGGAGTCGGAACATTTGAGAATACCACGGTGCCCGAGACAGGGTGCTTCCGAAGAGAGAAAAAAACTGCAGATCTGAGAATCCCAGGTCACAACAGACACATCACCCATTTCACAATCCCACTAAGATGGGTCCCAACCCTGGGAATCAGACTTAAGGATAGTGGCAAGGAGAAATTCCTGCAGTGCAAAGCTGCTATGGTTTCTGCTTAAAATTGACTTTGAGGTTGTATTAAGAAGCGAGAAAGCGTCAGAAAACCCAACCTCCCTGGCTCCGACAAGCCTGCGGCAGGCAGGTTATTATTATTATTTATTATTTGTTGATGGATATTCAAAGCCATCAGTCAGGTCTTCCCCCGGGCCAGGAAACCGAGGAGCAACAGAGCTGGAAATCTCGCACTTGGTTTCCAGAGCTGCTCGGGAAGTGAGTTATTAATGTACACTTTGCTATTGCTATCTGCTCTGTGGGGTGCTTGACCCTACATCTGACTGCAGGCTTCTGCTGTCCCTGCAGGACAGGCAACAGAAAGTCCTACAAATTGCAAAGAGGGACTCCAGGGAAGGGTGAGGAGGAACTGGACAGAAGCAGGAGAATGCAGGAACTTGTTGGCATGGGGATTTCAAACCGTTGTTTTGAACCCTCTCTGCCTTAACCACTCATTACTCCATAACCACTGGACTCAGTGAGACCAGAAGATGAAGAAATTGTCCATGGAAAGATGGATGAAGCTGTCAATGGTGATAAAAGTCCATGGAGTAAGAGAAGAGTCACTTGCCATATCATGTCACAAGAGTAGTGACTATATTCCTCACCAGCGTCTTTCAAATTTTTTTGACCTTGACTATGACCCACAGTTACAATAACCCTCCCAGCACCTCATGCACATACTCATAAAGCGAAATGAACATTTCACTGAAACAGTACTCACTTTTACCACATGGGATGCCCTCCAATTCTTTCTATTATCTTTTCATTCTCCTTTTTTTTTTTTTTTAAATCTTGATGAAGACCCATGAAGTTAACTTCATACCCACTGTAGGAATAAGAATCCTCTTGGGATTAAGAATAAGAAAAAGAATCCTCTGAGAATGAGTCAGGGAACCAACATTTTTGACAACAAGCACTCTGATGGTTTTCTTGCACACTAAACTATGCCTTCAACCCTCAGGTGCCTCAGCTTGCCTTCTCAAGGAACTTGTGAAATCAGCCAGGAACTCCCAAAGTCTGGAGGTGACCAGCTCTGTAACACCTACTTCACATCCATGTTGCTTAATTTTATGTGTCAACTTACCTTCTCTATGGTGGCCAGTTATCTGGCCAAACACTAGTCTAGATGTTGTGGTAAAGGCATTTTGTAGGTATGACTTATTGTTACTATCAGTTGACTTTAAGTAAAGCAGATTATACTCCATAATGTGGGTAGGCCTCCCCCAGTGAGTTGTGGGCCTTAAGAGCAAAAACTGAGAAGACAAAGTTTTCCCAAAGAAAAAATTCTGCCTCAAGACTAACAGAAATCCTGCCTGAGCAGCCAGCCTGCCAGCCTGCCCTACATATTACAGACTTGCCATCTCCCACAAGTGCATGAGCCAATTGTTTAAAATACACACACATATATACAAATATATATGCATATACATAAAAAACTCCTAGTGGTTCCTCCTTGTGGTTCCGTTTCTCTGGAGAATCCTAACTGACACAAGACCCTAAGTCAGATTTACCATTCTGTGAATGTCTTAAAATAAAAAAAGAGGATGTTAACTCTGGCCACAAGGTGGAAACTAAGGGCAGCAAGAATCAAAAGAGACTTGAAATCTAGATGAGAAAGAGGCACCTGAGCTTGAACAGTGGGAATGGAGATAGGAGGGTGTGTTCCCAAGACGTTTATGAGCCATGAGAATTAATGGTTAATTTCTTCAGGAGTTTGAAGGAGAGTAAGGAATATGGAACAACGGGGCGCCTGGGTGGCTCAGTGGGCTAAAGCCTCTGCCTTCGGCTCAGGTCATGATCTCAGGGTCCTGGGATCGAGCCCCGCATCAGGCTCTCTGCTCAAGCGAGGAGCCTACTTCCTCCTCTCTCTCTCTCTCTGCCTGCCTCTCTGCCTACTTGTGATCTCTCTCTGTCAAATAAGTAAATAAATAAAGTCTTTAAAAAAAAATACTAAAGCAAGATATTAAAAAAAAAAAAGGAATATGGAACAACACCCAGGGTTTTGGCTTGGCATGGTGTGTAGAAATAAAAAACAGAGTGAGCAGTTTGGGAAAGATAGATCATGAACGGAAATGTATGAGGTTTCCAAAAACCTGCAGGGGAACATACCTAGTAGGTGGCTGCTACATGTATCTGGATTTTAGAATCAGATCCAATCTATAGAGAGATTTTGGAGTCATTCGCTCCATAATAAGTAGTACTTGAAGACATGGGGGTAGATATGTATATTAATTAAGACGTTAGTTAAGACACAAATTGTATGAACCAAAAAAGGGGGGGGGGCAGGCAGTAGTATTTTCTGGCTCATGTGTTTAAAAATGCAAGAGTATGCTGGCATTAGATACAGTTGTATAAGGATGTCCAAATATCCAAATAGCACTACTAGGTATCAGCCTCTATTTCTTATCTCAGGGTTTCTCTTCCCTCAAGGTGGGAAAATGAACACCGCCAGCACATCCAGACTGACATCCTACAAATTTAGTAACCTCCATAGAAAAAGACTACCTCTTTGCAAACAAATCCAGCAAAAGTTCCAGGGCTACAGGTTTGCGCTGCTTACCTGTTTTGCTTCTCCTCATTCAGGTCTGAGCTCAAATGTCAGTTTCTAGTGAAGACTTCCCTGACCACACTGTCTCAGATAGCTTCCTACCTCAATCATTCTTTTTACTTTTATTCCACTTTATTTTATAGTAATTACCATTACTTGATATTACCTTGTTAATTAATTTATGCACTTAATTAATTGTTTTTATCTATCTTCACACTGGAATAGGAGCCATGAGCACAAAGGCTATTTAAGTTCTATTCACCTTCTGGATTCCCAGGATCTAAAACAGTACCTCTTGGCACATATTGGGTGCTCGATAAACATGTGTTCAATAGGCACTAACCATGGAGGGCATATTTACACCAAAAAAATGTTTAAAATCATGGCTTCCCCACCCCCTGAATGCTGATTATTAAACATTCACCAGCATACCAGAACCACATATACTGAGATTAGGAGAGGTTTTGTTGGTTCCACCACAACAAATCAATTCGCTTTAACTAAAGGAAGGGTAGGATGGATACCAGGAGGGCCAAAACAGCAGATGGCCACCATAACAAAGTTGACCAGGAAAAGGTCATAAACCAAGAGAGATATAACAGTGATAAAACCTTGTAGGATACCAACATTTTTTTTTTAGGATACCAACATTTAAAAGAAAAGTGGATGAAGTAGAACCCACAGAGCATATATTGAGAAGGAGCCACCAGAAATGAGAAAATCAAGTCATTGCAGTGGCACAGAAGCCAAGGAAAAAACTAATTTCAAGAAAGAAGAAATGGTCCATTCAATCTTACACTGAAAAGGATCAAGGGAGCCTAAGGTAGTAGTTCAAAACTAGGGTCTTCATTTGATAGATGAGATGGCAAGATTCTGACAATCACTGGTCCACATTTCTCTGTTGGGCAGAATTAACATATCAAAAGTTATTTAAGACCCCTATCTCTTTTTCTCAACTACTAGGGTTCTTTGTGCCTACAGGATAAAAGCAGGGCTCTATACTTTATGTGGCTCATTGGAGTACCACTGGCACAACAGATCCTATTCTCTCCTTGAGTGATATCACCTTAAAACCCCAATTTGGTTGTGCCAAACACTGCTATCAGATACCTCAGCTTCCTTCCATATCTGTGTATCTCTGCCCAAGATTCAAATGCTGGGAGAAAAGGCTGATTCTGCCTGTTCTGGGTCATATACTTACCATGGTGATCAAAGAACAGTGACTCTTCCTAGAAGAACAGTGTGTATATGGTATATGTATATGTGCATATATGGATGTGTGTAGTGTAATTGTGCATGAACATGTATGTGTATGTGCATATATATGTGTGTATACATGTAGCTACATCTGTATATGGTACATGTGTATGATTCTATGCATATGAGATTGTGCATGTGAGCATATTGTATGTTTATACATACACGTGACTGCACACATGCAAGGGAGGAACATGCTGGGAACATAAAGTCCACAGTCTCAGATATTTTTTGTTAAAATCTGTAAGATATTTTTGAACTGGGACGCCTGGGTGGCTCAATTGGTTAAGCGGCTGCCTTCGGCTCAGGTCATGATCCCAGCGTCCTGGGATCGAGTCCCACATCGGGCTCCTTGCTCGGCAGGAAGCCTGCTTCTCCCTCTGCCTCTGCCTGACACTCTGTCTGCCTTCTGCCTGTGCTCGCTCTCTCTCTGACAAATAAATAAAAATCTTTAAAAAAAAAAAAAAAACCACTTAAAAAAAAAAAGATATTTTTGAACTTCAGTAACATTCCCTACCAGCTATGTAACTAGGTATATATTGCCTATTATCTTTAAACTCTAGTTACTCCCCTTTATAAAATGGGAATAGCAGTACTTCCCTTTCAGGGTTGCTCCAAGGATAAAATAAGACAATGCATGTATGCAGGAGTGGTACAACTGGTACAATAATCTTAATAAATAGGAGTTACTATTCTTACTACCTTATTATCTCTGATACGCTATGGTGTTCATAAATAGGTCAAAATCAAGTCCAAAAAAAAGTCCTATTCAATCTCATTGTGTCTGCCCCAAAAGCATCACTTTGGGAAATTCACTCTTGTCCCAACCCCAGGAGGCTACTCCCTCACTCTCATCTCAGGGGCTTTGTTAATGTGCTTCTTTCCACCTGGAATATTTTCCGTTCTTACAATTCTACTGCTAAATTCTTCCCCTTACTCAGAGCTGGGCTTCAACCCACCATTCCATTTAGCCTTCACTGACCCCTCCAGGCTTTCTTAATCTCCTACTCCTCTGACTGACAACAGTACTTACAGGAAAGATGCAGCTAGATCCAAGAGTTGTGGCCACCTGAGATGCTACATTGAGAAGGATTCTAAGACTGAAACCATGTCCAGGATCAGCAAGAAAAGAATTACAGTGTCTGACATGGGGTGCAAGAAGTAGGTGCTGTGAGCTACCCAGCACATGGCTGCAATACTTGCCATATTAGTCTTTCATCACACAAGATATTGTACTATTCACCTAATGCTTCATGTCTGCTCTTTCCTTGAAACCAGGGACCTCGTTTCATATTTTTTTATTTATGCCCACTCTAACTAGTGTGGTGCTAAGTATGAGGCAAGGAATCAATCAAGGCTGGTGGGAAGATTAATTCATTCCTTGATTGGTAGCCAAAAAGCATGAGGTCATGTACTACAAACTCAGAGCATCTGGGGACAATGAACAAATGCAATCCCACAACCTCCCCGCAGGGACCATGGGGACAGTGGTGTGATCGTGGCTTTTTGACTGAGCTAGACTCCAGTCTACCTATTAACTGGGTGGCCTAATGGCCAGGTCATGTAACCACACGGAATGTCAGTGTCCCTATCCAAAAAGAATGGGGCTAATAATATCCACATTGCAGGATTATTGAGAGGATTAAAAAAGATCACATATATAAAAGGCTTGACCCAGTTCTGGGTAGAAAAGAGGCATTCAGTGTATCTGAGTTTCATTTTTTAAGATATGAATAATGAATTTGAAAAGAAGTCAGAAAATCATCATCATGTGTCAATCTGGTCTCCCAGGAAGACAGTCCACACCAACCCTTGGATCATGTTTTTGTGTGGCATTTATGAGGAAACCCCTCTTCCCCTCCCACCTGGCCGCTAGCCTACTACCCACCTTCTGCCCTCTCCACCAGCCCTTTTGCAGGTAATTTGGAGCTCTTCCTACTAGCACAACAGGCTCTCTTTATAAAGGAGAAGTGAGGACTGGAATGTTCAAACACGTTTTCCACTGAATCAAGCCTGTATTTCTCAGGCAGGAGCTAAGCATACTTAGACATGTGGAATGTCAGCCAGGATCAACAGAGACCCTGGATTACCCTTGCTTATGTAATTTTCTGGGGAAATCCAGGGCATTAAAGTCACTAACCACTTTGCTTCAGTTGAAATAGTGCCTCCTTTTAGAGCCAAAAGTCAATCTAGGATAAACCATACTTTCCAACCCATAGATGAAGCATTTATTTTTTAAAACATCTACCATTTATTGACTACTCACTATGTGCTAGGCACTATGGTAAGAACTTAATAGACAGAGTCAGACTTTATCCTCCCAACAATCTCAAGAAGTAGTACAAACTACTGCTTCTCCTCAAATCTATATAAAACCCAGTCATTATCTGAAATGCTGTGTTTCAGTGGTAATTAAAAGGCACAGAGACATTGCTCCCCCCTGGGCTATATCTCTGCCCCGCCGAACACTCAACACAATCACCAGGAATCCAATGGAGAGAGATGCCCAGGGACAAAATTCCCAGTCTTGCTCCAGAGCCCCCAGAGCTTTCCTCCTACAATATCCATTAGCCCTAGCAGACGTTCCTGATGTAAATCACCACCCAGCACTAGATGAGAATATAGTTATTATAACAATTGCTGCATTGCATGATGCTTGTGCCATTCAGAAATGTAGATCTAATTAGCTCTAAGCTCTAGAAGATTTGAGTATGGTAGTTTCATTTTGGCTTAATGCTTGGTGCCTGGTGTAAAATCTGAATTTATTACTCTTTTTTTAATCATTTCTGCATGGCTCAACCAGTCGTATCAAAACTACTGCATGTTATAGACTTTAAAAAGTGATTCCCTGTAGGCATTTTAAGGTATAGGATCTATTATGAGAAGATATATATTTGACAGCATTCTGTGTATTACTCAGTTCCGCTACATTGTTCATGAACCCAGTGAAAGATGTTCATAGTGGTAAGTAACACTTTATTCCAGGAAGAAGAAATGCAGGCAAATTCCTTCAGTAAGTACTTGAATCAGTGTGTGACAGGACTAATGGTCAAATGCTTCACATACTCCATCAAGACTTCACAAGCAAGAAACTGCTTTAGTGCTACATGGATCCCTAGATTTTATCCAAAAATATTTTTGCATTAAAAGTAGTGGGTCTCATTTACCCCAAAGATACAGATGTAGTGAAAAGAAGGGCCATCTGTACCCCAATGTTTATAGCAGCAATGGCCACGTTCGCCAAACTGTGGAAAGAACCAAGATGCCCTTCAATGGACGAATGGATAAGGAAGTTGTGGTCCATATACACTATGGAGTATTATGCCTCCATCAGAAAGGATGAATACCCAACTTTTGTAGCAACATGAATGGGACTGGAAGAGATTATGCTGAGTGAAATAAGTCAAGCAGAGAGAGTCAATTATCATATGGTTTCACTTATTTGCGGAGCATAACAAATAACATGGAGGACATGGGGAGGCGGAGAGGAGAAGGGAGTTGAGGGAAATTGGAGGGGGGGATGAACCATGAGAGATTATGGACTCTGAAAAACAACCTGAGGGTTTTGAAGGGGTGGGATGTGGGAGGTTGGGGGAGCCAGGTGGTGGGTACTATGAAGGGCACGCATTGCATTGAGCACTGGGTGTGGTGCAAAAAGTATGAATTCTGTTACGCTGAAAAGAAATGAAATTTTTAAAAAAAATTTAAAAAAAAAGTAGTGGGTCTCAGCAGTAGATAATCTATGTTACATTTCTGAACATTTTAAAGAACAAAACCTAGGTAGCATCATCCCTCCTAACCCAGCCCCTGAGAACAGCTGTTTGCAGTTAGGAATGGAAGACATCCTGTTACTCCTTCTCATATTTATTTCTTTATTCTGTTTGTGCCTGAACTAGTCCAGATCTGGGCCAAGTGTCTTGGGGAAGCTAACCCAGAGCCCTGACCTCACTGAGCCAAACCAACAAGCCCCAGCACTTCCTAACCTCCAGAATTCTTGTGTGCAATAATCCTACTGTTTAAACCACTTTCTCTTGGACAATCTGTTATGTGCATCCAAAAGCATCCTGATTAAATCACTAGAAATAGTATAATCTTCTATCCTCAAAGTATACAAATAGGTAGAGAAGAACATGTACTTGACACTTGGACCTAGATACACATCTTGACTCTCTCATTTATTTATTGATTTATCTGTCTCCCTACTGGACCTCTATCCAATCTTACTTCCTCACTCCCTCCTAGGTATTGTTCTTGCAAACCTGCCCCAGGAGATACCTTTCTCTTTCTCACTAGTCTCAGGGTCTATTTCCAGGAAATCTGGCCTAAAACAGAATCATTTCAGGTGCCAGAGATAATAGCAGTGGGTTTTTATGGAGGCTTCAGTACATAGGCATGATTAGTTAAATCACTGGTAGTTGACAGTTAAACTCAATCTCCAGCCCCTTTACCCTCCCAGGAGGTTGGAAGAGGTGGGACTGAAAGTTCCAACTCTAATCACAGGCTCAGCTCCACTGGCAACCAGCCCCTACCTTTAGCTGCACTCTAAAAGTCACCTCATTAACCTAATAAAAGACACTTTTTTGTCCCCATCACTTAGGAAATTCCAAGGGTTTTAGAAGCACTATGCCAGAAACAGGGACAAAGAACAAATACATACTTCTTACTATAAATCATAATACCCTTCAATATAAATACAATATAAATTCAATATAAATAAAAATAAATCATAAATACCCTTCAATCATCATTTCTGAAGACTGTCAACTGGAAGGAACTACTTTTTCCAGAAGTGAGTTGTCCACACAGTAGGTATTAGGTATTTAGCCAAAGACCCAAGGACATAACAGCTATAAAGGTGGTAAGAAGTAGCTGGATTCCAAATTCAAATTTAAGGTAGTGGCAATAAGATTTTCTGATGGATTATACATGGTTTTAAAAGAAAGACCGGAAGGAAGGAAGGAAGGAAGGAAGGAAGGTAGGTCAGCAATGACTTCAAGATTTAGTCTGAGCAACTAAAATAAAAGATATTACGGGGAGAAATAGGCTTGAGGAATAAAATTAAATTGTTAAATTTTAAGCAGTTAAGCTTGAGTCATCTAATAGCCACTTAAGTGGAACTCTAAATAGGGAGTTGGGACTCAAGTTAAAGAGAGGTCCAAGCTGAAGATACAATTTGATCATTATCAGCATACAGATGGTATTTAAAGCCCTGAAACTGATGAGATCATCAAATGTGAGTGGAGACAGAGAAGTCAGGGTCTGAGGGCACTCCAGTATTTAGAAATGTAGGTGATGAGAAGGAGCCAGAAAGGATATTGAGAAGGAAAAATAATGAGGTAGGAGGAAAACCAAGTGAGTATGGTGTCCTAGAAGCCAAGTGAAGAAGTACATTAAAAAACAAGGAGAGATCCTTACACAGAAAAACAAAAACAAAAACAAAAACAAAACAAAACAAAGAGAGATCAATTGCTAACAAGTTGAACAAGATGAACCCTAAGAAGTGATCTTTGGTCTTGGCAATATGGAACTGAATCACCAGCAACTTTGACAAGAGTTGTTTTTGTCCATAGTGGAGATGAAAGCCTGCACAGAAGAGTTCATAGAAGAACGACAGAAGGACGCTAATCAAATGACAGAACCGCCTGGAGTTCTGTGCTAAGACTGTGAAATTAAGCCCAAGTTCAAAGAGTGCTATGCTCAATTAATGATGTCTGCCATGAGGACAGGATAGGAAAACAGTGGTATGTACAATACATATTTACTATTCTTAATCCAGGATAATCATTCATTCCGTATTCTCTGTACACCTTTTTACTCTATAACCCACTTGGGGGACTCGTTAATGGTTAATTCTATGTTGTTCCAGTGAACTTCTGGTTTTTCGACATCCAGTTATTCTTGAATAGAAAAAGATTTTTTATTAAATTCCATGCCCTAGTTGGATTGTTTTAAACCAGTTTCCAGTGTACCATGGAAAGTAATTTATGAGAGTTCTGAACGAACTCTGTATGCCTTAAGGTATCACATCTCTCTGAATAACTAAATTACTAAGCAAAAAGCTTTCAAAAGGGTTAAAAAAAAATCACATTTGACTATGCAACACATACTTGCATTTCCTGTCTCCCTTTTCTCTGGGAGTCAGGACTAGGTAAGAGAGATTTTCACATATGCATGTGAAGTTATTTCTTTTCATTGAAGGTCAAAAGGCCATAATGGGGCACCTGGGTGGCTCAGTGGGTTAAAGCCTCTGCCTTCGGCTTGGGTCCTGATCTCAGGGTCCTGGAATCGAGCCCCACATCGGGCTCTCTGCTCGGAAGGGAGCCTGCTTCCCTCTCTGTCTCTGCTTGCCTCTCTGCCTGCTTCTGATCTCTCTCTCTCTGTCAAATAAATAAATAAAATCTTAAAAAAAAAAAAAAAAGGCCACAATGTACAGTAAGAAAAACTGGTAGGAATAAGAGGTACACAGAAATATTAAAATTTGATTCAATGACCAATGGATTTTCAATATGACCACATTTTCTCCAAGTCTTATATTTTCTCCTATTCTCTGAAAGCATTTCTTTGTTACTCACTTCCTTAGGAAAATATTTCCTAGAAGGGTATGTGCTATGGCCTTCAAAAGTTAATTTCCCTTTAAATTTGCATGCCTGCATTCTAACACTCTGAGTGTCCTAACTGCTCAGAGTTGGAAAGTTTCTTGAGTTATCTTTTTCAAATATCTATTCCGTGTGTGAATGAATCCTAGGTCCACTATCCCTGACAGATGGCCTTCAGATCTCTGATTAAACACCTCCAGTAATGGACAACTCACTTCCTTGGGATAAAGCAGTTCCTTCCAGCTGTCAGACTTCTGAAATGAGAGTTGAAGGGGAACCTGGACATTCAAATAATTGAAGGGATATCCACATACTTGAGTTTCTTTTCTCACACAATTTGTAGGGTTATATAACAAGATGCTCAGATTCTTTGGTTATCTGGGGTTGACTTATTTTGATTCTTCTCTGATTTCTGAGACTCCAAGACAGAGTAAACACTCTTCATTTGTCAAGTAAATGCCCTCCAACTATGCCCAGACTTAAGAGGGTTTCCACTGAAATAAACTCAGGACTGTCTGATTTTTAAATCTCTTTTGTTCTTGGCCTAACAGAGAGGCATGTAGTTGGGAGGGTGGAGGGACAACTGGAATAATGACCTCCTAGTTCACTAATTATGGCACCAATAATCCCCTTTATATTCTGGTGCTTTGTAGCGTGTTTATGGTTTTGTCTTATTTCATCTTTAAGGCCAAACAAAAGCTGACTCCAATTGCCACAAACTCATGAGGCCCCAGCCACAGGCCTCAAGCAAGGAAACAAACAAATAGAATGCATGGGAACCCAGTTTCTCAGATTAAATATGACAATGGTGTAGAGTCCATATGTCCCAGGAAAAAGAGGACATTTAAAAAGTCTCCAGGGTGCTCTGTCAAATAGGATCATCCAGGACCCATGCAATCGTTCATTTTTCATCCTCAGTGGAATGTCATATGGATTCTGTCCTTCACTTATGCTTAAAGATGGATGGCCAATTGTTTAATTCTGGTGTTTTCATTAATTATTCTGCCAACAAAGCTTTAAGCAAAGTCATTTAATTTAGGCTTTGCTTAGTGGGTTAGAGAAAATCAGTATTTATTACTATTTTTTTTACTCCTCCCATCTTTTATTACTATTTTTTATTGATTTTTATTTTCCATAGGACTCAACCAAAGAGACTAGGGCTTTGAAATTTTACAAGCCAATTTCCCATAGATAACACAAAGCATTCGATTTATTGCCAGGAGTAGGCAATTTTGTAACTTATGCTTAGGTATGTCCAGAGAAAAGAAAGAGTAAGAAAGTAAAACACAAAATTTGTTTTTTTTCCACATGTGATAAGATAAGGTAAGAATGTGTTTTAGTTCATCTGTGGATTCGAAATGCTTTTTTACAGGCTCAAATACCAAAATGACATTCTCATCTATTCTGGGGGCAAGGGGGGATAATTTGGTAAGGACTGATTTTCTTTTTTTTAAGGCCAGCAAAGCAATCTGGTTATATCCATCATTACCCTTAGTTAATGACCTACTTGTTTGTTAGCAGCTGCTGTTGCCAAGGAAAGGTACCTGGTTTCTAACAGTAGTACCTCATTGCTAGTTGGAGTGAGAGAATGAGAGGAATCAATGGCCTGTCTCAGGGCCATGTGGGTGAGTGGACCCAGCTTGAAAAGAATGTGCTTTTCTTCAGTTACCTAGAATGACTGTAAGTCTCTCCCTAGGAAGAAACCTAGGAAAAGAACAGTCCAGGTACAGTTATCCTAAAACTGGACAGAAATAATTTGATAGAAACAAAGTTATAATGAAAGCATTTCTAGGGTTCACATTTACTTGGAAAATAATATAAAATATAATTTTGACAACAAAATGCCAATTTATTCATTTCTAGTGAGAAAATTGTTGAGCAAAATAAAAATATTTGCAGTGTATGACTTGGGCATTCTCCTCTTGTTATTAAGCCACATGCAAAGTAAACCATGGGAATCAGAAGGGGCTTGGAGCTCATGGAACCTTAAGAGAAAAGGATGGATAAATAGGTCTTTAATGGCACCCATCTGACAGTGACAAGAATCTTGACAATCGGACCATAAAGTTTCAAAGTCCCTCAGCTAGAACTCCTCTCATTCATTGCCACTAGCCCTAACCTGTGATTAAAACCAAAAATAAACACAAAACTAAAAACAAGCCTCTCCCACTGGTCTTTGAGCAGTCTATGGAGAATTTTGCTGCTTCCTTTCCAGGTGATTTGGAGGCAGGGAGATAGCCAAGTTTCCAAGCACAAACACTGACCCGTGTATTTGGAACATTAAAGGCAATGGAAATAAAAATTAAAAATGCAATCTAGGAATACATCAATTAATACTCAAGTCCTTGAACTTATAACAATAGTTTTAAAAACTAACTGCTTACCTTCAGAGGAGGATAGGAACCAATTCATTATCTTTATGGTAAATAAAGAGAGTCAAGCATATCCTGAACTGCACCACTGGATAATCAAAGAGTAGATGAGAGGAAGCATCAGCTTATAAGTTTTCTAGCTAATAAATGAACAGAAAATGGTAGAATTAGACATCACCATTTAGTCATTCCCAGTGAACTAATGGATCCAAATGTTGACAATTGACTGCTGTTAACATTCAAAAAAGAGCAAAAATCGGATATCATATGCCTCCTGGTGAAATAGCTCAATGCCACCTGCCAAATGAACCTGAATTTAATCAGGTCTCTAAACACAGTTCCCAACTTGCAGACAATACAGAAGACAGAGGAACATATTGAACTGTACAATAAGTACAAATGAGCAACATCCATACTGTAGGAAAACTCCAGAGGTCAAAAGGTAAATTGTAAGAAAAAGAAGGGACTGTATGAGAAATGTGTATGTTAAAGGAGATTTGAAGATAATGTCAATTTTTTTAATGGGTAAGACCGAACTAGAGGGTTTAGGGATGCTCACTTGGATGATAAAACTATATGGGACACAAGGAAGTGATTACCATAAAAGTCAGGTTACTTTAGGGGAAAAAGAGGGGTGAGATTCAATAGAGCAGATAGCTTTTTGGGGTGAATGACAAAATTTTATCTCTTGACCTCAATGGTGGTGAGAAGGGTGCTGTCTTAGAACTCATTAATCTATACAGCTATTTTGTGTGACTTTTCATATCTGTATTTAACAATAAAAAGTTTGCAGAATGAGAAATTTACTCTTCCTTTTCACTGTGGGTTTTGTTTTTTTTTTTACGGTTTTGTTTCACTTGGCCTGAGGAAGACTTCTTAACCTCTCTATAAGAGACTCAGCCAATCATCCAATCAATCAATCACTTCTCAATGTCGAGATATTTGGAATAACTACATGATGGGTTATGCTCATTTTAATATGGTGATTTGGATTTGACTGACACCCCTTGGGCTACTCTGGCCCAAAAGCAACATTTCTAAGAGGCTCTCCACAGGAATACAAACCCAACCAGGAGCCCTAGTAGTCTATATCCTAGTGGTGAAAAACAGGACTGATAGTTTGAGATGGTTGAAGTCATTCTCCTTAATAGTCATCCCTCCCATGGACCAGAGTGTGGTGGCAATGTGTCTCTTGGGAAAAAGAGGGTGATTTCAGTATCCCAGCACATTATCATGGGGGGAAAAATGACCTCATCAAAGCCAATCAAGAAATTACACATAGTTTAGGACAACTGCTCATGGTTACAACCAAGTGGCAAAGCTGCAAACAGTTCATAAAAGCCTTCCAGGGCATGTAGTAAGGTGGGGGAGACAGGATGACTTCAACTGTATCCATTTTTACAGATCCCTCTCCAGCCCCCTTCCACTGCCTGAGCAAGTCTTGGCTGTATACATGCCTACCTTGCCTAATAAAATATAAGAGCTCTCACACTTTTCTAAGACAAGCCTATCTCATTCCCAGGCAGTTTTCAGCCAGTGCCTAGATACAAGAAAACTGGTGCCTTGAAAGAAGAAGTGAAGACTTCAGCTTCAATCCCACAAAATCAACTAACTTGGTTTTATAGCTCCCTGACCCAAAAATAATTTCTATTATTTTCAATAATAATGATTATAAATTATTTTTTGAGTTCAAGGCTCAAGAGGACTTGAGGCTGGCTTATATTAAATTGGCCAATAAATCACCTTGAGTCAATTCAAATTGTGATGCAGAGATCTGGGAGTATGGCGCATGGGAGAAGAGGGAGCTATTGGAAAAAAATCTCCAAGCAGAAAGCACTTTACAAGTTTTCAAAGCATTTTAAAAGTCAATCTGATATGTAAGTAAAAGCTAACAAACTGCATATTTATATCCCTCACCTAGATCACATTCACACTGGGCATGTAAAATCCAAGATGCAAGATTTTATGGGAGCTGGAACACATAATGTGTCTGTGTGTCAGGAAGCTGATGAGACAAGACTTTTAGTGACCTAAGGCAGTGGCACTCTGGGGCACAGACAATAGCCTTGACCATCCAAAGCCCTGTAAGGAAGTTTTGACCCCATTACTAAAGGGGACAAAGTCCATGGACTCTGTGATAATAATCTGTTATTAGAAGCCTATTTGTCCAACATTCTCAGATCCAAGGTCCAAGGAGGAATGTACTTGCTTAAGGTCTTTGAGGTAAACACTAATTCCATCCTCCTGTTCGTCCCAGAGGACAACTCTGTTGGGGTAATCACTTGTCATACAGCCATGTGCTCAGAAAAGAGGGCCACTGCCACCCCCAAAATGAATGAACCATGGTTGGTCAAAGCCAACCTCGGCCATGTCACTGCCATTGCTCGGACACAGACATGTGACCCATCCTAGCCAATGGGATCTGGAGATAATTTCCTGGGGAACTACCAGTAAATACTTTCCTCCATAAAAACAAGAAAGAAGAAGAAAAAGAAACACATAGGAAGAAACACTGCTCTTCTTCTTCATGGTATACTGTAATATCTGCGTATGACACATGAAACTTCTCTAGCCACCAGACAACCATAACAGAAAGGCTAAGCAGAGAGATGGCAGACCTCTATGACATCATGAACCTGTGATTCTAGACTTCCTGTTACACACAATAGTAAATATCCTTAAGTTACTTTTTGCTGTACTTTGAATTTCTTTCAATCTAAAGGACCCTAGCTGATACAATCTTTCAGAAAGTTTGTGGCAAGGCTAGGATTAGAAAAGGAACTCATCATTTCCAGGCCAATGAAGGCCTCTATTTAAGGGACTGATGAAGTCCGTGAGCAGGTTTATCAGCCTAGGTAATGCCACAGTAAGAAATAACCTGCATATCTCAGGGGTTTACAGCAACAAGGTTCTATTTCTTGCTTGTGTAACATGTCCATCAGTATTGGCTGAAGCTCTGCTCCAGGAACCCAGCCCAATGAGTAAACTCTTTTGTGAAATATTACTGATTTTGTGACAAAGCAAGAAACAAAGCATGCCAAACCATGAACTGGCTCTTAAAAGTTCCATTCAGAAATTTCACATATCACTTTCTTTTTTTTTTAAGATTTTATTTATTTATTTGAGAGAGAGAGAGAGAGAGAGAGAGAGAAAATGAGCAGGAGGGAGGAGGTGAGGGAGAGGGAGAAGCAGGCTCTCTTCTGAGCAGGGAGCCCAATGTGGCACTCTATCCTAGGACCCCAAGATCATGACCTGAGCTGAAGGCAGAAGCTTAACCAACTGAGCCACCAGGTGCCCTACACATATCACTTTCACTCACACCTCATTAATCAGAGCAAGTCACATAGTCTAGCTTGATATCAACGAGGAAGTGAAAAAGAACAATTCCTTTAGGCAAACACCACATTTGGTCTATATTTAATGCTTCTAAGAAATAGCTAAGCACCCCTGGGGCAAATAAAATGGTTACTGAATTATTTTGGTAACATCTCTAAACTTCAGGATATTTTGGCAAACACAACTGCCATGCCTTCTTTTTAAAATAACCTCTTCTTAAAATATCTTTTATTTTAGAATGATCATATGTCCATTAAAGTTTTTTTCCATACTGTACTATATACTTAACTATTGCTAAGAGACTAGATCTGAAATGTTCTGACCACAAAACAGAAATGGGAATTTTTGTGATAAGATGGAGGTATTAGCTAATGCTATGGTGGTTATCATTTTGCAAAATATGAATGTATCAAATCAGTATATACCTTAAACTTATACAATGTTAAATGTCAATTATATCTCAATAAAGCTGAGTATAAAAAGAGAATTAAAAAAGTCCAAATCAGGGGCGCCTGGGTGGCTCAGTGGGTTAAAGCCTCTGCCTTCAGCTTAGGTCACGATCCCAGGGTCCTGGGATCAAGCCCCGCATCGGGCTCTATGCTCAGCAGGGAGCCTGCTTCCCTTTCTCTCTCTGCCTGCCTCTCTGCCTACTTGTGATCTCTGTCTGTCAAATAAATAAATAAATTCTTAAAAAAAAAAAGGTCCAAATCAGTAAAAGATTAAAAAAATAAAATGTTTTGCTTTGCTAATCCTACCCATCATAGATAAATCACTAATAATTTGGTGTATTTCCTCTAGTCCTTTTCTATGTATGTTCACATGTCTGTATACATACATACATCTGTATGTATATTTGTGGCTTATTGCAAAAAATACCATTTTAGAGGTACCTGCGTGGCTCAGTTATTAAGTGTCTGCCTTTGGCTCAGGTCATGTTCCCAGGGTCCTGGGATCAAGCCCCCTGTTGGGCTCCCAGGGAAGCCTGCTTTTCCCTCTCCCACTACCCTTGCTTGTGTTCTCTCTCTCACTGTGTCTTTCTCCGTCAAATAAATAGATAAAATCTTTTTTTAAAAAGTACCATTCTATACAATTATACATAATATCATGAACATTTTTGCTTGTCAACATATAGCTAATTATTTTTTTCTTTTTTTTAAGATTTTATTTATTTATTAGAGAGAGACAGAGAGAAAGAGCATGAGCAGAGGGGAGAGGCAGAGAGAGAAGCAGACTCCCCACTGAGCAGGGAGCCCAATGTGGGGCTCTATCCCAGGACCCCAAGATCATGACCTGAGCTGAAGGCAGACAAATGACTGAGCCACCCACGCACCCTGGCTAATTACTTTTCTTTTTTAAAGATTGCATGGTATTCCACTGTGTGTATGCACCATAATTTATATCACAATTTCTCTCAGGATGGACATTTAGGTTATTCTCATGCTCATTATCACAAATAATTCTGTACTGATCACTCTTTTACATATAGACATAGATATTTGCATACTCTTATGAGAATTTCTGTAGAATAAATTCCAAAAAGGAGAATTGCTGGAAGAGAAGGCATACGCATTCAAAAATTTGAGAGATATTGCAAAATGGTCCTCCAAATAAGATTATATCAATTGTGTCTTTTAACTGGTAGGCTTATTGAATCCAGGCAACAGTGTAGACAGTGATCCTTTTAGACAAAAAAATATGTGCTGACAAAAAATATGTTAATACTGACTGCACATAAATATAAATATTCTGGACATATTTATAGTGTCCCCCTCTCTTCAGGGAGCTTAAATCTAGTAAGGGAGAAAACAGACACATATGAAAATACTAAAAATACATAAATACTTAGTATAAGAAATTGAATCAGGCACGTGTGGAAACAGCTGCAAGAAAGCAGATGTGACAAGAGAATATCCAGTGAAGTGAAGAGTGTCAGTGTAGTGACAGGAAAGGCTTTCAGAAAAGAAACAATGTCATTAATTATAATTGATAGAATTGATAGAAGGGGGAGCTAAGTCTTGGCAGGGTGGCTATTGGAGATGGGGTTGATGGTAGCACTGGGAAGGAAGGGGTAGCTGGCTTGGGTAAATGAGCTCACAGGGTTTGCATGCTGGGCGAATTGCATTAGGGCCAGAGTCTCTTCTTCAAGCCAAGATTTTACATAACTAGGTCTATCTTGGGTCATTGTCTGTAGATTCTCTTAACAAAGGATTGGTCTGAATAGCCAATCTAAAGAAGTGAGACTAGAAAAGGTCTGCCCTCCTGCTTAGAATCTCTAAGCTATTAACCACCACTACAGCTCAGCCATTTGATCCCATGGAGAAAAAAATAAATCATTCAACAGGATATATCCAAATCCCCCAAAGGATATGGATTCTTAGGCTCCTATTGAATACCTTAACCTTTAGCTTTCACAGCAAATAGCCTAATGGGGGTATCATTACCTCCTTTGGGAGCCTGGTTTCATGGGAAAGACCATAACTAAGTTCAAGCTTTAGGGAGCAGGATACAAATGCAAGAAGCAAATGCTGCCACATCCCCCCTTCTAGCCTAAGACATCTCTGATCACAACAATTAGACCTAGAAAAGCCTCAGAATCCTCAACACAGCCTTCCAAGGAATTACTACCAATCAAATGAAATGGGCAATGGCACTGAAGCCCATTTGTCATACCTGATTTATAGCAACAGATTAATCATTTCCTCGCCAGGCATTCTTTCCCACCTATTACTTCACCAACCATAAACTTTCTCAGAAGAAGCCATAGGCATTAGGATCTTATACAGGCCTAAACAGCCCACACTGGGAAGGGGGGAAGTCACTCCTACCCACTATGGCATCCACTCCTCCAAGCCCCCACATTCTTATAAAAGGGTATCCCTCAAAGATGTTAGCTCTTCATCTGTTTTTACCTCTATCTAGAGGTCGTTACTTCCATTCATTCTTTCAACCAATATTTATGAGGGCCTACTATGTGCCAAGTCGTGTTCTCCAGACTGAGGCTACAGCAGTGAGCAATGCAGACAAACCCCTGTGCCCAGAGAGCTTACTTTGGGGAGAAAGACACAAACAAGAAGCAGGTAAGTGCCTAGCTAACTGACACTAAATGCTAAGGAGACCCCAAAACTGCAAGAAAGGGGAATAGGGAGCATTGACTGGCAGGCAGGGGATGGAGAGAAATTTTAAAAAGAAGTAATTTCCCTAGTTGATGAAATTCGACTACAGACCTAAAGAAGGAGAAGGAGCATGCCATTCAGACTGAGAGGAGCAGGTCAGGAAGGGCGAAGAGGTAGCTCTCAATGGACAAACTGGGGAGTATAGAAGCGGGGACAGAATGAAGAAAGGGGGTAAGTCTGGGGGTTGGGGTTACAGATCATAAAGTGTCTCATAGTGGGGGGTCAAAAGAAAGTCTCTGATATAGATGGTCTCTGCCTTCACCAAGTTTCTATTTCTCACGGAAGACAAAGAGTAAGTGCATCATTATAAGTAATTCACTCTACGTGTAACAAATACAGCACACTTATAAAGGTGGGGGCTGCAAGGTGCCATGGAAGATATAACAGGACAGACTGATGGCATCTGGTGATCGTAGACAATTTCCTGAAAGAACGACTTCTGAACTAAGCCCTGAAGGATAAGGAGGAGTTTGCCCAGCAAAAAAAGGAAAAGAATGTGCCAAGCAGAGGGAACAGGGTGTGTTCAGTAAGACTGGAGGTAGAAGAGAGCACAGAGCACAGGAGAGCAGATGGGTGCGATATCCATCCGAAGAAGCCCACAGTAACTGGAAACCTCAGGGCCCTGAAAGGCTTATTAAGGGTCTTTGACTTTTAAGCACAAGAGGAAGCTTTTGAAAGGTTTTAAGCATAAAAGCGATCAGTCTTACCTTTTTTGTAAAAAGATCTCTCTGATTATTATGTCACTCTCCATGCTAACCTCTTAGACCTGTGAGATGACACAATAAAACAAAATTGTTTTAAAAATTGCTCTTGGGGCGCCTGGGTGGCTCAGTGGGTTAAAGCCTCTGCCTTCTGCTCGGGTCATGATCCCAGGGTCCTGGGATCGAGTCCCGCATCAGGCTCTCTGCTCGGCAGGGAGCCTGCTTCCTTCTCTTTCTCTGCCTGCCTCTCTGCCTACTTGTGATCTCTGTCTGTCAAATAAATAAATAAAATATTTTTAAAAATATTGCTCTTGCTACTTTTCTAATTAGCATCTTGAAGCCCACTTTTCATCTCTGACCTCCCTTCCTGATCAGTGGAGCTGACCAGTGGTCAGTGGAGCTGCTGTTCTCCCATTCATTCTGGTAAAATAAAGCCTTGGCCATTCCTCACCTGTCCTGAGACAGGTAAGTCCCCACAGATGTTTCCTAAAGCAAGGCAGGACATAGATGTATGAGAATACTTCTCTGAGAATAAGGAGAAGAAAAATCTGGTTTACTCTATTTGATCCAGGCTTTTTCCATACAGAAACTCAACAGATCAAAACCATTCCAAAACTGGGATGAAACCATATGGTTTCCAGAATCACACATTGTTTTTACAAGGTTCAATGGCTGAGACTGCCTTTCTCTATCGGTGGAAATGAACCAGACTTTTCCCATTTGCTTCTCACGGTCATTGCTTGGAGGTTAATTCATTTGTTACCCATGTAGACAACATGTAAGGTGCCACAGGTGATCTGGAACATACAAAGCATCAAAGACGACATTCCTTCCTTCTGCCTGAAATAATCTTGGGTCCTGTGTTTCTCAAAAAGCAGTGAATCTGTGCATCTCCAAGCAGCAGGAAAATGTTGTTGTTTCTTGTATCGTGTTCTTTGTATTCTACAGTTCTTGGTATATTCCATACTCTAAATTAGGCCTCAAAAATATTTCTGATTAAAAATTTATACAGCTCATGACAGCCTCTTTCTAGAACATAACCCTTAACTAATTCATGTTCATTTACCCTGCAGTTTTATATTTATAATATTTTAGAATTTCTGTGTATTTGTACTATAAATTATTAAATGACATCAAGGTTCTTATTTTGATGAGAGAATTTTTGATGAATTTGACAGTGTAATTACTTCAGATACTGCTGTGGATTGCTGGGAAAATATTTAATTTTATTTACCACGATGAATAATTAAAGCATGCAAGTGGTGGGCTCTCTTGCTGTGCCTTCTAGCTCCTTACTTCTGTTTGCTTCTTGCTAATTAAAATAGTGATGCTTATATGTATAGTGGCTTAAAAGAAATAAATTACCAATTTGGGGCAGGGGGTGGGGTGAGGAAGAAGTAGGCATGTGATAAGACTTGAGAAACCTGTATCAAAGTAGAGAGGAAGGAGGGAGATGATGAAAACTTGGCTGTGTTATATTTCATGTTTTTCTTACAAGAGCAGAGAGAGTGAAAAGTAGTCTCCTTGTTTATTTGGTGAACTACCCTCCCAGTTCTAGAAACTTTTCATGTGCCAGCTTCTCAACTAAAACAACAGAAATGGTAATGGCAAGAAAGGCTGGGAAGAGCACCACAACTTCATCTATAAAGCCCAGGAGATTCCTGATTATCATATGGGTTACCATTTTGGGTTCATTGATTACATCTTTATGATTTTCATTTGGTTATCAGAAAACCCTGCTAAGGTATGCACAAGGTCAACCTTAATATTTCTACTTGAGGATGAGAAAGTTGAGGTTCAGTTTGATGAACAGCCTAGTCCCACATCACTCAGAAGTACAAAGTCCCAGGTTTGATGACTCTTTATCCACAGGGATTAAGAGATCAAGGAATGAAGTTTTTCTTACCACCTGATCTTCAGCAATGCAAAATAATTGTTAAAAGCGAAAAAACATGGGGCACTTGGGTGACTCAGTCAGCTAAGCATCTGACTCTTGATTTTGGCATAAGTCATGCCTGATCTCAGGATTGTGAGATGGAGCCCCAGGTCAGGCTCTGCACTAGGTGTTACATACAGTGCTTGAGATTCTCTCTCTCCCTCTCCCTCTGCCCCTACCTGCTCATACTCACCCTAAAGAATAATATAATAAGAAGAATAAGAATAGACAAGACAACATGTCCGAAATGGAGTCACTTATGCTAAGCCCCATGTCACCAAACCAAGACTTAATTAAAGTTTCAACTCTCCCAGAGATGGAACCTTAAAACAGTTAATCAGGAATTGCCCAATCAACACTAGCTAGGTAATTTGCCTTCCCCTAAAGGAAAGTTATCTTGCAATAACCAATCTGGTTTTTTGCCCAATATAACGTCCTTGTTCCTGCTCCCTTCTGCCTATAAAAGTCTTCCATTTTGTACAGCTCCTCAGAGTCCCTGTCTACCTTCTGGAGTGGATGCTGCCTGATTTAGAATTGTTGAAAAAACCAATAAGATCTTCAAAATTCACTCCGTTAAATTTTGTTTTGTAACCTAATAGACATATTATTAGACATTCAGTATATTTTCCCAAAAGAGAATTTACAGGTATATATGTACATGTATATGTATGTGTGGGTATGAATTTCAAGTGCTAAAACACTTGCAACATCAGTGGAAATAGTACTAAACTGTAGATCAGTACAAGTCACTGCTCTACTCTAGACCTCAGTTTCCACATCCAAAAATGGGGACAATATTGAGGAGGAGACAAGATGGCGCAGAAGTAGGAGGAGGCGCCATTTCAACCTGTCCCCTAAAGTGAGCTGATCACCTACCAAAGAACTCTGATCACCCATGAAATCAGCCTGAGATTAGAATTATACACTTCTGGATCTCTAGGGGGCAGAAGATGCCAGTGGGCAGAAGCTTTCCAGGGTGCAACTTGCCTGCACCATGGTCGATACATTCAGCTACTCATCCGTTCAACCATCTCTCACCAAAATGACTAGGAGGAGGAATGTCCAACAGAAGAAAAATTCAGAGACTGGGCCTTCTGCATCAGAGCTATTGGATATGGACATAGACAGTATGTCAGAAAGGGAATTCAGGCTAACAATTATCCAGGCAATAGCTAGGCTGGAGAAAGCCATGGATGACAAAATGGAATTGATTAGGACAGAAGTGAAAGCCACCACGGATGATGTTCACAATGTTCTCAATGAGTTCCAATCTAATCTAAATTCTCTAAAAGCTCGGGTAACTGAGGCAGAAGATAGAATTAGTGATCTGGAGGACAAACAGATAGAGAAAAAGGATCAGGAGAAAGCCTGGAACAAATGGCTTAGAAGCCATGAAAACAGAATTAGGTAAATAAATGATGCCATGAAACGTTCCAAGGTCAGAATTATTGGAATCCCTGAGAGGGAGGACACAAATGGCGACAATATTGGTATCTACCTCTTAGAGTTATAGGCATTTAATGAGACAATGCAGAAAAAGGACTCAGTAAGCCCTAGCTATTTCTATTTTTCAATGGCATATAGAGTTAAATATGGTACTGGGGACACCAGCCACATCTTGCCCATCTTTGTATCCCAGCCTCCAACACAGAGCAGGTTATTCAATAAATGAGTTGGGTGGATGGCTGAGTGGCTTCTGGCTATTCCAAAACCAGACTTGAAAGCTCCTAATAACATCCTAAGGTCCTTGAAGGCAGGACATTACCTTGTTCTTTTCCCCAGCTCAGGATATTGCTTGAATATAGATGATGCTTAAAAATGCCTGCTGAGTTTTACTGGAATGGAATACTCAGTATCATCCACACAGAGCTGAGAAGGGTTTGGCAGCAGTTTTTCCCAGTAGTGCTGCCTGAGGCTGGGGCTGTAAAAATCCTGGAAGTGTGGAGGCCACCTTAGTAAAGAACAAGGCATTGTTTGGGGCCAGAACCCCTAGTGAGTGAGGTCTTTTCCAATCAAAGGCCCAGTCACTGGCGTGTGTTCCACAAGCCCCTGGGGACCAGCTCTCATTGTGTGGCAGGGCCCCTGGGGGCAGGGACAGCCGCCCCTCCCCAGACTGTATCGATTAGCTGCTCCATCTGCCACTCTGCAAACAAGCTGCACGATCCCCCATTGGATGAAAATGTCACCCATGGTAACAGAGCCTCACAGCTGGCACCTGACCACAGGACCCTCAGGGAGGGAATAATCAGATCCTGAAAAGCTGTCAGCCCACACCGAGCTAAATGCAAAATGAAAAATAAATAAATGTCTATTTTAATCTCCTCCCTCCCTTCTCAGCCCCAAGCACCAGACATTATTCTCAAGTTGCACTGCCACAGCAGGGGACCAGTGGCCCTCAAGGCAGGTTGCTTGAGGGTCCCATGTATAGTCTGTGGGAATTATAAGTCAGAGACCTCCCCTGGAGGTTCTGGAGCTATGGAGAATGCAATGAAATCCTGCTCCAGCCACTCCAGTTTCAGTTTTACTCAGGTCTTTCTCCTTGGAGACCTCCCTCACTTAATCTCTCTCCTCACTCCCATCCCTGTCCATATCCCTGTCCTTCTCTCTCCCTCTGCCTTCCCATCCCCCACTTCTCCTCTCTTGGCTCTCTTTTTCTCTCTCACACCCAACACCTCCCTCTTCGTCCTGTTCCCCCTCTCCTCCTAATTTTGTTCTTGCTGCACAGGACATTCTTCCTCATCCTCTTTCCTGGATTACTTCTCCTCCTCTTTCAGACCTCAGTTTAATTACCATTTCCTCTGGGGTTTCTGACAGGAACATTGCGCCCAAACTATGTAAGTATCCCCTGATACTGTGCCCCTCCCACTCTTCCCCTCTCACTCTTTGGCTGCCTGTTTGATCAGGAGAGAAGCAACCTTGTCTGTCAAGCTCACTGATATATCCCTGGCACCTAGCACAGTGCTTGGCACATAAAAGATGCTTAATAACTATTTATTACAAGACTAAACAAACAATGCCAGGGACAAAGCAATTCTTAGAGGGCTTCCAGATTTTTTCAGACTCTGAAGATGTGCATCCCATGAGACTGTCAGTTTCCAGTTACTGAACTAGCTTAAGTCAAAAATAAAGAAATCTGTCAGAAGGGCTCACAAAGGTAAAGGAGGTGTTGACATTTTGGAGTACAGTCTTCTTCGTAGTCAGGGGCTATGCTGTGCATTGTAGCTCCTCCCAATAGCACCACTGGATCCCAATAGCGCCCTCTAATCCCCAGTTGTGACAACCAGAAATGTCTCATCTCATAAGGTGAGGATTCCAGAATAACAGGAAAAGGGTTCAGCAGACCAGCCAAAAATAAGGACAAAAGTCTGCTGCATTTTTCCAGTTATGCCAGTGGTTCCCTGGGAATGTGCCTGCCTCTGCTAGGATATATTTACAATGTCTGGAGATATTTCGGGTTGTCACAACTCGGGGCAGGGGAGGGAAAGCACAGCTCCCCCACAACAAAGAATGCTTTAGTTATAAATGTCAATAGTGTGGCTATTAAGAAACCCTGATCTACATGGATAAGATAAAGTTTCCACTAGATATTTTAACTTTTCACTGGAAAACCTGAACTATATACTGCTTAATCTTGGATTCCAGAGATACATCAGGGTCCTTGCCTTTTTGTAAGCCAGCAGACACCCCTTTATCCTGGCATGAATGTAGCAGGCTGTCAAGAGACCCAATGAGGCATCTCTGGTGGCCGGCATTATGTGGTGCAGTTAACAGTATATTATCAGTATTACTACCGCTATTATTTTCAGGTTTCAAATACCAACTCTGCCACTTTCTATTCATGTCCTTGGACAAGTTACTTAATTTTTCTAAAATTTTCTCGGTTTCCTAATCTAAAATATGGAATGATAACATAGCCACAAATGATAATCCAAGGAAAGTACATGACACATTTCTTAGCAAAGAAGGAATATTAAACTATGTTATTTATGTGACAATAAACCATTGACATTTTGTAACGCAGAGTTTTGACTGATTCATACTTACTTTCCTTTTTTGACAAGTGCACTGGCTATTATTACTTGAACTATGATTAATCCATAGCTATAACAGATGATTCTGTATAGATGAGCATTGTCCCTGGGTACAAAGCTAGAAAGGTATAAGAGGGCAGGGTCTATTCTGGAAAAGGTAAGGTTCTTAGCACAGGAGGAGCTTAAAGTGCATGGATATGAGGGCATGGGGGTCAGCAGAGCTCAGCCATACTTTGAGGACAGATCACAAAAGGCCCAACCAGGGGATTAGAACTTGATTCCTCGGGGATCAGAGGCAAACAGGGACTTTAATTAAGCAGATGAGTGGCATCTCGGGTCTGTCTTTTAGGAAGCTGCAATGGCAACAGATTGGCAGCTGTTCACTTCCCTTACTGTAAACCCTACCGTCCTCCCCCAATGGTGGTTCTTCATGTTCCATTGCAATAACTTTGAAATGTCAGGGGTGGGAAAAGGACCATCTTAATTACCACCTGTAGTACTGTAAGTGAATGCCACTTTTCTGAAGACACTTTGGCAACGTGTCATAGGTGTCTTAAAAATATGCATGTCCTTTTGCCCTGGAAATTCCACTCCTGGGAAATCTATCCTGAGGAAATCATGGAAAATATGCACAAATATTTACCTACAAGAAAGCTCATTTGCAGCACTGTTTTTGGAAGTATAAAGTTAAAAACCCTAAAAGCTCAATAACAATCAATTGGTTAAATAAGTTAAGGTACAATGACTTGCTATGCAGTCATGAAAGCTACATTACTGACAGGTAGAAAAACAGGTTACAAAAGACTGCATTGTGTATGATGCCTTTTTAAGGTACCTACATACACACACATACACACACACACACACACATGCATGCATGGGTGTGCATGCTTATCTTTATACGTTACAGATATCCTTTTGTCCCAGCAAATTATTTCTGGTAATTTATCCAAAGGAATGAATGAAGGCAGTAATAGCAACACATGTGAAGTTGCATGTATACATACATACACCACATAAAATAGTCTGGAAGGGTAGATACCAAGGTATTAGTGCTTGCTATAGGTGAAGGGATTATGGGAGATTATTTTATTTTCTTCTTTTAGCTTTGCCAGATTTTCAAGTCCTTCTAACAGCATTTATTATATTTATAATTTTTTTACATTAAGAATAATAATAAAGGCAAAGAAAATGCATCCCCAATAACTGTGCCCACCAAAATTTTGTAGAATATCTAATCATACTGTAACTTCTGAATGACTAGAGGGAGACAGGCTGAGCTATACTTTGAAAATTATTGTTGATTCTTCTTAGATTTCAGTATAAATTAAACTTGGTGTCTGCTGAACTTAGTATGGACCGAGCTGCATATCTGCTTAGCTGTATCCTGAGTGATGTGCAGCTACAATGAAAACAGAACCTATATGATTCCTTTCCTCAAATTACTCCTAGTCAATCCAGGATAAATGATACACGTGAAAGAGATACTAGGACTAATTCAAGGCTACTCATGGTAAAGTGCTAAATCATAAGGGAGAGCTGCCGAGTTGTACAGAGGTTCAGAGAAGGAGAAGATAATTATTGGAGGGGTCAGGAAAATCTTCAGACACGAAAAAGATGAGATGGCAGACATGAGAAGAGCACAGCATCAAAGGTATAAAGGCAGGAATGATGTGGGGAGGGGTGGGCTCAAAGACAGCAAGAGGCTAGCTTGGCACACGCACCGAGTTTTAACTGAGGACTGAAGACAGTGAGGACAAATTAAGGAGGAGCCTCCATGCTGGGGTTGGAAATTTGGAAAATAATGTGTGTGAAATAAAGCTCTGGGTCTAAACAAGTAGACCAAGTAAACAAGTAAAAATACCAAATATGAACAAAATGTCAATAACTTAAGCCTTCATCACCTAGAAACCACCTAAAAGAAGCAAGTGATACGAGGAGGAACAAAGTAACCTCTTTTAAATGCACTCCCAAAACCCATTCTAAAAATACGTTTTTGGAAGAGGGTAACAGTGGTCCTTTCAGCAGGAAGTAGTCTTCATGAATCCTAAGGAAGTGGTAAGAGAGAAACAGGCGTAAGGAAAGGAAAGTTCATGCTGACAAATGGTGGTTGAGAAATTTGGGTGAGATGCTACGTATGTAAAATTTGTTTCAGTCCCCAAAATGGAAGTTCTGTAATGAGTGAAATTCATTATCTTAAACTTTTGGCTATGATGTGTAATTGTTAACCTCTTCTGCTTTGGTTCAAAGCTTCCTTCAGTAAAATATATTGTTTGCCATCAAAGCTGATGTGGATTAGGAGCTGAGCATGTGCCCTCCCTTTTAGGTTATATTAATATACCAAAATCGATAACATGCCATAGCTTTCAGAAGTAGTAATAAAATACCCTAAAATATTCCCAGAATACGTCTATAAATTATTTGTTCAATGTACTTATGTTAAAAAGGTTGTCAGTTACAATGCTCTGGAAGACTCTAAAATTACAAGCCATCGTATTTGTATTTGATAAAGCTCTTGCTGTTTTGGGTCAGAGGGGGTTGTGCTGTGGGGGGAAAAATCATTATTTTCCCTAATAAATAAATTACTTGCCTATATTTCATGTATCACTCAGGCCAGCCAGTATTGAAGGCTTAAATAATAAATAACAAATAGCTCCATTCATTTATTAATAATGATGCATCATGTGTGTGAGTGTGTGTGTGTGTGTGTGTGTGTGTGTGTGTGTGTGTCTTGAGTATATGAGTTTTCCTTTAGAGGCTTGGGGTGACAGATTGAACAGTAGTCATCAGAAAGGACAAAAAGTCATGCCTCTGAGATCATTAACATTTTTCCAGGTTGAGAAAATCATCTAGTGCCAACAGACCTTTTCATTTGGCCAGTGCCTAATGTAGAAAACCATGCTGGGATAAAATTATTGAAAGGCACAGACTCACCCTACAATACCTTTAGCCTGAAATTCTCTCAAGGGTCCCTTTATTATTAACTCTTCTCAAATGCAGCAACAAAACATAGTTCTAGGGGGAAAATAGAGGGAAAAGGAGATGATCAGACTCTCTTCCAAACTTTCTCCTTTTATTTAGCAGCAGAAGAAAGGAGGTTAGCCACATCTGCTTCGGGCAGTTTACATCACCATTAGTCCCAGTTAATTAACTGACCTCACAGATGTAAGTATCAATCTCCGCCATATTGTCACAAAGTGACCCTCACCATTACCTACAATGCTGCTCCTTTCATTTGAAGCAGACAGAGGCAGGTTGAGCTGAGGTACCCATTCCTACAAAAAGCCAGCTAAGAAATCTATTGCACTACATTCCATTCCCAAAGGAATACCTGGACCAAGGAAACGGCTGGCAACAGCCGGACCTTACAATGAGTTACTGTTGGCACTAAGCCAGAGCAAAAGCAATCAGCCTTGCACAGTGAATCCTAAAACAGATGGATCCCCTCTGTTTGTCCTTCCCTTCTCCACACACCTAGGGCAAGCACAGGGCTTGGCAGGAGCTCTGGGGACATGTACATATATTTAAAAGGAGATAAGTCTCAGAACCACTATTTCATTATAAATTGCATACCTTTTTTCTACATTATGTAGCTCTAGGGCAAAAGATCTTTCACCTCTGAAAATGCATATGAAAAATCTGGCCTGCTCCAGTGACCCAGCTAATTGGGCCCGAGAATGTTGGGTGGAAGAGTCAAGTTCTGCCTACTCTTTGGGGTCTGTTGCTGATTCCTTTTGCCCTAGGTAAATCACTTCTCATTCTTTGGTCTCTTCTTTATGTGACCCTCACCACCAAACAGCAACACAGAGCAGGGCACAGCAGGCTGCCACACCATCATCCTTGTTTAAAGAACAGGGTCAGCTCCTTGCTGTGAACAGATTTTCCTCTGTGGAAACAGGTTCATGTTTATCTTTCAAGTTCCAGCAACAAACTCAGGATCGCCAACATGTGCCGCACAGCTGCTGTGGTGCCTGATTTATGAACAAATCTGCATATAATTGTGTTGGTTCTTTTTTTTTCTCCTGGTCTATTTTTTTTTCTTTAAATAAAATGGCTTAGTCCAGGCTGCATAAAGCCTCAATTCTAAAGCCATATAATTTTATGGACAAGGGGTGGGGGTAGGAGTAGGGGAGTTCTTTTGTATGGCACCTGAACTCATTAAAATCCTAAATTCCATAATTTTACACTACCATGTGCTACAACTGAACAGCCTAATTGCTTACCGTCTTTATGAGAACCACAAATGGAGCAAGAAAACCAGGGAACAGGTGGGAAGGCCACACTGGGGTTTGGGTCCAAGCCCTGTCAAGAGGTGCTGATCAGACTAGAACTGGATGATTTTGTATAGTAAGAGACTTTACTCTCTACAGAGGCCTGAATTTAGCCAAGTCAGTGGTGGTGTGAGGTATGGTCAAAAATGAAGAGATTCCCAAAATTAGACATCTTATAGTGACCACATAGTTAAGATTTTTAAAGAAAGGGAACTATGGGATGAGGTAAGAATCAATGGCTAACAATCTTATCATCCCAGGTTCCTGGACACAAATAAAGTTAGATCTAACAATTAAAAAAAAAAGTGACTTGGATTTCAAGAAATCAAGTTTCTACCCTGGTCCCTGATGACAGGATCTGGTGATGTGGGAGTCATGGATATAAAAATTCTTTAGCATCTATTCTATAGACAGTACAAGTGATTGATTAACTAAAATGACTGGCATTTTCAGCATCTTGTTTGATCACTTTGCTTTCCCCATAAAGGAAATTAGTTCCTTTGAAGAGAGTATTATAGTTTGGTGAATGTGGGAAGGAGCCCAGAAATGTGCAATTAGGAAGAAGTCTTCAGCATTTTTTTTCTCACCTGCCAATTGACAGCAATGACCAGGCCAACCAAGCTCCAACTCTCAGACCCCATTCTGAAGACTGGAAAAGCAAGCTGCTTGTTTCCTTCACTTAAAACAAAGAGGAATTCAACATACTTCCAAAATCCAATACTTCATTCAAGCTTCTAGAAGCCTCACCACTGAAAATTAAGGGTACTAGTATAAGACTATCAACCTAGATATAACCACAAGACATGAGAAGAGCAAGTTGATGAGATCCAGAAATCTATTAAATTGAAAGAAGTTGGAAGATGACAAAAAATCAGGGAAGATGCCAAGCCATATACCTTAGTAATGGAATTCACAATGAAGAGTTTTTCAGAACCAGGGTGAAAATTAATAAAGTAAGCATTAATGTTAATTGAAGGGTTCAATGGATGGTTGGATGGATGGATGGATGGATGGATGGGTTGGTGGATGAATGGACGGATGGAACAAACAGATCGAAAGACAGTGAGTTAAGAAGAAAACAGTCAATGAGTTTTAATCTCAAGGAGAGTCCTTGAGGCAGAAGTTGGAAAGGGGTACCCAAGGGTATTCTGATGATAATCACAATCAGAAGTTGCTGAGAACACTGCTAGTGAATGTGTCACCTAAGAGATGGAGATACCTTACCAGAGATCTATCTAGTAAGACCTAGAATCATGGGTAAACTCTTACTCTGCAAGGAAACTTTCAGAGCAAGCTCCCAGGCCTGGCCAAAGCTTTGGCCTCTCAGCAGTATTTCCAAAAAGCACTGCCAACTTCTTTAGAAATGTGCAGAAAGATCTTCTCCTCTCTGAACTAGAGGGACAGGATGTTTCAGCTTAATCCTTTGCCAAGGCCCAGGATCTCACACCAAGAACATGGTGTTTTGCATTAGGAATTCACTGAGACAAAGTGAGGCCAGATGGATGTCTGGTGTGCCAGACATGGGGGTACAGAGGTCTCATATTTAGGCCCAGAAATTAGAAAGTAAGAATGGTACAGGAGAAGAAGCACTGAGAGTCCTATTCTATCTAGCTTTGTTAATTTCAAAATTAATCCAAAAATACCAAGCAGGACAATTCTTTTTGTTCGCCTTTCTTCCCCTAACTTCACTTTTCTTCATTGCCCTCAAAATATGTTTCCAGGTACCTGTCCTCACTAAATATCCCAGATATTCCTTACCATTGACCAGCTCACAACTATGTAAGAACTTACTTAGCATTAAGCATTTTGCATTCATTGCTTCATTCCATCTTAATGACAACCTGGTAAGGCAGATACCATAATTATTCTCATTTAGCAAGAAAGGAAACTGAGGCTCAGCAAGATAATATAATTTTCTTAAATGTAACCTTACCGGTGTTGACGTTTCATGTCTGGTCCCCTGCCTTCCTCACCTATCCTTTGTTTTTATGGATCTCTTAGTTCCTAAAAGCCATGGCTTTCTCTTCAGACTGCAAGGTTTCTCTTCACCCAGCTAATGACTTAAGGCTGTTACACTCTGCATAATGGTAATGAATATGAAAGCATTTCATAAACCATAACAAATAATACAAATGTGAAGTCTTATTTTAGTGTGTGTATCTGTATCAATACATTGCATTCATTTCTGCTTCTGTCCGGTTTCTGACTTGTTACTGTCTTTTTTCTGGATGCATTCACCTGAAATTCAGACTCCCCAGCCAGAGTAATGCCCACCTCCTAGGCTAGTATTCATACATCTCCAATAGGCCTAGGTGCTCCCAATCCTAGTTCCTTTCAAGTTTGGAAATGACCTGGGGCCATTTCTGTACTAGACCTAGTAGCGAGGTACTGCCTTGCTGATAGAAATTCTTTATGAAGCATCCTTTCTCCCAGCATCTTCTGGCTATCATATGACCCTAAGTCCCTTGCATTGATTCACACTGCCGATCAGATTGGTCCCTATGTACCCCTTTAAAAAGCTTGAAATAGCCTTTCCTATCAGACCCTTATATCACCAATAGCAAAATTCTACAGTGTCCAAGGAAAACAGACACAAAATCATAGCTAATACTGTTTGAGCCTTTACTACATTCCTAGCACTGGGCTAAGCATCTTATTATGCATTATCTCATTTAATCCTCACAGTATCTCTAGAGATATATATAATTTTTATCTCCATTTAATGGATGGCAGAACCAAGGTATAGAATGTACCTAAAATCACACACAACTAAGATATCAAGCCAAGGTTCAGACCTTATGTTTGCTTCCAAAGCCTTATGCTCATAATTAGTATGCTATATTCCATGACATGAGATATTTTTTTTTAAATTCTCTGAAATCAATGAAGGCTTTCCAACTCTTTCAGATTCACCAGAAGTCTCCTGTCATCTCCAATAGTTTCCTGACTCCCAAGTCAAGCATAGCCCCAGTGGGGAACTACAAACAGAATAGCTTGTGTCCACTCCTTGTGTCAACCTGCAAAGTGGTTCAAGGTCCTGTGAAACAACTATTCCCTGATCACACAGCTACTGTCAGAGATTACAGGCCAAGAGGACTTACTAATAGGCCTCAAAGAAGGAAACCAAACATAAGTGGATCTTCCACATAAAGGCAAAGACACACTGTGGTTTTTTGGGGGGGAAGGGTGTGCACGCGCGCGGGCACACGCACATGCTTTTGCAGTCAGTAGGACTCATCTGCTTTCTGTATATAGGAACCCAACATTTAGAACCCAATTCTAGACTACTATATCCATTTCAGTACTCCTGTGCCGATCACTTCATTCCTTAAGTGGTGGAAAGTATTGTAATAAATCCATTCATGTTAGAGAAATGATACGCAGTGTTTGCTTCCATTCAACTGACACTTGAGCAAGTGTTCTGAAGTCTGACCTCCTTGGTTAAAACTCCTGCTTCATTAACTTTTTAAATTTTTCTAAGCCTCACTTTCCTTAGCTGTCATGAACAGCAAATGAAATAATGCAAGTAAATTACTTAGCCCAAACTGACCTCCACAGCTAGGTAAGAAGAACATTCAGGTGGTAAACCAAACAAAAACAAAAATAATAAAAATATGTAGATCAAGCCAATGAGAAGAGAAAAATGATGATGGGTGGCCTCGCTTTACTCCTCCAAATTTTCTGTCACAGCCAAAGGGAAAAATATAAGTGGGACATTAAAGGGCAAGGAAGAGAGAAAGGATATGAAGCTCATCTTTTCCTAGGCCTTCTAAATGGCATTTGGGACTCAAAATGGACCTTCTGTGGAGGGGCCAGGTCTCTGGGTTGGCATGTCTGTCTCCCAGTCCCTGTAGTCAGTGGGAAGCATAAGCGTTTCAGGCAAGGAGGGAAGTGTTTCAGCCAAGGTCAAGTCCTGATCTTATTAACCAAATTTTCTCCCTCTTTTAGAGAAGGGAGCTCAGGAAGGAAATGAATAAGTAAATGGGAAGGAATGGGGTAGTGTGAGTTAGTGGAGAGTGTGCAAAAAATCTGATGTGTTTTCAATAGAAAACAAATTTTTCACCTCTACATACCAGACATCATTGCCTTGAAAGTGAGTTAGGACAATCATGTATAAAACAAACAAGGGGAATAAACAAATTCAGAGCTGTGAAACATTCTCTCATGGAGTCCAAGAACATCTCCCGTTGCCAATTCGTCAGTGGCAAAAATCTTAGCATATCACCATTTAAGAGCCCATGGAAACTCCAAGTGAGGAAAAACTTGTTTCCTGGCTCTCTTTATAATTCCTTCTAATTTAAAATTTATAATGAATGCGAACAATAATCAGTTTGTAAATACTGTTTTTAAGTTCACTAGAGCTTTGCCAAGATATTCCTTCTAGGTAACAAGTATGTGGCTCATTACTCTCTCATTAGCAAGATAGAAATAAAGATGCAAAAAAAAAAAAGAAAAGAAAAGAAAAGAAAGAAAAGGGGAAAAACACTACCCAAAGATATTGTTGCCTGCAAGGAATTCTTAATAATGTTTACTAATGCCTTTTCAGCCTTGCCAATTTTATAATGCTCATTCCAGATTCCAGGTGTGACGTCTGTGGTCCCTGCTGTGATCTTAGCTAGTGAGTTTAGACACCTAGAATAGCAGCTTTGGAGAGTTTTTAGCCCCATCTTATGTCCCCAGAATGCAATCACACCCGCTGGGGCTGTAAAAAGGAAATCTGAAGCTCTGGCATTTTTATTTAAAATTAAATCTCTAATTGGACAAGGCCAGCTCTTTACCTAGAGAAGACATGACACCATCTCGACCTGGCTTGCTGAGGGCAAGACTCCCAAGAGTAAACCTTGTGCTAGCTAGACATTGCAAGTAGCTAAAAAGTACTTTTCCCCTTATCTCCTAGAAACTCTGGGAATGGTGGATTCTCCTCTTTTGACACATAGATCCTGTGTTTGCAATCTCATTTGGCATTTTGGAAATCAAAAAACAAATGGAAAATATCTTACAGAGATGAAAAGTCTATACCAAATATTAGCTTCTTGAATCTCACCACTGTTAAAGCAAAGAACAGCAACAGGACTTTCAGTAAGAAACTACAGTAGTTTGGAATGGGGTGGTGTTGGGGGAAGCAAGCGTTTTTTATTATTCTGGACAACAAATGAGTTATTTAGGAATAATATTTAGGAATTCACTCATTGACCCTTGCAAGAAGAACTCTGTATGTGAAGAAACTAAGGCAGGAAATTTGTAAATTGACTGCAGTTTAGACCAATACCCACTGGATGTTTACCGTCACTATTCCATCCCAGACACCTCTCTGCCTCTGTAAGAAATTGAAATGGTCTTCCTAAGACCATAGGGTCAAGGCTGAGTTGCAGAGCTTTCATTTCAGGAGCTAATTTTGAGATGCAAATTCAAACAGGACTTGCTCCATTTCCTTTATGCCAGTGATCTTTTCTCTTACAGTTTTATACTGAGAAGGAGGAAAAGGGGAGGCAAGTCCTAACTCCATCAAAATTCCTTCCAATTCTAGTGTTTAAAGAAAAACTTTCAGAACTGACTTGTTTGCAGGAGTCTGCGGTTGATCACATGTGGAAACCAATTAGAGAATTGTGAATACGGTCTCCCAACCAGGTTCATAAAACAAGACTGAAAAAAGATATAAGAAGCTGTAATTTCAAAACCATCAGGCCAAAAATCAGACACTGTGCCCAATCTGGATCCATTCCTTAAGCAGGCCAAAGTCTCCAACAGGCAAGCAAAAGCTCCTTTCAGCCCAGGATGGTGAAAGAGACTTGGGCTACGGTTTGAGAGTTGTAGGTCCTGCCATCAACTAGCTGTGTGTTCTTAAGCAAGGCGCTTGACCTCTCAAGCTGAGTTTCAGTTTTAGTATCTGCAAAATGAACAGGTTGAACTTGAAAGCAGGTGAGTTCTGATGCTTGGTTTCAAACCCTGGCTCTGCTACGACTTAGCTGTGTCACCTTATGCAAGATACTCAACCAGAGCATGCCTCAGTCTCCTAACTTGTGAACTAGGAATAACTATAGTATTTCCCTCACGGGGCTGTTGTGAGGATTAAAGGAAAAATAATATAGGTAAAGGGCCTAGAATGGTGCCTGGAATGCAACAACCAATAGACACTGGGAACTGCTGCTGTTAAATGCTGTTAAATGACTGTAACTCATTGAGACTAACAGGTGCAGGAAGGGCAAAGCAGTAATCTAAACGGACTTAGACTCAAAGTGAAAAGTTTCTGATTTCCTGATGAGTTGTCCTCGTCACTAATTGACTCTTCCAGAGACTCAGAAATCCTGATCTCTGCCTCCATGAAGAGGTTTTGTTTTTTTTGTTTGTTTGTTTAATGCAGGGCTCACACCCACAACCCCAAGATTAAGACCTGAGCTGAAATCAAGAGTCTGATGCTCCACCAACTAAGCCAACCAGGCACCAAGAGGCACTTGTACCTGCACCTCTTCCAAAACACACCTGCAGACAACCAAAGTTTAAATTCCAGAATCTCAAACCACACTTGGCAAACGCCAACCACTATCCTGGTCTAGCTGCCCTCAAAGGCTCTCTGCAGTTCCTTTCATAGAGAAATTTCTTTTTTTTTTTTTAAAGATTTTATTTTTTTATTTGACAGAGAGAGAGATCACAAGTAGAGAGAGAGGCAGGCAGAGAGAGAGGGGAAGCAGGCTCCCTGCTGAGCACAGAGCCCGATGCAGGGCTCGATTCCAGGACCCTGAGATCATGACCTAAGCCCAGAGGCAGAGGCTTAACCCACTGAGCCACCCAGGCGCCCCCCATAGAGAAATTTCTAATTCTAAGCTGGATTTTTCAATTCATTAGCTGTATGACCTTGACCAAATCCTTTAATTTCTTGACCAATTTCTTTTTCTAGAAAACAAAAATAAAAGCATAACATCAGCATCTTGCATGGCTCTAGAGAGGAGAAAATGAGAAGATAATAAAATATGACTACCATTTATTGAGCAACTACTAGGCAGTAGGCACTGTAATAGACATTTTACATATGTTATTTCAGTTAAATAATCCTCACAAGCATCCTAAAAGGCAAGTAAAAAGCACTGTCACTTGCCAGTTGTTTGGGTCAAAAACCATTTTTGAATCTTCTCTATTACATTCTATACCAATCTATAAGCAAATTTTGGTTCTTCTTTTAAAAAACAGTTCAAGACTAATTCTCACCAATTATATCTCCACCACCGTAATCCCACCAACCTGCCCGGACTTCTGCAATAGCCTAGTCTGCTAACAAGCGTGCTTGGCCCCTGGTTTCATCTGCTCTCCACCAGTAGCCACAGTGATCATTTTAAGAATATAAATTAGAGGGGCGCCTGGATGATTCCATCATTAGCGTCTGCCTTCAGCCCAGGTCATAATCCCAGAGTCCTGGGATGGAGCCCCGCATCCAGCTCTCTGGTCAGCAGGGAGACTGCTTCCCCCTCTCTCTCTGCCTGCCTCTCTGCCTACTTGTGATCTCTCTCTGTCAAATAAATAAAATCTTTTATAAAAAAAAAATGACTAAAAGTATAAATCTATGATTTTTAAGTGTCTGATAATTGACAAAATATCAAAGACTATTTAACTTCATTATTATTATGCTTATTTGGCTATTTGGATGAATAATAAAATAAAATATGGATAATTTATTAATTACTATGCATTCTATAAGATTTTCTTGTTTTAATTTCAACAAAACTAATCATGTTCAATTAATAGAAGTAGTCTAAGGTATTAAAAAGTAATTATATTCAAAGTATACAGTATTTGAATAAATTTTCATCAAAAACTTTAATTAATATAAATTTAAAAATCAAAACACTTAAATTTTTGTTTGCAAAAATGCTATTTTTATTCTTAAATACTCAAAATTATCTACTAAAATTTAAAGGCAAAAGGTTAATTATATTAATGAATATAAATTTTAATATAATTATTTAAATAGAGCTGAAATGTATTTTTTAATTAATTAAATATATTAAATATTTTTCTAAAAATGAAACCATTTGTAATTTTGGCTTGAAAGGTCACCTTATCACCAGCATAAAGATTCAGTATCATGAGGCACCTGGGTGCCCCAGTCCGTTGAACATCTGACTCTTGTTTTTGGCTCAGGTGATATTTTCAGGGTCATGGGATCCAGCCCCACGTGGGGCTCTGCACTGAGCATGGAGACTGCCTGGATTCTCTCTTCCACTCCTTCTGTCCCTCTCCCCACCACCCTCCCAACCCCCTCACCAATCCCACTCACGTGCCCTCTTTCTCTCAAAAAAAAAGACTCGGTATCATACCACACTTCACACTTTTTACCGATAGATAGATAAATAGATAGATAAGTTTAAGAGTAATATGAATTCCTTACTATTGTAAAACCTTCTTCAGCCACCTCATGCAACTGACCTCATGAGTATTTTCAGAAGCACATTTTGAAATATGAGGTAAAGCAAGAAAATAGATGCTTCACACTGTTGGGAAATAATTTTGTACTTCATTATGCAAAAGTTTTTTGACATCTGAGGGGCAGAATTTATCAGATTAATTTATCTTTTCTTTTACCTAAATACTTCATCCACTCAAATCTTTTCCACACTCCAGATCAGTGCCTATTTACAAAGTCAGCAGCAGCTTATACTTCAATCAAAACTTTACAGAATCTGGATGCATTGTTGAGCTTCTGTTTTGAGATCATAGGGCAAGAAACATGGGGAAGGGTTCCTCTGGGGCCTGAACAGTGGTTAGTTGCAAGTTTGGGTTGCTGTGTGCTAACACCGAATGCTGAATCACAAGGAATGTAGGCCTGTGTGTCTGTTAATCAATTGATCCCTTCTGTGATTGTAGTATGCAGGATCCTCTAACACTCTTGCATGGGGATAAGGATGATACTGCCTACAAGGTCCTATATGATCTGGTTCCTGGGTATCTTTCCACCCCACCTCCTGTCGCTTTCTTCCTCTATCATCCCAATGCAATGAGATCTGCCTTCTTTCAGTTCCTTGATCACAACAGCCATGCTGAACACCTCCAAGGACTTGTGCTCTCCTCCTCTATCTGGAATGTCCTTCCTCCAGATATTGAAGCAACTTACTCCCTCCAGACTTCATGTTTCTGTTCAAACCTCACCTTATCGAGGCCTCCCTTGAATGCACTATCTAAAACAGCATTCTCATCACTTTCTATTCCTGTACCCTACTTTTATTTTCCTCTTCATACTACCTAATAATTAAAAATATTATTTATTTCTTTATTGCCTGCTTTTCCCACTAGAATGTCCTACTTTCATTCACACAATGTAGTATAGCACGTTCTCAATAATTGCTTAGTATATGGGAAGCACTCAGTAAGTCTTGATTTCCTTTTTTTCTGCTGCAATGTATTCTTTGTGGCGTTTTGGTGGTGGTGGTGGTGGTGGTGGTAGGTGGTACGTGGGTTTTAGGGAGTTTTCTTGGTTTTGGTCAGGGAGAGATTTCTTAGATGGGATTCCTTAATCACTGTGAGGAATAATTGCTTGGAGTTTCTCATACTTGAAAACAGCAGAGATGCACCAGGTGGGGGCCTGACTTGTAATCCCCAAATGAAGGACAGAAGACAGAGAAGACTGTCTCAAAGTCATGGGAAGAGAGTAAATAACAGCTATAACCTCTAAGACCAGATCACTTTGAGAGTGAGCCATACCTCCAGGGGTCATCACTATTGGATCTAGTTAAGGGATTCCCTGCCCCTGCCCTCCCTAGCCACAACCTTTTCTGTTCCAAAAAAACTGAGGTCACCATCCTTGCTGTCTACATTCCTTTTTCCCTTTTCCTACCATTTACTGGAGCAAGGAGCATATGCCAACCACTGTGCTTAGCCCTCGCACTGTTCTGCTTCATTTAACCTTCACACCAACCAAAGAAGCTGCCATTGTTGTCCACATTTTATAGATGAGGAAGCTGACATTTAGAGAGAGAATAACTACTTTCAAGACTGGCAGGTATAGCCAGCTTTCTAAAAAAAAAGTTCTGTTTCTCTCTGAAGTCCATGCTCTTAACCACTATGCCTTCTGTCTCCTCAAATTTACTTTGGTTCTTCAATTCAACTGACATTTGCCAGGAACCTCTAATGGAAGGCTGTGATAGATGCTATGGGGACACAGGATAATAAGACACAGTCCATATACTTGGGTTCTTTTACTCTGAACAGAGAGGCAAGAGTTCCGCATGCCAAACCAAGAACAAAGATACAGTGTAGGAGTTCTCGAAGACATGAGAGTATGGATAAAAAGTGCTCTAGGAAGATGGGGGGGGGAAGGAAACATAACAGTGGACTTTAGTAAGGTGAAGAAGTAAGGATGGGTGAATATTTGAACCTCCCCCCAAAATATGGCAATAGAGTAGAATATGGCTCTATGGGCAGAGATACATGTGTGGATGATGTTTTCATTTATTTGTGTATTTACTGCACAAGATTTATTGATGTCTTATCACATGCCTGGCAGTATGCTGAGTTCTTGGCAGACTAAAATAAGTGCTTTGCAGGGGAAAAGTAAATGGCCAGTGAAGAGGACAGATCTGGGCACTGCGAAGAATGGGAGGCTGCTTTCCTGGCTCCAAAGACGCCATTAGAAAAAAAAAAAAAAAAGTGTTCAGCTTTCTTTCTTTACTGCTCAGAGCATAAGAACATTTTGTAATCAGGAACCACTAAGTGTCCCCTGGAGAGCATCCATCCAGTGCCAGGCCAGATATCAGAGGTTCTTCCTTGTACCTGCCCTGGGGAGACACACTACAGTAGTCAGAGGAGCGGGTGTGAATCTTGACCTCAAAACATGAGTTCTGTGTCCCTGGGTAAATGGCTTGACTTCTCTGAGCTTCATTTTTCTCAGTTATAGAATATAGAAGATAATCCTTACTTCACAGGATTGCAGCGGGGATTAAATGAGATAAAAATCTATATACATGCTGGGCATATAGTTGGGACCCCAAAAATAATAGTTCCTTTCCCCTCTCCATGTTCCTTAGAAAACAGTTTCTTGCTCTCTGAGCAAGGAAGTGTAAGGAACTGTGGTCTGACCTTTTCTGAAACTATAAGTTTATTGATTTCACCCACTCCTGCCAAGTGATTCCTACCATTTAACTTCTTTTGCAAGGTCTTATCCTCCCTGAGCTCTCTCCAACACACCTCTAGGCCCCAACCCACCCCACTTACCTTCATCTTTCCCTTAGATTCAAAGCTTCGGCTTCCCTACCCAGGGTAAGAATCCACATGGAGTGTCTTAGACTTATTTGAGCTCATGTAGCAAAATCATTATAATGGGTGATCCCCTGCTTTCCCCTGCAATAATCGGGCTCCCTCATTGGGATAAATGACTTGGCCATCAGGTTTATAGTTTACCCATTTGGGAACTGGATTATTGCTTCATAAAACTGTGCTACATGGTACTATTATCGTTTAATTATGTTGCCTAAAGAAAAAAAAATAAAGATTGCCTTTTTGAGCACTAATCTCTAGCACCACCCTAAGTTTTGTGGGAGCTGACTCCTTCAGCACACTTCCTGGCCTCAAATATCTTTAAGGGTGGAAGGTCATTCTGTCGGGCATGCTCTCCTTCTCCAGGCACCTCTCCTCAAAAGAGTAATTTGATCTCTTTTTTAACATGCTGTTTCAAATCTCCCAGAAAAATGTGCTAGACTTTATGGCAACATTTTCCTTCCCAAAGGAAAGGATCTTCAACTCAAATCAAATTAAAGACCCAAAGGCATTAGGTGTCTCGTGGTTTTATATATATACATATGTATACACACACACACATATAATATACATTTGTTATTGATATATATAAATATACATTTGGCATATATACATGTCATGTATAGGTATGTATGTGTGTGTGTGTGTGTATGACAATGCAAGAACTGAATTTCCTTATATGCTATATGGTTGTTTAAAAGAGCACCTATGAAAATTATTTTTCTATAACCATCTAGTAAAATGCCAGTAGTTTCCCCTTAAAGATGCATTCTTTGGGGTTAGTTTATCTTGTCTACTACAATGCAAGTGCAATTTAAGATGTCTGAGGAAGGATGGAGTGGGAAGGAGTGCAAATGAAGCAATACTTGCCTTTAGGCAATTACTTGGGAAACTGACCAGTGTTATTTACCAGCTCAATATACTATTCTCTCCATTTTCAATAGGTGTGAAGTTTTTGAAAAGCTGTCACCCTGGGAGGGGTAATAGATTCAGTGTCATTTACATTTTCGTATAAATAAATTTATCATGTCTGATAGGATCTTTCAATAGACAAAGCAAGTAATGATGATGGAGGCGCAAAGATGAAATGCTTAATGCTCAACTCCACAAGATTGCTGCGGTTCAGTGCAACCATGGGTTATACCCCATGGAGCAACTAGTAAAACGTGGACCCATGCATGGGGAGAGGAAAGTCAGGAAGGCTTTGAACATCTGGCCACTTCAAGATGCTTGAGGGAAAGGTAGAGTTTGTATGGACCCAAGGAGAAAAAAACAATATTCCAGAAGAGTGAAAGGACGTAAGGTGAAGTATTAAGGATGAGCACAGTTGCCTGGACAGCTTCCTAACTGGCCCTCAGTGTGGTCTCCACACTGCAGTCATAGTGGTCTTTCTAAAACACATATATGATCATCTCAACCCTGCTAAAATCCCTTGTCATCTTTTCACAGCACTCAGAATAAAGTCCCAAATCTTGGTACATCTACCAAGCTCTGTGTCTGGTACCCCCCTCTTTTTAGCCTCATCTTGCACTGTTTTCTCCTCACTCTCTTCTCTCCACCCATAAACACCAGGAAATACGCTAGCATTTTAATAACGGCTCTCTCGGGGTCATTGGATTTGGGGTAATTTCTGTATTTCTTTTTTCTTGTCTTTCAGTTTCTAAATTTTCTACAGTGAACCAAGATTATGATTTTAGTAATAATAATATTTTTAAAAGGCCTAGAAAGTTGCGTGAGAGGAAGTGGTTTAGGAAGCAATTTTGCCAATAATTCTGGAGGCTTTAGCGAGGGCAAGTAGGATAAGGGCTAATGGAGAACAGGAGACACAGAGCTGCAGCGATGAAATGGCCCAGAAGTGACAAAAGACAGGGAAGTCCTGGGGGGCAGACTGCAAAGTAAGGCAAGACTAAAAGAAAGGTAACATGTAACATCTATTTTTATGAAGAGCATCTGGAAACACAGGAGACAGAGCAGTGTTTGGGAAGGAGGCAGAAGTAAAGTCCCTTTTGCTTTAATTTGATTTGAGTTGAAGATCCTTCAATATCCAGGAAGCGCACTCTCTGTCTCGGCATCTATCACATGTGGTCTTTCAGTGGTTGCTTGGGCAATGATTGTCAAGGGTTACAAAATATTTTAAATGAACTTTATTTGCAACAAACTTCAGTCAGTTCCCATTTATTAAATGTAAATGTAATTACAAAAATTAAATGTAAATGTAAATACATACATACATACATACATACACACACACATAAAGATGAAACTATCATAAGGATGAAGGTGGTTGGGAAAGGTCCTTTTATTATCAAAAAATGACTCAAGTCTCACTATGTCCAGTCTGCTTTCTTATTTATTATTTCTCTAATTCCTTCCAGCCTCCAGATCTGGTTTGTTTTGTTGTTATTGTTGTTGTTGTTGTCGGTGGTGGTGGTGGTGGTGGTGTGTGTGTGTGTATGTGTGTGTGTTTTCCCCCTCCGGATCTCTATATTGATGCTAATCCACAAAAGTGCTGCCCAGCGACCTCTGGAGTCTTTTCAGACCAGCTCAAAAGGACTCAATGAGTTAGGAACTAGATAAATACATATTTTCAAAGAGCATTTCCCAGTGGTCTCAGGAACTGGAAAGGGATATTTAATTACATCACGAAGAGGCTAAAGAAATCAAAGCTTGGTACTTTCAAGCTACACAAAAACTCCAAGAGTTAACTAACCCAAATTTCACATTTAGAGCAGGAACCTGAAGCTGCAGGGGGTCAAGGATCTGCCCAGTGTCCTCCACAAAATGATGGCTGAGCCAGGGTTGACAACTCAGGTATTCAGACTCTCAACCCAGTGCTCTTTCTATAGACAATCATTTTTCTGACAGTGCGCCTGGCCAAAACAAACATCTCTCTCCTAAACCTCTAGAATCCAAACTTCCTGGGGAAATGGGCCTGATGGAGTTCTCTTTAGTATTAGTATTATTTTTTTAAGAAATCTTTTTTTTTAAAGATTTTATTTATTTATTTGACAGACAGAGATCACAAGTAGGCAGAGAGGCAGGCAGAGAGAGAGGGGGAAGCAGGCTTCCTGCTGAGCAAAGAGCCTCATGCGGGGCTCAATCCCAGGACCCTGGGATCATGACCTGAGCCGAAGGCAGAGGCTTAACCCACTGAGCCACCAAGGTGCGCCTTATTTTTTTAAGAAATCTTAACAGGGAAAAAAAAAAAAAAAACCCTACCTTGGAAATGATAAACATGGCACCAGCAAAATAAATTCCCAGCTTTATTGGAACTAGAGTTATTCCTTAGAGTTATTCCATCTTCCTTAGAGTTATTCCATCTGCTATGTCCTAAATGATATATGAGACCTATACACTTAATGGAGTAAAATGGGAATAGATATTAATTAAGTGCTGTTTTTAACAACCTATTGACCAGCAAGGCTACTTCTGTGTTTGGTTGGTTGGCTGGCTGGCTAGTTGGTTGGTTGGTTGGTTGGTTGGTTGGTTTTTCCAGAGCCCATGCCCACCTGCCCAGGTGTAGCAAGAAGCATTTTCTTGCAGCAAATGGCAAAATCCTGCCTGATGACCCTCCCCAGTTCCTTTCTTTGGCCCTCTACAGATGTTTCTAGGGCCCTGCTTAGCCCCTCTGTACTTGGCCCTGCTTCTTAGGAGCTAGTCTTTCTTAACCCCATACCACCTCCTCTGATGACTCAGTGACATCATAAGGTTAGCCCAGGCCATAAAACTGCACAACTGACTCCAGAGAAGGATGCCTGCGCTCCAGAGAGCAGAGGATCTGCAAATCCTAAGAGGGATGTGACCTGATTTGGAGGGTAGAGGATGTGCCTTGGCTTTGTGCACCTTTTTCTTTTTAACTGGCCTTTTATGACACAACCCAGACATCCAGTCACCAAGAAGACATAGCCTAAAAGTACTATGATGAAACTGCTGTCTCTTAAAGAGTGAGCAAATGCATTTTAACAATCAAGTTACCAGGCCTCTGGTGAGAGAGCATCAGGACCTCAAGTAGAGCATGGTCCCCAAATCATAAGCAGGACTTCAAAAGAGATTAGTCCCATTCCCTGCCACCATCACCCTTTCTCCTCCTTGAATTCAACCACTTTCAAAGCCCACTGCCCACAAGATGGAGATTGCGGTTTGGATAAGAGAGTCTGAACACTGGAAAGCTCAAACGTCAACCTGGGTCAGTTCATTACGATAGACGTTAAGTGGCATCAAGACTCCCAAACACAGTTAAATTTGACTTGGAGAACCTGCCACCAGGTGTCAGCTTAGTGTATATCGGCAAAAATAATCAAAGATCTTTAGTCATGGGGATAGTGACCCTATCCCCCGTATTTAGCTGATTCTATTATTTCAGTAAGTCAGTTGATTCCTAAATTATATCTCATATGTATGCAATGTGAACCAGGAACTGGAATGGCATAGTGAAGAAGGCAACAGATTTGTGAGTCAGAGAGAAAAATGGCTTTTATAAGCTTTGAATCTGTTAAGTCTTTTAACTTCCCTAACCTTGTTTTTCTCATCTGTATAGTAAGCATATTCCTGATACTTAACTGACAGGATTGTGGGAAAATAAGAAAAATCATGAAAAATCTCAAAACAGTATTTATTCGATAAATGCTAGCTATCACTATATAAGTAAACATGATTTTATGTTTAAAGCTTTATGAGACCTTGATTAAAAATAAATTCACAAATCAAATAACTCCTTGACCCCATGATCTAATTTTTGTTTTGGAAACCAGTCATAGTAGACATAGATAGCTGGAAGAATCAAGATATAAAGGTAAATTACACAACAGTGCTTTTCTCTCTAAGTACATCATTTCTTTTTTTTTTTTTTTTTTAAGATTTACTTATTTATTTATTTGACAGAGAGAACATGAGCCAGGGGAGGGGCAGAGAAGCAGACTCTCTATTGAACAGGGAGCCCAATGTGGGATTTGATCCCAGAATCTGGGATCCTCATGACCTGAGCGGAAGGAAGACACTTAACCAACTGAGCCACCCAGGCACCCAAGTACATCACCTCTGTAGGACTCTAAATCTATTCATCAATGTCTTTCTCTCCTTATAAAAAATTAAATGCCATAGAGTTTTTAAAAACAAATCAACAAGTCAATATAATAACTGAACACAGGTCAGGAGAACTTGACCTCAGGCCTGGCACTGCCACTAACTGGATGACCTGCCCCTGTCATACTCTGAGATTTGGTGGCCTCTTCTATAAGATAAGGGCCTTGGAATGTGCCTGAAGGTACTTTCCAGCCCTAAGGTTCTAGTGATCACTATTTTCGTGATTTAATAAGACTCATAAATAGTAGTAAAGGGTTCTAACATCAGTGATTGACTTCTGCTCTTGGCTATGCAGAAAGCCACATGTAAGATGACAAGCAAGTATCCAGACGAACATGGGATGCGGTAAGGTGACACTGACAAACTCAGCAAGGCATGCTATTCAATTGCCAGGATGGCAGTGACCTGGGCTGAGTTTATAAAGCAGTAGCGATCCCTGCAGCTAGTCCCTCTGTCCCCAGGAATGGGGCCTCCACATACCTATCAAGATATTACCCATATCCTTCTGGTGCATGGAGTACTGGCAGCAAGGGAAATCCTGGCTCTAATCCAGGCCACCAGGCAAACTTCATCAATACAAGAGTAAGCCCTCAGTCTGTCCCAACATCATTGTTCCTGGAAATAAAACTATCATCAAAATGTCTTCAAATGGAGTACAGTCACGATGCAGTCCTTGACAGTATGCCAAATAAATGCTTCTCCAGACACAGTCCTCAACCATGAACCAATAGCAATTATCATTAGTTCATCACAATACCAAGAACCCAGATGAGGCCTCAGAAGCCTTTTTAAATATCAATCAATCAGATGTGCATTAGATTGAAAACCTACTTGTCATAGCTAATACAATTTTTGGTTGTAAAAATAAAATAATATATATACATATATATTCTGATATCAGCTATGCTTTTAAAACATGCTAAAATGCTAACACTACCTCTGGGTGGTAGAATTATGGGTCCTTATTTTATTTTACTTTATTTTGTTTTCCAAGTTTTCTGCAATTGACTTATATTCCTTTTATATTCAGAAAAAAATAATTAAAGAGAGTTTAACAACAGCCAAAAAAATCACCTTGACTGCTCTTTGGCAATGTTTAAGGGAGACTACCAAGCTTGACCACTCGTTTGGGAGACTAATTTGAATGAACTGAATGCTATATTGAATTTGCTCCTTTGAGATGTCATTCCTGTGGCAGTTTAAATCAAAAAGCGTGCAATATTGTTTAAAACACACACACACACACACACACACACATCAGAAGCCCTAAATTCTAATCTTAGTTCTGCCCTCTAACTAGCTTGAGTTAATATTGTGAGTAACCCACAGCTTGTCTGGGTCTTCCAGTATGGGACTAGAATCAGATTCCCCATGTCTAAACCCTACCTCCTCTGCCTTCTAGCTGTGTGACCACAGGCTAGTGACTTTACCCCCCTGAGCCTCAGTTGCCAATTCAGAAATTGGGAATAATAATTGTCACTCCTCCCAGGACTTCTGTGAAGATAAAATAAGACAGCCTATGTAGGCCTTTAGCCTCATGCCAAACACTCTGAAAGAGCTCACGGAACATTAACTGAAATCATTACTATTACATTTCTTGTCCCAAAGCAGAGGGAAAGCTACCATGTTCCTGAGGTAGGCCTTCCATGAAAGGAACTGTATCTCTGCTCTTCAGTGCTCTGCCAGAGGCCTAGCCAGTTCTTTCCCAGAGAAGCCCAAAGTCTCTACAATGACCAAGCTCTTTGTTTGCCCTTGACATTCATTTCTTTCCCACTGTTCCTCCTAAGCAGCCTCTGAGATCGCCAGGTTTCCCTGGGGGACAGGAAGGGGTAAAAGAAAGCGTGTAGTGCCTGCTGACATCCATAGAACATCAAGATGACCCCTCTTAAAATGGTTTGCATGAGTGGCCCAAGACAAAGGGAGCAATGTTGACTTTTATTTGTTAGACACTATCTCGGATCCCCTAAGTTCGTTTGATGAATTGTTTTGGGTAGATAAAATAGCCCTGTTCCCACTCTCCCTGATTCTGCCACTGAGAGCAGATTAACAAAAAATGTGCTCTTCACATCGGAAAATGCAGCCCTACAAAAACAGTTCTTGAGGGAGAAATTTTTTTTTTTGTCTCTGCTGATAATTTTCCCACGCTTTGTGGACAGCCATGCTGGCCTCAACTTGGGGTCACCTTCTCTCATTTGGAAGTGTCAGGAGGACTTAAGGTTGAAGACCCTACACACAGTTTACAGCTAATGCTGGAAGAGATGGAAGAGAACCCCAGGAATACAGAAGAACAACTCCCACTCTCTGCAACCCATAAGCCTACGACAGAAGAGGATGGACAAGAATGACCTTTGGCTGCCAGAAAATGGAGCTCGGAGAAGGCACAAATAATGGTTGCAAAAATTTATATAGCCCAGGAGTTAAATGAAGGGTCTTTGAAGTTAAACAGACCTTGGTTCCCATCCCTGGCATTGCCCCTCACTCAGGCAGGTAACTTTGCTGAGGCTCAGCCACACAAGGGAGAGGAAAACTGACCTCATAGAAGTTGTTGTAAGGCCCAAAGGAGACGATGGAGCTCCAGCACCTGGAGGGTGAAAATGGTGGCTTTGTTAATAATATGTCCATCCTTGGTAGGGACTCTTCTCTAGAGCAGGAAGCATTTTACCACCATAGCACTCCCTTAAAGAGAACTCTTTTCTTTAAACAAGGTTCTGGGGCGCCTGGGTGGCTCAGTGGGTTAAACAAGGTTTAAACAGGGCCATGGAGAACCAGTGAAATCCTTGCACATGATCTACACTCTGTAATTATAACTGATATTAAATTATAAAGGCTGATGGTTATTGAGCAGTACTATAGACCAGGCACCATTCTAGGGGTTTTTCATGCATCCTCTTATTTGATTCTTAGAGAAATCCTTGTAATAATAAGTATTACTATTATTATCCTCATTTTATTAAAAAAAAAAAACTGAGGCTTAGAAACTTGCCCAGGGTCACTCAGAGAGTAGATGGCAAAGCCAGATTTTATCTATGCACATACATGATCCATTTCATGCATACTGGTTTGTAGTCACTGAAGACTGTAACTCTTTTCTATAGAAAGATGTTGGGATAACCTTTTATCACATCACATTAGTACTTAATCCATGACCAGACTCACATCCTACTTTTGTACCATGTCTCACAAAAGGACCCTATTGACAGTGCCTAGAAATTATACTGAAAAGTTTCTCCAGCCCAACCCTGAAAAGCCCTTATTTTAGCAATCATTCAATGGTACATCCCCCAAACCCTCAGAGATTATCACTCAGTGCCCCACTTTATAAATAAGAAAACAAGACTTGAAGAGGTGAAATAACTACATCAAAGACAGCCAGCTCCTAGCCCAGCCAAGTCTAGAAGAATACATCTCTCCAAATTCTTTGCTACAATTTCATGCCGTTACCTCTAATATCATAGTCTTACTTGCAGACGAAATGTGGGCTTTCACCAGGGTTAATGATAGCATTTGGCAGTCCACCTTCTATCCCTCATTCCCAATATATATGCCCATCTAACAACAGAGGAGCCTTCACCATAAATCGGACAAAATGATACCTACCCCACCATGCCAGTGACAATGCCCACATGACAGTATGACATAGCTGTCCTAAGTATAAGGTACCCACTCCTTCCCTCTAACTCATTTCCTGAGCCCATCCTTCTCTTCTTGCTATCTTGGTGTTGGGACCCTTGGTTGGGACCGTGCTCATCCAGCATGCTAAAGCATAAGTCCACTGTGGATGTTTCTCTTCTTATCTACAAAGATCTTTGTTGGTGGGTTCTAGGATGTAAAGATCATGAAAAGGATGAATGTTCACCCATTCATTTCGTAACTCAACAAATATTTGTTGAGCACCGATCATGTAGCAGGCATTGATTCCAGCAGACTGGAATGCTGGAGTAAACAACCAGATGTGATCCCAGATCAGAACCCATAGCCCAGAGGACGACACAAACATTAAGCAAACACACCAACAAACAAGATGATGGTGAACATGCAGTGAAAGATACCAAACAAGGTGTTTTGCAGGGAATATTAGAAGAAGCTTAGCTCAGAGCAAGTGCTCAGGACAAGGCCTCTCTGAGGAGGCAATCTCTGACCACATGACTAAGGGATGCTTGAGTTCTTTGTAAGAACAGCACGGAGACTTCTCTTCTAATTCTGTCCCTGGCTACCATTCCAGATTTTCAGCTTGTCTCAAATCATGTTTAATATTTCTTTGGTTATAAAAATAAAATATACTCATTTTAGAACATTTAGATACTCAAAAAAAGATAAAAGAAGCAAAGTTAAATGGCCCACAAACTCATGCTCCCCTTATTGTTAACTGACACATTTATGTATCTATACCATTATAAAAAAGAAACTTTCATTATTGAAAAGAAAATGTATGGACATGGTTAAAAAAAAAAAAAGAAAGAAAATCCAAGGCAAAAAAAAGGGGGGGGGGTCTAAAAATTAAGATCTTTTACTCTATTCTTCCACTGTAACCACTACCACCTCCAGTTTTATACCCCAGAGTAAAAGTTTTTTTGTGTGGACTTGAAATATATACGTTTTTACATGAAATGATATTATTCAATAGAAATTATTCTGCTTCTTGCTTTACTATTTAAAAATATATCCTGGAGAAGCAAGTAAAGATCATCTTTATTCTTTTTTAATACCTATTAATGCCTATTTTTACATAGCTGAGACCACATTGTATAATAATCTTGCATCCTGTTTTTCCACTTAACATTACATCATTAATTATTATTTCATTTCAAATTCTTTGTAAAAATTAAAAAATATATATTTTAATGACCACAAAGCATTCTACTATATGAGTAAACCATAATTTACATAAACATACCTAATTACGCATAAAGCCATCGCTGTGTTTCTCTACTTAAAGAATCTTGCATTCGTTTCTATAAAAATTTATTGAGACCTCTTACAAACCCAGCATTGTTCTCTAGTCTACTACAATATACCAAAGATAGATATGATATGCATATTAATATCCTTAAGAAGAAGAAGAATATGCGCTCTGCTATACACAAAGGCTTTCTAGATGATCCCATCACCAAGCAGTGTAAATCAGCTCTGTTGTAGGCTGCAAGACTAATGCCTGTTGTTGCTATTTTTGCTCTTTGGCTTATTTCTCCCACCACTGACCTTTGCTCAACCCTAGAGTGATAAGATAAAGAGAGACAAGGACTCAGAAAAAGGGGCAAAGAAGACCTCTTTGACAGCTTCAATTCTAGGACTTACTCTCCTGTCTTAGTCAAAGCATGTCCTCCAGATGGTCCAAAGGAATCTATTTTAGGTACAAGGCTAAGCATAAGCTGGTAATAAAATGTCCCTTTTTATGGCCTTGTTATGGGCATATATCTTTTAGGAACCTTGCAGAGGAATGGCTGAGACCAGAGAGAATTTGAGTGCCCACCTCCATTAGACAGTTCCCTATCCAGAAGCACATAATTTACTGGCTTAGTATATGTGAACGCAGATTCTGGAGCCACTACTTACTAGTCAAGTAATTTGACCTTCCTGTGGCTCCAGTGTTCCTCAGCTTTAAAACAGGCAATAATAACAGAACCTACCCTATTGGACTAATATGAGAATTTCATGAGTTAATTTCAGGTAAGTAATTCAGAACCATGCCTAGGATATCATAAGCACTTAATAAATATTTATCATTGGAATTTGTAATAGGTGAAAAATGAAGTTGAGTGCTTAAGTTAAAAAAAAAACTCATTAAATTCCAACAGCGTGACAGAAGAAGTCCAAAAGGAATCAATCACTTTATGAAATCACCTGTAAATATTGAACATTCCTCAGCATATATTTAAGAATGGGACTGTGGGGAACATGGTTAGAATAAAGTAATGAAACATTCCTTAATGTGTTGAACTGTTAAGACCAAGGACAAGACCAAACCATATGAGCTTCTTTTTACCCATTACACAGACTCGTGATAGAGAAGATACTACTTATTATTTCAATCATCCAATCATCTAATCAGTTCAATTATCCAATCTTATTTCTAATTCCTCTAGGAAGGAATTGGGGTATAAATTTCTCTAAGAGGCATTCCAAGCTGAGGGAATCATATTACACAGGCATGAAAACATGGAACTACACTGTGTGCTCAAAGATGACAAATGACTCACTGGAGATAATACTCGAGCATTTTGCATGGTTGAAGCCAGAACCTAGCAGAAGAAGATGATCTTAGAAAGACTGGAATTGGGTCAAAATATGCGGGGTCTCTAAGGCCTCATAGAAGTGATTGCATTTATCCAACAAATATAAGAAAAAAGGTAACTCTTCATATATCTATTTTGAATAACATAAATGGTCATGTAGAGAATATATCAAATGGCAGAAAAATTAAAGGCAAAAAGGGTACTTTAAGATTGTCATGAATTTAGGTCAGAGAGGATAAAAATCTGGTGTAGGGTGATGGAAAATTCAAAAGAGAGAAATAAATCAAAGACATTGCAGAGATAGAAACAATGGATCTTAGTGACTGTTTAAAGTGAAAGGCAAAAGGAAACGAGAGAAGAGCTGAAGTTGTTCCAAGTCATCATTTAGAAAGATGAATGATTAGAGCACAGCATAGTGAAGCGTTGGTGGTTAGGAAGCATTCATTGTAAGCGGGGGTGTGGAGAAAGGCACATTGTAGTGGTGTTGAGCCACAGAAGAATCCCTGGGTATCCAAGTCATTGGTTTTCCCTGGATCAGGAGATACTTCAAGTGGAGAGAGAGTTCTTGAAACCAGGGACTGAGGCTGTGCCAGAAACAATATTTACCCATTTGACTATTGTGCCAAGTGTTGGTCCTACCAATAAGAATATTCCTTCATTGCCTTCCAATGCCATGACATTCTCTCAAACCCTCCGCACTGCCTCTCTCTGCTTCCTACCAAGAATGATGTGTCATTCCTCTGTACCTCCATGGTACCAAGGATGTATGACCACACAATATCATAATTGTCTGTTCCTCTACCTAGTTTCCTCTAGACAATGAGCTTCATATTGGCAGGAAATGTATCTTATTTATCTCCAAAATATCGATACCCAGCACAATGTCCAATATACAAGCTATAATCATAATTCTATAATGCAGGATCCTCTCATTGTCTAACACACAAAGATAATCATATGCAGTTGCATTTGTCCCTCACAGATAGTTGCAGTGTTAATGTTCCTTGACCTGTTGAAATTGATAGAAGGAGATGTATAGTCTGACAAATTTTAATCAAGACACTCAGATGTTGTCTGCTGCACACTAAATGCACTATAGACCCATCTGCCTTTTCTCATATTCCTATCACAACCATTTTGTTATCTCTATTTCTGGAGTCTCACAATAAAAAATTTTAAAATCTTTACCCTACCAGTACCCAGAAAAATAGTAGCAAAGAAAGACCAAATTCAAAATGAAAAGCTGATGACAAGCAATATATTTTTCTGTTTTAATTATTTTATTTATAAACCTGTTAGAAATCTGAATGGATTGTAAAGAGTATGCCAGGATTGCAAGATTTAATTTGGGTTTTACAAGCAGTGAAAGCAAATGAGGCATTTATCTCAAAGTAATTTCTCAACTGGTATTATTGTCCTCTGTGCCTTGACAAGAAAACCAAGACACCGAATAAAGAAATAAACAGTCCAAAGTCACATGCAGAATCTACGGACAATAAGAAAGGGAATAGAATTCGTGATTCTGAGCACAGAGCAGTGACTTCTAACCTTAAGTAGGCAGAGGCAGAAAAATCACCTGGTATATTTGTTTTAAATGCAGATCCCTAGGCCCCAGCCCAAGCCTGGTGAATCAGACTCAGGAAGCTCTACTTTTCCAGGCTTCCCAAGTGGTTCTTACAAACACTTAAGCTTGAGTGCCACTGATCCAATGGTCAGGGGTCAGAAGCCACACTGAGGGAAGCTACTACACTTGACTCTTCAACTGGTTCTGCTCTATTTGGCTCAATCAGAAAGCCACTGTGTCAAGAGTCTAAAGGAAATCAGCAAGTGGGCATAATGGGAGCTCCTCCCCATAAGCCCTTTGGATCTCCACCACATTCTACCTTACCAAGCCAAGCCTGGCCAACACGAACCAGGCCCCCACACACCTAGTCCCATTTCCCAACGCCACTGTGCAGACATGGAAACTTCCCCTTCAGTGCTGCTTCTGAAGAGCTGCTGGGACAGGACAGCTCCCCTTTCCCAATCCTTCTTGCAAGATTTTTTGGGGTTGGTTGTTTTTTTTTTTTTTTGTTCTCTGTACAATTAATTAGCTAATAATTTTTGCTTCTGATCCATTCCTCATTAAAAAGCTGAATCCCCAAGTTGGAGCTGTCGGAACAAAGGTGGGAGAATTTATGTCTTAATTTTGGTTCATTATGGCAGGAAGCCTCTTGCTCCCATCACTCTCTCTCCTCAGCCCCTCCTCTTGGAGCTCTGACGGCTCTGTGACCCTAAATGCCTCTCGCGCAGCAGCCGCCATGGAGGCACTGTCTCTGCCCTTTATCTTCCGCCGCCTCATTAAGAGAAATGAACCTGAGTCTGAGAAAGACGACACAGGGGAAATAAAAATGTAATCCCTTGGTGCCACCTATAATGAATTGTTATGAAAACCATGAAAATATCTGTCTGCGGATATTGTTCTTTGATTTGAAGTCAGTGTTGTAAGCGGTAATTTTTGTCATTAAAGCTGTTAATCTGCTCAGCGCTCCTCATAAGTTTTTATGAAGAAAAACAGCCCTGCTGCCTCCCCGTTCATTGCAGGGTACTTGGGAGGCCAACACACATGCAGAGCACCGTGGAATAATTAGCTTTAATTATGGCTGATACTGCTGTCTGTTGAAAGCAGAGGGACTTCCTGCTGCTAGGGCTGGGGATGGGGCCTGCTCAGCCCTCCCAAGGCCAGAGGAGAGGGGCCTACACATTAGAGTCTGGGCTCCCAACAACAACCATACTCCAGCCAGGGCAAATGCTCTCTAGCCAGCACATGCTCATACTTGAGCATGCACACGCATATTTATGTGCACACATACACACACACAGCCCTCACAACATACACACCCCCACAATTTATCTCTCTCTCTTTCCCCAGTCATCATGTCCAAGTTCAACCATCACAAACACCAATACCATCCACATACACTTCATAATCTATGTATATCAAATTGTGAAAAGACATGCTCCAAGACGGGCATCACAAAAATTCAGCATACACAGCCATATAATTCTTTAGCTACATCACAGGCATACCCCCAACCCCTCAGCCACAATCTACACTAACCACAACACACATTCATCCACCATGACATATGTGCCTTGAAATATAAAGCCAACCCAAACAGACATGTACCCAACTATGAAACTCATACCTGTGGATTAGCTCTAAAAGGCAGCCAGATAAATCTCCTATACTATGTGAAAAACCTAATAATAAGTTCTGGAGGAGCAAATATTCTTCATTTCAAAGAACTCATTGTATGGTCAGAAATAAGAATCTAGACCAAAAACAACTGGTAATTCATTTAGCATCTAGAGGTGCTCTGAGCATTGATTTTGTGTCAAGCACAGGGCTAGGCATTCTAGGCCTTCACAGATATATAAGACATGGTCTGTACCTTAAGAAGCTTGTGGTAGACACTGATTACCTCTTAAGAAAGAATTTGTCCTGGGGTACCTGAGTGACCCAGTGGGTTAAGCATCTGACTCTTGATTTGGCTCAGGTCATGCATGATCTCAGGGTTGTAAGATCAAGGCCCGTGTCAAGCTTGCACTGAGCGTGGAGTCTGCTTAAGATTCTCTCTCCCTCTGCCCATCTCCCACACCCCACACAGGCTGTCCTTGTCTAAGAAAGAAAGAGAGAAGGAAGGAAGGAAGGAAGGAAGGAAGGAAGGAAGGAAGGAAGGAAGGAAAGAAGGAAGGAAGAAAGAATTTGTCCCATCTGCTGGGAGTGCTATCTGCAGAGAGCATTTAGCTGCTGCCACTCCAGGGATTATAACAACTCTAGAAAGCTGCCTTGTCCAAGATCACTCCCAGCCCAAGGTGGCCACATCCAGGGACTGATTACCATATGAATGTAAGAGCTGGGCCATTTTAGTCAATGCCAAGCAGCTCTGACTGGCCACAGCTCCCCTCATCAGTGGGGTTCTAGAAAGGTCTGTTTCTCCCTCTGCCCACTCCTGAATCTCCCTGCTATGGATGTTATTCTAAAGGGCACGCCTAACAAACATCCTGCCTCACTCAACTCCACCTCAGAGTCTGCTTCTCAGGGAACATAGTCTCTGACAGAGCTAAATTCAACATCATCAGGGCTATGTACTAAGTAAGAGCATCAGAATGTAAGTGCTAAGGGGACTTTTTGGAAAGAGGGAGGAACTGAGCTGTAAGTGAAGAGTTTCTGGAGAAGGTGAGGTTTAAACTGGGTCTGGAATGAGGTTTAGCATTACATAGCTGAGGAAATACAGCTGTTTAGAGAGAAATAACTTGGGCAAAGGCAGAGGAGCAGGAAATACAAAGTATGTTCTTACCTCAGGAAAACAGTGAGATGTGAGAATGAAGCCAAACTGTGGATGGAGCTTGAACTGAGTTTGTTTTTTTTTTTTTCCTAAGAATTGCATTTCATCTGTTAGACCAACTGACCTCAACATTTGGCACTGAAGATTGATTACAAGGCATGTAACCCAAAAGTATATCTAGCAGGATTACTATAATTGTCGTGGGGGAACATCATAAACTGAGAATTATTTAAAAAGACAGAGAGCAGGTTATGGTCATATTCAAAAACTCTGGCAACCACTACTATAGCAAAAACAATATTAGAGTTCTCTCACTGTGGTTCTCCAGACGACCTGCCCAACCATCTATTCAATACTTACTGAAAATATACTATGAGCAAGTCACATTCTAAATAACTTCCCTCATGGAGCTTAACCTCTAGTTGTGAAGACAGATATTAAACCAAGAAATAGACAAAAATATGGAAATAACTTCATTTCTGATGGGATAATAAGGTGACCAGAAGACTCAAACTGACCTAAATTGGGGTAGGACAGCAGTCAAAGAAGCTTTCCCTGAAATATTAAGATTTTACATGATGCGACCATTTAGTACTGCAAAAGCAAATAAGACCTGACCCTTCCTGAAAACATGGAAGGGGACAGAGATGCAAAACTGAAGGACTAAAGAAGTATTTTGCCTATTTTACTTTTTCATAGGAAAACAGCTACTCCTACACCTACACCTACATAGAAAAGTAGCTAATGCCATTTGCTTCATCACTATGATGGCAGGTAGGGTGGTGGTTACAGATGAATTACATATATATGTACATGCAGTCTACTTATCCCTCCTCAAGTATATATCCTGGGAAGTGATGCCTTGAGCTGGATTTCTAATACCAGGTTGACCAAGTTCATATTCTGTTAAAGTCCTGGGGTGAGATCAGAGTAATACTACAACATCAGAAGCAAGAGCTGGAATTTTGCTGCCACTTCCAGAGTCTGGCCACTCCAACTCCAGCAGTATGCCTCCTGTTACCAGGAACTTTGCATGGATGAACCATTTGTCCTGGCAGATTGAATTTAGAGACATTTGAAGTTCTACCTTTGTTCCATTTCAACAGTACTCAAAAAATATATAGCTTTGGGACTGCTCTGAACAAATTTCCTAGGGACTTTTAAAAAGAAAAAAAAAAAGACCTTTTCTTTGACTCTCATTCAATTAAAAAATAACATTTGGGTTTGGTTTGACAATTCAAAAAACTTAGTATTCATTTTTTTCAGTGATTTATTTAACCAGTTTTGTTCAAGTTTCTGTAGTTGGCCTAACTTAAAGAATCTATACAATGAGGCATTGTGGTTGCTTAAGATTCATCAACACTTTCCACCAACTCCCTCCTGGGCCTTGACTTATGGGTCCAGGGGGAATAGGAAGATGGCCCTAGTCTGAATAAATGAAACTAGTGACTTCTACCAAAGAGAACAGACAAATCAAATTATGAATTCTTACTAAGCTAGAAACTGAAGGAAACTTTCTTAACATGATATTTAAAATATATGTCATATAGTAACAGCAAACATATATAATGATGAAAGACTAAGGATACCTCTATTGAAATTAGGAATAAGCAAACACGCCAAACCATTGAGATTTGTTCTGGAGGCTTTAACCAATGCAGTAGGACAAGAAAAAGGAATGTTAAATAAATATTAAAAAGAAAAAGACAAAAATATTTGCAATTATAATTATATCCCTAGAAAATCCAAAGGAAACAGCTAAAAAAACTACTTAAGCTAACTAGGGAGCTCAACATGGAGTAAGATAAAAGATAAATAAATAAAAATTAATAGCTTTACTATATGTCAGCAAAAATCCATTTGAATATTTCCTATTAAGGAAAGATCCCATTTACATAGAAATTTAAAAGGTAAAATTCCTAAGATATTTTAACAAAAAAATCAAGATCAGTATTTTTTTTTAAGATTTTATTTATTTATTTGACAGAGATAGAACACAAGTAGGCAGAGAGGCAGGCAGAGTGAGAGGGGGGAAGCAGGCTTGCTGCTGAGCAGAGAGCCTGATGTGGGGCTCGATCCCAGGACCCTGGGATCATGACCTGAGCTGAAGGCAGAGGCTTTAACCCACTGAGCCACCCAGGCACCCCAAGATCAGTATTTTTTTAATTTAAATAAACCCAGGCATGACTAAAAGCATCAAGCAACCTGAAACTTAAATGCATGCTATTAAGGGCTTATAGATCTGAACTTCCTTCTCTTATTAATTTTTATTCTTGAAGAATTCTCTACCTGGAAATAATGACTGTGCTTCATTAACAACCAACCCTTTCCATCTCTGGGTCATGCAGATCAATAGAATGCAATTTTAACTTTTTGCCTGCTGGAAGCCCATCAAAGAATATGGTGCTGACCAACAGCACAGCCACCTAACTATTCAAAAACACTTGGACTCATCTGAAAAACTTGAAGGGAAATACCACAGAATTAAAGTTTATGAATTGGAGTTTACATATAATATAAACACATTAAGTATTTGTTAAATGAATAATGTTTACAAATGTCCAAAATTGTCACATCTTTAACAATAAAATTACTTAATTCTACACAGCACCTTCATATGCAATATCTTACTTTGTCCTCACAAAACTATTAAAATAAGTTGTACAAGTGTGATTTTTAAATACTAATATGTATAAGCACATATCCTGTTTCATGGCATCCACAAGCAGTGAACTAAACATTTTATACACAATAATTTATTCAATGGTGTCCCATGACATCATTCTGAGTTGATGCTATTCATTTTATGCTCAGATAGGTTAAAAATCTAATTACAGAGCCAGTAAGTGGCAGAGCTATGATGAGCCTAGTTAATTCTGACTTCAAAACTTTAAATCTCTGTAGTATGTTTCCTCTGAGGGTTATAGTATTATTGTGACTCTTACCACAATCATCACCAGCAGCAGCATTATTACCTATTGTATTGGTTTGTTCAGATTGCCGGGAAGAGAATAAAACAGATTTGGTGGCTTAAACAACAGAAATGTACCTTCTTACTTCTAGAGTAAGTTCTGTTCTGGAGGCTTCAAGTCCAAGATCAAAGTGTCAGCAGGGTTAGTTTCTGATGAGGCCTCTCTCCTTGACTTGCAAACAGCTGCCTTCTGCAATTTTACATGACACATGACCCATGTAAAATTCCTCACATGTCCTTTCCTCTATGCATGCACACTCAGTGTCTCTTCCTCTTCTTATAAGGACACCAGCCATATTGAATAAAATCCCCACCCTTATGACTTCATTTAATCTTAATTACCTCCTTAAAGACCCTGTCTCCAAATAAAGTCATGGTTAGAGCTTCAATCTTGAATGTCAGTCCATAACACCTATACTTAAAGATAGGAAAACTGAGGTTTAGGGAAGTTAATGGACTTGCTAAGGGCACATAGCTATAAAGTAAAGGAACTTAGACTCAAACCTAGATGTATCCAAGTCTAAATCCCATGTTCTTTCTACTTCCCCCCAGTAATTATTCACACTGTGGGAAGGGAAGTGCTATGTAAACAATGTAAATGAACAGATAATGCAAAACTCATTTTCATTCAGCTTTGGAACACTCAGTTTACATTTCCATACCCCAATTTATCTTCATCATTATTTCTAAACTGCAACTAAAATGAGTTTGCATTGCCTTATGGTGCCCTCCCTGTTACTTCCGACCTAAGAACAAAGAGAGGTAGCCCAAAACCAAATTGACAAGCATTGCAAAGACATCAGGACATCAAAAATCTACCATAGCTAACCACACACATATAAACCAGAACTGACTGTATGTACTTTGATATACTTAGTAGAAAAGGGCTATATAAATTCAAATTGCTCTCCTACCTGGATATTGAATTCAACTTCACAGTGTTCTAGGATGCATGTACAGTATTATTTTCCAGATACATTCATTCATTTATTTTTTTCAAACAGCATTTACTGAGCAGGGTCCACCAATTAGTCAATACCAAACTAATTCATTTAGTCAATGGATGACAGTTGCTATTCTCACTTTCCCACAGGCACAACCACTTTGGTCAGGAAAGAAATTTTTGTTGGGATTTCCCTTCAATGTCTCCACCCATATCCTTCCACTCCCAAACCCTAAACCCAAAGTAAGGTAATCTATCTCTGGAAATAACAATGAGGTCTTGTTATTGTGTTTATTCATAGATGGAAAAATTGAGACAGAAGGGATGATGTTAATGTATACAATTTATAAACAACTTATATACAGTGCCAGAATTAGAACCCAAGCAGCTTGAGTCTATACTTGTATCTGCTATGCTGTACATTTTGATAAGCTGTATTTTTAATTAGTTTACCAACATAAGAACAGAAGGAAAATTTAGGCTTGCAAAGTTCACACTTGCCACAAAAGGAAATTCTTAAGCTAGAAAAGTAAGGCCTGAGAAGTCAAGGCATTTGTTCAAAGCCAGCCAATGAAACAGGACACAAACAGTGCTCAGAACATAGATCCCCCACCTTACCATCATTACCAGGTGACCCCCTTTTCATAGCATCCAAGGGATCTGGCATCCCCATAATCCTGGGGCTATGGTCTGGAAGGTAAGAGGAACCTAAGCTCAGGCCCACTATCCATCGTTCAAGTGAGCATGGCATCCCTTCAATGAGTCAAGGTAAGTTTAGGGAAGGTATACATATCCTGCACAGCCTTATTATGGGCAACTGCCATTGTTGTGTGAAGACTATGAATAAAAGATAAATTTTGTAGGTGAATTAATGTATAATATGTAATATGTAACTAGTGTGGTCAGGGTAGGCTTCATTGAAAAGGTGGCCTATGGGAAGCCTGGGTGGCTCAGTTGGTTAAGCGGCTGCCTTTGGCTCAGGTCATGATCCCAGCGTCCTGGGATCGAGTCCCACATCAGGCTCCTTGCTCGGCAAGGAGGCTGCTTCTCCCTCTGCCTCTGCCTGCCACTCTGTCTGCCTGTGCTTGCTCTCTCTCTCTCTCTCTCCCTCTTTCTCTGACAAATAAATAAATTTTTTAAAAAATTAAAAAAAAAAAAGAAAGAAAAGAAAAGGTGGCCTAGGAGCAAAGACCTAAAGGAGACTGCCATGCTGATATCTGAAGAATTGGCATTCCAGATGGAGAGAACAGTATGCAGCAAAGCCCCCAGGCAGGCAGACATAGGAGATGTGTTAGAAGGTTACTGAACTAACCCAAGCTAGCGATGATAGTAGCTAGACCGGCAGCAGTAGAGGTGATAAGTGGTTGAATTCTGGGTACATTTTGAAGGCCAAGTCCATAGTATTTCCTGACAGCCTGGTTGAGGGACATGAAAGACAGAGTATTCAAGCATGACTCCACACTTTGTGCTTGAGCATATGAAAGGATGTAAATGCTATCAACTGCTAAGAGAAAGACTGTGGATAAAGCAGGTCTGAGGTGGAAGTGAAAAGGGAGATCAGGAATTCAATTTTGAACAAGTTGCATTTGAGATGTCTATCAGGTATCCAAGTAAAGAAGCTGAGTATGCTGTAGAATGTATGAGTCTGAGATTTAGGAGAGAAGTCTGGCTGAACATGTAAATTGGAAGGTCACCAGCACACAGATAGCATTTAAAGCCAGGGGACCAGTCAAACTCTCCAAAAGAATGAATGTAGATAGAAAAAAGAGGAAGACTACAGATGAGTCCTGGGGTACTCCAATATTCAGAGGGCAGGAAGAAGAGAAATGAAGAAAGGAGATTAGGACGCAACAACCAGTGAAGGAGGAGGAAAGCCAAGCAAATGTGTGATATTCTGGAAGCCAAGGAAAGAAAGCATTAAGAAGGAAAAAGTACTCAGTATTCATCAAAAGCTGCTGATAGGTCAGATAACAGGAGTTCTGAAAAACAACTACTAAATTAAACAATACGGAAGTCACTTGGTAACCTTAACAGAAACCATTTTGATGAGAGCTATGGGGGCAAATCTTGAGTGGGGTAGGTTTAAGAGAGAAAGGAAAGTAAGAAAATTAAGATAGTATAGGAAAACAAAGAAATGGAGTCACAACTGGCATAAAAAAGGAAGAATCAAAAGATGTGAAAAATAACCACATATTTAAATGCTGATGAGAATAATCCATTAAAGAGGAAAATATTGAGACTGTAGGAGAGAAAGGGAAGAATTGCTAAAATAATGTCCATGAGTAGGCACAATATCATTTAGGGCACAAATAAAAGAACTTAGCTTTAGATAGACACATGAGTAATTCATTTTTTACCACAGGCCCAAAACAGTATATGGGTGCAGATGCTGGTGGACAGGATAACATAAAGGTTTTTGGGAGATGGACTGTCAATAAATAAAGACTTGTGAAGGAGGCAGGGCCAGACTATTATGGACCATACAAACTGCCATAAGTGATCCAGGCTTCATTCTGACTGCAATATGGAGCCACATTAAACTTTTAAGCAGACTTTCACATTATAAAATTTATTCACAGAAATATGTAAGATAGACTTGAGGTGCACAAAGGAACCTAAGGCAGGGAGATCAGTTAGGAAGATGTTGAAGATGTCTACATCACAGAAGAGGATGATTTAACATAAATAATGGCCATAGGAATAAAAGAAGTTGACAAATTTGAAATTTTTGAAGCAATGGACCCCAAAGGACCTGATGATCAACTGAGCATAATGGAAGAGGGGTGAGAGTCAGAAAACGACCTCAGCTTCCTGGCACAGGCACCTGGAAGATAGACATGTCATTCACTGAGCTAAGGAAATTAAAAGGAAGAATATGATTGGGGCAAAAGATAAATAGTTGGTTTCTGGACCTCTATAGGGTACCCACAGTGAGGATGTCTCCAAGGTTATGGATTATGGAGAACAGGAGCTGAAGAAAGAGCTGTCAATTGGAGCTAAAGGCCTGGGAGTCATTCTTGATAGTTACTATTGTAACACGGGCAAGGAAGGCCTCAGGAGTTCTTGCATGTGTATAGTGCTGTCTGGTCCTACACTCAATTATCCAGACAACTCTACTTTCACAGAACTCCTCTCTTTGTCCCCATAATGTCAACAGAACTAGCTTTAAAAAAAGATTTTTTAATTTATTTGTCAGAGAGAGAGCGAGCACAAGCAGGGGGAGCAGCAGACAAAGGGAGAAACAGGATCCCTGCTGCGCAAGGAGCCCAATGCAGGACTCAATCCCAGGACCCTGGGATCATGATCTGAGTCGAAGACAGATGTTCAACTGAGCCACCCAGGCGTCTCAGAACTTGCTTTTAATCTGCCTTTATTTTACATTTACTATATCTGTATAAAGGCATGAAAGTAGCCAGTCCTCCAAAATAAAATAATGGACCTTTGTCACAGCAACTCAGAGACATTGTCTATTTTCAATTTTATGGATATGTTCTTGCTAGTTGACATTTTAGATAAAAGGATGCTTTTATAAAATTCGTTCTAGTTCTTAACTACAAACAACTTTATCATGTGCTAGTGTAAATGATAGAAGCATTGTTTGTCTTCATCTACAAGATTAGCAAAAAGCTAATTATCTAAAACAGTGTTTCCTAAAATGTGGACACATATCCTTCCCTGTGACCTCAAGACACTTTTAGGTGGTATGGGATATGATTTAAGATGATACATGAACACAGCACTAAATAACACTGACTCTCATTATAAGAAAGTTCATTTCATTTCCATTTTCTTTCAATTCTTCTGACCAGGCCAAGTACAAGAAGAAAGATACATATCTTAATTCCCACTAATATCCATTATAACAGAGATAAAGCAAGCCCTGGGTTCAGAGTGTCCACAAACCAGTAAAATTCCAGTTAAAATTCAATAACATTGTTTTATTTTCATTGTATTTCTTTTTTATGCTTAAATTCTATTTCTGGTAAACAGTTTCCACTTATATAATGGATACCAAATGTCCTCCTAAAATAGATTAAGTATTTTAAAGTGAGTTAATTTCAAGAAAGATATTAAATAAAATATGGTTCTTGGATATGTCCAAAACACATGAAGATGGTAGTGTTAAAAGATAATTTCCACGAAAAAAAGCAAAATTATAAATTATACACATATAAAACACATGTTAAAAATATCATTTATTATTCAACTCATTAAATGAAGGCACCAAGCAGATGATATAACCAGTTCAAATGTGGAAGCACAAATCTGTGTTATTTTTTTAAAGATGTATTTGTTTATTTGAGAGAGAGAAAGCAAGCAAGGAGGAGGGGCAGAGGGAGAAGGAAGAAATCTCAAGCAGTCTCCCCACTGAGCACAGAGCCTGATGTGGGACTTGACCCCAGGACACTGAGATAATGACTTGAGCTGAAATCAAGGGTCAGACACAACCAACTGAGCCACCCAGGTACCCAACAAATTTGTGTTATTTAAAAGAATATGAAAATGGACATAAAATGACTGGTTGTCCACTAGATAGAACTCAATTGCATATTCATTTGCTTATCAAAGAACAAGAATTATTTTTGCTTTGCTATCTGTTACCTATACTTTACAAAGTAATAAAACCCTTCAAGGGCAATGAAAGGTGAGAATCCAACAGTCTAGAAGGGCATGACCTAAACAATGCATAGTTTTCCACTGAATTAATGGTCTAAGACAATTTATAGTCCAAGTCCTAAGGAGGCAGCATTGAATGGATAAAAGGTACATAGTCATGGAAGTCTGGAAATTTGGAATCTTAACCCTGCAACTGGGTGAGCTTGGGCAAGGAATTTTTCACTTTTGGCCTCAGCTTATTTATCTATAAATGCAGGACCAGGACATGATATTTCCCAAAGGTCCTCCATGTTGGGAAATTCTCAGATTCATGATATTTAAACTCCCAGAACTTCAGGGGCATAAGAGTGGAATTTTTAAACAGTACCTCTTCTTTGTAGGGTTGTCAACCTGGAATTGGCCTGCTCACCAACCTTCCTAGAACAGAAGTTGGGAAGCTCTCTTACTCAGATCAGAAGTGCAGTCCATAGGCAAGTAATAAGTGATCACCATTCATACATTAATGCCTTTGTTAAAAAGAGTGTGTCTTTGTGTTCATCTTGTAATTAAGATTTTGCTGAAATCCAACAAATATACTTCATTTATCATCATTATTAGTATCATTAATAACAAAAGTAGATGTCCCAGCTTCCAATGACTACCACATCACATCATTAACTTCCTTCTCCCTAAACTAGTTGTTGATCCCACTCTTACTTAGAAAGTTCTTGTGTCATGGAAAGCTTTAACATAGTTATTTTAAAAATAATTTGATATGAGAATTTCATAGATGCACAGTTCAATTTTTGTACCCCCTTCTGAGTTTTTCTGGACCACCAATTTGAGGAATATAATTTGCACTGAGTTCCTCAAAGGACAGTGGATGGAGACAAGGGCAGAGGTTAAGAGAACTGCTCTCCATGACTTTACCTCAGGAAAGAACTGAGAGGGGAGCAAATTCTGCCTTGTTCTCCTTTGACACTACTCCTCTATCATCATGGTATCTTGGCAGAGTTGGGGTGAAAAAACAAGAGAGTGGGCTTTGCTGCCAGTAAGTCTTGGATCTTGCAAGCCACTTAACTCAAACAAGTAGATTCATTTCTCTGCACCTCAGTTTCTTGAGCTGTTAACAGAAATTATAATTGAATCACAGGGTTCTTATGAGGCTGAAAATCAGGCACATAAAACACTTAGCACGATGCCAGTAAGCACTTAATAAATGTTACCTGTTGTTGTGGTTCTGGTACTTGCCATGTCCCTGCCTCAGCTCACTTGGAACGGGAAATCAGAAGTGACCACAAAAATAAGCATTCCTTCATCCAGTCGTTCAATAGTTATTTTCTCCCTTACCCATTTTAATTATTTCCTAGCATAAAAATTGTGCATAATGCAAGTCTATTAATCTTTGCAGCCAATGTTGGAAAGTATATACACAAAGTATTAGGAGTAATTTCTGAAGTGTGGGATTAGGAAATTTCACTTTAGACTTGCAACACTATGGGATTTCATTAAATAACAAATATACATCATTATTATAAATTTTCTTGAAGATTTCCATTTTGGAAAAAATAGAAATGCCAGTCTCATGAGTACATGACAAACAACTTACAAAGACAGAAAAAGAAAGAAGACTCACCCTCCTATTACTCTAGCTATCATTGTTCTAATTCCTCTGAAAACCCAGGAACATCTTACTCCTGATGAATGTCAATAAAAGAGCCTGAATACAGGTATAACAGCATTGGAAAGCTGGAGTTCTTAAAATCTGGAAGGTCATGGATCCCACTAAGTATCTGAAGAAAACTGTGGACCTTCCTCTAAGGAAGAGTGAATACACAAAAGAGCTGCATACAATTACAGGGCAGTCCAAAACCTCCCAAGACTTGTCAAGGTAAAACAAACACTCATATTAATGTCCACAGTATACCATTTACAAGATCCTTCATCTATCTACTTATTTAATTAAAGGCATACCAAGAAGGTCCCATGACCAAAAATATGTTCCCCACAGGCTTGATTCTGACACCTCATATCATACTATTAGGAATTTCTTTGAATCAAAGCATTATTACTTATAAAACCGCAAGAGATCTATAGAACTCCAAGACATTTAACATGTTAAGGTTGCAATATTCATTCATTTTCCCACAAATATTTATTGAGCACATACTATACACCAGGTAACAGGAGAAACAAGATAGTTCTCTTTGAACTCAGTCTAATGTTTCAAAGATGGGCAGAGAGCTGGACAATAAACATGTAAGCAAAGCAATTAGTGCTATAACTAATTAGTGTTAATGATGAGTACTATGAAGAAAAGAAAACAAAGTAATAGAGTAGGAAGGCTTGGGGGAAGACAACTTTACACAGGGTGCTCAAGGAGGATTTCTGTAGACCTGCCTCATGAGAACAAGCAAGTACTACGAGTACGTCACAAATGACTTTTTGGTTTTGCTCACTTGGTTTATTCCCTTCTCTAGCCCTTTGGGACAGGTTCTGCTATTGTCAGGATGGTTCTTTAAATTCTGTGATAGAAGCAGGGGAGGTGGGTGAACAAAAGGCACAAACGCTAGCACGGGAGGTGGAGCTTTCCTATGAATTTCATAAAAATTTTAGAGAAGGAGAAGCTGCAAGGTATGGGGGAGTTAGATGATTAGATGAGAGGAATATTTTTAGAAGAACTTTTGTGGCATTTGTATCCCTTCTTAATGTTTGAGCAATTTAAATAAAGAACTTGAGTTGTTTGATATTAACATTTTTTTTAAACTACGTTCTTTGCAACACAGCTCCAAGACTGGATTATGAGGGCCTTGTCTTCAGTAGGGTTACACACTCATCCTCAAACACACATACACTCACAAATAGCAAAAGCTCAACAACCCTGTTTCTCACACCCCTTGCTAACAAGGTTGTTGTGATCAGCTTCAGTGTCAACCTTGTCTAGGCATGTCAGAAGGAAAGAGACTGGAATTTTTTAAAGGTCATTGACCTCTGGGTTTACACTACAGTTCAAGCCATGAACTCTGTACTATAAATCATTATTATTAAAAACAGCTGGGGTGTAGGAGAAAGGTCTTGGATTTATGAGCAGGAAATGGGGGTTGAAATGCTATTCCATAGCTTACTAGCTGAGTGATCTTAGTACATTCCCTAACATTCCTTTAGTATCTGTAAAAGGGGCATAATAGTACATATTTTACTAGGTTAACACAAAACTGAATTCCTTGAGTATATGGACTTATACATGTAGAATATTCCTTACTTATTTGTGTATCCTTAAGATAGCTCATTGGTAGCAAATACACAGCCCTAATGCTGCAACTCCCAATCCGTGGAAATAAAGCTAATAAATAATAGTATTTTGTTCCATTAAATCTGGCACATAAAGATACCAAATAAGTAAATAAATGTTAAGTGAATTAATGAATCAACTGTTCTAAGCACTCACTACCAACTGATCAGAGCTGGCTTTTGAGATGAAGCACAATTGCTATCCCTGGTCCTAGCCTTTATTCCAGCATTATTACAATGTATATAATTGATGCTTGCCCATGCCCTCAAGACCATGGATCCACCAACTATTTTTGCAAATAAAAATGTTTTGGAACACACAACATTCATTGTTTACGTACTGTCTATGGCTGCTTTCACATTATAATGACAGAGTTTAGTAGTTGTAGTAGAGACTTTATGACTTACAATGCCTAAAACATTTACTACTGAGGTTTTTACAAAAAAAAAAAAATCTGCTCCAGAACATGACCTCCTTGAAGATAGAGGCTGTGTGCTTCATCATCTTATCCCCAGCACCTTATGAAAAGCAGGCACTTGATAAATGTTCATTGAATTAATATATATTGAGTATTCCAAGAAGAATGTTGGTTGACCTGAAATTATGAGTCCACTAGAATAGCCATTCCATTTCTCATCAATACTCTCAGGTGATGAAAACAAGACAGTCTACTTTCATTAGGAAAAGGGCTATGGCAAGCAACTGAGACTGCATTGTCATGGTCAAGAGCACAGGGAGTGATGGTAGAACTGAAGGTGACAGGACACTGGAGACCAAGAGCAGAAGAGCATAGAGAAAACATGAAGGACAAAGTCCAAAGTCAAACATGGTCTCCCACCTGCTTCACTGAAAACCAACACTGCCTAATCAATGTAATTTAATGAAGAACCATAAAGTGTTGTTTGTGGGCTTACATCAGATTCACTTGAAGAGTGTATTAACAAAATGTTCTAGAAAGCATCCCAGATTTAAGTAGTCATGAATTTTAGGGGTGGGTCAAGGAATCAACATTAACAAGCTCTGCAGGTGCTTCTTGTACCCACTAATTTTTAGAACTACTGACCTAGAGAATATGCTCTTTTCCCAAGTGAGAATTCCTAATAAATAGTTACCTCAGATGGCTCCCTTGTCACACATATTGTCCATTTAAAGACTTTAAGATCAGTGCATTCTTACTGAAGATTTGAGTACTATCTGTTGAGAGATACTTTTGCTGTGTTCGCACAATGCCAAATGCCAGGTCTACCCAACCAAAACTACCAGATAAATCTGTGCTTCAATGAACTGGACAGTCAAAAATTGATTGATGATCCAAGCGTTTCATGGAAAGATAGCCCCAGAGAGACAAGGACGATGGAGGGGGATACATAACAGAATAACTACATCTTACTGGAAAGTATCTTTACCCCAAAATAACCAAGATAAATGATTTGTGACTGTGACATAGGACAAAGAATTTCATATAACAGAGTTGACTATGGAAAAAATGCTGCCAGTACAGTAAATCACTCTGTGGGGAAAAACAAAAAGGAAAGAGTTCAGACTAAGTGCCTCTAGAGATAAAAATCACCTCTCTGAGATATTTTTGTAAAAAATTTCCTTAGAAATATTAAAAAATAATTTATAGTAGAAAAAAGCTATTATAAGCTAAATGGACTTCCTACATGATAGCAAAGTATATATTTAACACGGGCTCATTATACCTTATTTACTATCAATTCTAACTAGGTTTTTATTTGCTGCCAAGGTTTGGCACCAAGAGTGTTAACTCTAGCCAACCCTTTCTTCTCAAGGCTATAAACATCTATGAAAGGGGTTAAGAAATGAAGATAGTCTCCTCCCCGCCTCCCCTCTCCTACCAGCCACCTCTGGGACTCATTTCCTGACTTCTCAATAGCAGTCATTCATTATTTGTGTACCTGGGAAACTCAAGCTACCTGCCAACTAGTCCCACTCCGATTCTGGAATCAGAATTCAGAAAGAGCATACATTCCAAAGAATTCTTATTTATTTTTTTTTTAAAGAACTGCAAATGAGTAAAATGGTATTGGGAAAACTGAATAATCATCTGGGAAAATAAATGATGTTTGATTCCTAAATCATTCTCTACACAAAAGCCATTCCAGATGAGCCAAGGATTAAAGTGCAAAATATGAAACCATAAGGGTTCTAGAATAAAAAACACTGAGGGTATGTTATAATCTTATAGCAAAGAAAGCATTCCTATATGTAATATAAAATTCGGATGCCAAAATGAATTATAGATGAATTTTGCTCCACAAAATTCTGCATGAAAGAAAACAGAAAAAAAAAAAGCCAAAGACACATAACAAACTAGAGAAAAGGTAGGTTGCGATGCATATCGTAGACCAAAGGCTATTTTCATTAATATACAAAGGGCCATTAGAAATCAGTAAGAAGGGACGCCTGGGTGGCTCAGTTGGTTAAGCGGCTGCCTTCGGCTCAGGTCATGATCCCAGCATCCTGGGATAGAGTCCCACATCGGGCTCCTTGCTCAGCGGGGAGCCTGCTTCTCCCCTGCCTCTGTCTGCCTGTGCTCGCTCTCTCTCTCTCTCTCTCTGACAAATAGATGAGTAAAATCTTAAAAAAAAAAAAAAAAAAAAGAAATCAGTAAGAAAAACCCAACTACCAGAATAGAAATAGGCAAGGACATATACACTTCATAGAAAATTAGATAAAATGACTTGTAAACATATTAATCTTATACACCTTCCTCAAGTTAAGAGAAATGAACATTAAAAACTGTACTGAGATATCATATTTGACCTATCAGATTAACAATGATAAAAAAATCACACCAATTTGCTTTGAACGTAAGAAAACAGACACATTGAAAATCTGATTGATAAGAATGTGAATTGATTTAACCTCTGAGAAAAGTAATTTAGTGAAGTTTGTCAAGATTTAAAATGTACATATTTTTTAACTCAACAATTAAAGTTCTGGTGATTTATCCTGAAATTTATCTAAACCTGTATACAGTAATTAGGATTGTTATTATTTATATTGGCAAAAGACTGAAACATCCTAAATGTCCATCAACAGAGGGCCGGTAAAAGAAATTATGGTAAATATATAAAGTATAACATAGTTAAGGTTAAAATTAAAGAGAGAGCTCTGTATAATTATGTGAAAGATGTTAAAAATATATATTAAGCCCAAAAAAGTGCAGAATAATATACTATATTCATATATGATCATACATGCACAGACTATTTCTAGCAGGAAACACAACAAATGGGTAACAATGATTGTCTCTGGGGTGAGCTGGTGGTTGGGAATAAGGTCGAGAGGGTGTCTTTTTATGATACATCTTGTATTTTGAATTCTGAACCACGAGCAAGTAGTATCTATTCAAAAGATGTTTTTTAAAGAGCTACAAGAAAATTAGACAGATATCCAAATCCTTCCATCATATTCTAAAAGACTCCTGAAGACAGGATTTTTTTCCTGAATGATTTGAATTATCACTAGACAGAAAATTTCTTTAAGATATTAATTAATGTTCTACTTTAATTTTCCTTCCTGCCTCTTCCCAAACATGTATTCTGATCCTTAATATTCCTTGCTTTCGAGAGTTCCACAGGATATAAAACAAAAGCTGCTTAAGTCAATGATTCTATCTTTCATAAAAACCCCAGAACTTTGAAGAGATTGTGGCAGTAGACCCGAAGGGAAGGGAAGAGGAACGCTTTTGAGGAAGGGAGTAGAGAGGGAAGAAGAAAGTTTCCGTAATAAAAAAAAAAAAAAGAGGTGAAGTACAAGCAAGAGGTAGAGCTCATAGGAATAGATATTTGGTGTACTAGTGGAGGCTTCCAGGGCTTCCAGGCTCATCAGAATCCAAACCCCAACAGCCAGCAACTGAAGGGTCTGGAGAAGCACTGAGAGCCAATCTATATGGACCCATGTGGCCACTTCTATCTGGCATTATGAAAAAGCCTAGGACCTTGGCAAATTCCTGGTGCAGGGTTGAAGGAACAGCAGGAGTGGCTGAAGGAACTCCCATAATGATAGAGGCTGGGTTTTCCTCCAGCCATCAGGATTCAGGGCTTATAGCTGGATTTAAACTGATTTATTATATAGGTGATTTTCTCAGTGGAGGGTCCACACCACTATACAGCAGGGGGCTTTGTAAATCAGCTGGTATGTAGGATATACTCAATGTATTTTAGTCCCACTGCCCAATGTCTTTTTTGATGGCATCACATGGAAACATCTTTTCTTTTCTCTTTTCTACAATGTTTTGTTCCTCAAATTTCCTACGTTTCTTATACTCTACCTTTGTCTTTTCCTATCTTCTTCCTTTCCTGCCGTCCAAGATGTAGACACACCAAAGGTATCAGCAAGGACGACTTGACATGAATCCCTCAAAGATGAAGCTGCGCTCTTGAGCTTACAGGATTTGTGCTCAGAATATAGGAAATTGTCTCAGAATGGCTGCCTCTTCTAACTAGATTTCTCCGTGAGGCTGGAGAATATGTTAATGTGGAGGCAGATGATGAAGATGACCCTCGGAGGCTTCACAGGAGCCTTCGAGAGGGTTAGTTCTCCTTCAGCTGAGTGGAGAACCAGCCTATGGAGCTGGCACTGAACACAACAGGACATTTGAACAGAAATTCAGAGATCTGGTCCTTTTCAGATCCTTACAAGTGGACAGTATGGGACTCCCGAGGAACCCCAGCATCATTAATCATCAAAGAAATGTCACTTAGCTGTCTAAAGAAACATAACAGAGAAATGGAGAAAGTAAATGGGGAACTGAGACCCTGGGGGTGTAGGGATTCCCCTGAAGTGCTTATTTTAAAGGGCCCAGAAAGGCCAATTTTCCCCAGCGCCTAAAAGTTTCAAAAACATTTTTTAATTCCGTGTTTTCATTTCAATGATAATTTCAAAAGAAAGAAAATTAGCAACCATAAGACCAAAACTTCTCTTTAGCAATGATAGTTTACAATTGAAAGTTTAAGTCAGTGTTTTCCAAATGGGGGTTGTCTTCTCTAGAAGACCCCTTTAAAAGGGGTCCACACATCACAAAAATTTGAGAAGCCCTGGTTTTAAGCATTGCCTTTTCAGGAAAGTGACATAAAATGTGAAGGTCTTTATGATCTCCCATCAGTGTCTTAGTATTGATCATGTAACAACCAGCCACAGCTTTGGAAAGCAGGATCCTCAAGTCCTAGCAAAGGCTTGGAGGAGGAGTGGTAGAGAGTATGGAGTAGCCAGGTGAGACATGAAAGGCAAAAGAAAGGTAGAAACCAAAAAGCAAAGAAGGTCACTGAAGTACCACCTAACATTAGATCAGATATCAACCTAACAGATTGGTCCATAGAGAATCCTGAACTTGAGAGGCACCTGGTTGGCTCAATCAAGCAACTGCCTTCAGCTCAGGTCATGATCCCAGGGTGCTGGGATCAAATCCCACATCAGGCTCTCTGCTCAGCAGGGAATCTGCTTGGGCTTCTCTCTCTTTCTCTCCCCCCCTGCCCTCCTCCCATTCATGTGCACTCTCTCTTTCTCAAATAAATAAATCTTTAAAAAATTAAAAAAGGAACCCTGAACTTGAGCTGAATCCACTCAAACAACCCTCCCCACCACCATCACCAGGGTTTTCCGACTGCCAGTGTATACATCCGCATCCCATATGCCCAAAATACAGACGAGTCTGAGACTCCTGCTCTCCTTTTTCTAAACCCATCTTGTCTTCAAGGCCTACCTTCTCCCTGACTTGATTCAACAAATTTTATCATTTGTGCCACACACACTTTATTACTTATCCATAAACTGAACTACTCACTGTTAATCAACCTATATTCCTCTCGTCTACCTAAGAATTTTGTAAGATTCTTGTGGGTAGGCCCTAGAAAAGCACAAGCCCACAATAAGATTCCCCACTGCTTTCGTTGGCTACAGAACACTTTTTTGCATATTTCTTTATTTTACTCAAACATCCGTCTTGTTAGGCAAACTGGACAGGAATTACTATAGACTTTCTATGAGGAAAAGCAAACTGAGTCCCAGAACAGTATGGTGACTGGATTTGAACCCATTAAGTGAGCTCACAACATGCTAATAAACTCCTTGGTAGGCCATCTTTATACTGATCTGGGAGTCCTTTTGATAAATATTTGCTAATGAGTGGATTCTACCTCCTCCACTAGACCGTAAATTTCATGAGAGTAACACACACCTGTTTTGCTCACTATCCTATCCTCAGCTTCCAAATAGTGCCTAGCACACAGTAGGCCCTCATTAAATATTTATTGATAAACGAATCTATTAATCAATGCCTAAGTACCCTCCTGTGAAAAGCATTCATGGTGCCCACAAACATATTTCTTTTAAACATCTACTTTATGTCAACCCCCCAAACCAGGGCAGTGGACCCAAAGCAGAATAAAATTACTTCCAATAAAATGAACTGTTCCCCAGTTGCAAATTGGCTCTGGATGCCGCTGCTTCTCTCCCATTTACACTCTTTCCAGGCAGCTATTTCAGGTGACGGCATTATCATCGATGGAATTCAATAAGGCGACTGGCTTTCCCCCCCTCGACGTTTATTTTCTATAATCCGTCTTACAGCGGGAGACCATTATCCAGTCAAACAACGTTGAATTTCATCGGCATTACCGCTTCAAGGAAACATACAGAGGGTTTGCACAAACGGGTGTGTAGTAAATTTAGTCTTTTAATAGGTTCATTCTTTATTAGGTATTTATTTCGGGAGGCGAAGTCCTAATTAGATTAAGTGGAGAAACTAAAAAGCTATGGAAACACACAGAGAGATTCCAGAATTAGATGGATTTGGTTTAGGTTTCCTGTTTTCCTTTTCTTTTCTTTTCTTTCCTTCAGATGGCTGGAGAAATCCACACTGCAATCTCCAGCCCCTCAGATAAGAGTTTGTGAAATGAAACCCCTGTCAACATTTTGTGTGAGGAAGTCACATTTGTCTTTCTCCCACGCAAAGTTATTGTGGGGCCAGAATCTAGGAGAAAGCAGCTCCCGAAGCCAATGGTGAACCCAATTTACTGTGGCAGATGAATATAACAAAGGTGGTGGTCTAGATGTTTGGCCTCAAGGCACAATTCAATTTTCAGCTGTTTCAAAGCTATTATGTCAAAGGCTGTTTGCATAAACATAATGTTGCTGGGTAATCTTGGGTAGGCAGGAGTAGAGACGACTGCCCTCTACTGCCTAAAACGGAAATAGCACTGGATGGCTCTTCAACCCAGAATGAAAGCCACAAGAAAGTCTACAGGCCCCCAAATAATGGGCCGTCTCCAGAACGTTCTGAAACCTTTTTTTTCTCAAGCTTTATGATCAGATGTGATTATTTCGAAGGAGAAAATGAAGTAGACTGAGGATGTGATGAGTTGATTGATGATGTGGGAACATACGAGAAAGCTATTTCCCTTCTTAGAATTTAAAAGAAAATTCCCTTCACCCTTCCATCCACCCACACATATATATTTATATTATCACACTGATATTTAATATGTTTTTTTAACATAGAAAGAAGAAACAGACAATGAGTCACAGGAAACAAATCAATACATTTCTGAGTGGGCTAAAAATGTCACCATAAAAAAAAATGTTTCATGTTTATGAGGGCAAAAGTGGAAAAGGATATATTTTCAGCTTCATGTAAAATTCTAGCTCTTTCTTTGGGTTTCTTCCTTTTTTTGTTCTTTCTCTTTAATAAAAACTGTGCCAAGCTCTACGTTAAGCACTTTGTACTCTCAGAAAACCACTGTCAATATTTAAATGTTTTCCCCTCCAATTACAATTAATTTCTTAGTGAAAGAGGGGATGGACCATTTCTGGGGAAGATTTTTTAAGTAGGGCCCTACAGTGGAGAGTCCCCAGACAAAGAGAAAGGTCGTGCAAATAGATGGAAGACATGTTCCAAAGGACACTGACCTAAACCCTAAACCCAAACCTGTATAGAGTCAGTTTTGAACCAAACATAGAACAGAATACTGTCCATCAGATGATGTTGGCCCCAAATGACAAAGAATTAATCCCCGACTGGGTTTTGTAAACTAATATCCCTATATCTAGAGTTGTCCTTATAAATTTTTTTATATTCTAAAATGTCCAAATCTTGTTCAAGCCAGTGAACACAGCTGTTCCTTCTTTATACCAAGGTCCCCAATGAGGCCATGCATCAAAATCAGACAATATAAACACATTCATGGAGTTCACAGACTAGTAGAGTTTATAGCTCAGTGGACTTTATAGTTCAGTGAAAAAGACTGATATTCATCAGATAACACAATCAAGGATTAATTACAAAATGAAGGGCTTGTTTCTTTATAAGGAGATTTTTTTTTTACATAATGTTCATAGGGCATTTTTAATAGGGTACCTAACAAGACCATCCCTATGGTGGCAAAATGTTAGTCTGTAATAATAAAAATATGTATTACTTATTGGTGTCTTTCTTCATTCCAGGCACTATATGAGGTCTTTACATGGTTTTCTTTTTGATTCTTCAGTATACCCCATGAGGCAAGCATATTATTACCCCATTTTACTGATTAATAAACTGAGGTTCAAAGAAGTAAAATAACTTGCCCAAGGTCATAGAGCCAATAAATGTTTCATATCACTCTAGGTACAGGGTCAATGCCCTTCACAGCTTCCTACTTTTCTAATTATCTCAGCTAGGTATTCCAGAAAATTTAGTCAATGAGTTTAATTTGAGAACCAACAGTGTTCACTTTAGACAGAGCTATTGTATTTATTTTCTTAAAGTTTCAATGGCAAAAAAAGAGTTACATATTTTTAAGCAACCGGGGAATGGGAGGTTACTGCCTAGGGTAGTTAGCAAGTAAGTGTGCTTTCTAAGGCCAGACTGCTTGGATTCAAATCCCAGAGCTACTAAGTACCAGCTGTGTGACCTTGGATAAATTTCTTCATCTTCCCATATTCAGTCTCCTTACTTGTAAAATAGGAATGATAATAATAGTATCTTATGTCATGAGGATTAAACAGGTAATCCAAAATATCTGAAGCACTTTGAGCAGTGTCTGCCACAAAGTAAGCACTCTAGGGATGCCTGGATGGCTCAGTTGGTTAAGCCACTGCCTTCAGCTCAGGTCATGATCCCACGGTCCTGGGATCGAGTCCCACATCGGGCTCCTTGCTCGGCAGGGAGCCTGATTCTCTCGCTGCCTCTGCCAGCCACTCTGTCTGCTTGTGTGTGCTCTCACTCTCTCTTTCTGACAAATAAATAAATAAATAAATAAATAAAATCTTTAAAAAAAAAAAAAAAAAAAGTAAGTACTCTATTTTCAATTCACAACAAAAACACCAGTGCTGGTTCCTTAAGTTCAAATGGGTTCTTGAAAAGATTAAATGAGATAATATTTGTAAAATGCTTAGAACAGTGCCCAGAACCAAGTAAGTACTTCTTAACTGTTCAGTGAAATCCCCTGCAGGCTGCCTGTGACTTAGAGGAAGGGGCTCAGCAGCCAACTTCATCCCTGTGGCAACAATCACAGCTTTGAGATGAGCCGCGTGTTGCTGGCCGCCTAGCTGTCTGAGGCCACGGCATTATCAAAGGCTCTGCTCTAACTGAAGAATGACTTTATGATGTACATTCATTTGCATTTGTTAGGGAAGCCTCAGTGTTGGGACTCTATAGAACTGCCCTACGTGGAGAAAAATTAATTAAATGAAGCAAGAGGTTCTTTGGTTTCTTTCTGCATTACCAGTGGTTTGCCTCACTCCCCACAAAAAAACAGGAATTCAGGGATTGGGTAACTTACATCTTCTCAGTTGGTATACTAAAGGATAAGAAGGCAGAATAAAAGAGTAATTAAGGGGACGCCTGGGTGGCTCAGTTGGTTGGATGACTGCCTTCGGCTCAGGTCATGATCCCGGAGTCCCGGGATCGAGTCCCGCATTGGACTCCCAGCTCCACGGGGAGTCTGCTTCTCCCTCTGACCTTCTCCTCGCTCATGTTCTCTCTCACTGCCTCTCTCTCAAATAAATAAATAAAAAATCTTTAAAAAAAAAAAAAGAGTAATTAAGGACACAGAATCTGGAGTCAGGCAAAACTGGGTTCAAATTCCATGGGGTGCCTGGGTGGCTCTGTGGGTTAAGCCTCTGCTTTCAGCTCCAGTTGTGATCCCAGGGTCCTGGAATCGAGGCCCACATCGGGCTCTCTGCTCAGCAGGGAGGCCTGCTTCCCCTTCTCTCTCCGCCTGCCTCTCTGCCTACTTGTGATCTTTCTCTCTCTGTCAAATAAATAAATAAAATCTTTAAAAAAAAAAAAAAAAGAAAAACGAACAAATTCCTGCTCCATCCCTTACTCACATATGACCCTGATTGAGTATCTTACACTTTCTGAGCCTGTTTTCTTATGGATAGAATGGAAATAAAAATAGTATTTTCATTATTATTTGTGGAAAGAATAAAACAGGATAATAAAAAGTGTCAGGCATAAAAAAGATTATATAAAAATAATAATGCCCAGTATTCATTTAGTGGGAAGTATGCCAGGGACCTTCGAGGTCATATTTATGCCTCACCAGAATCCAACCTAAGTATTGCTCTTGGTCCCGTCGTACAAATGATCTTGAGATAACGGAGTCATTTGCTGGCATACTGGAGATTTTAAGTCAAGTCTGATAGAGTCTAGGACATAATGTTCTATAAGTGGTAGCTGTCATTTTCTTTTGTATCACTGATTCCTCAATGATTCAAACCACTAAGTATTGTTTATATGCTTACTTCTGTGAAGTTGGTCCTGTGAGAAAAAAACTAAGCAGGATAAGGCATTACTTTCATAGAGCTTTTAGTTTTATTGTTTAAATGGGACATAGGCACCTGATGAGTTATTGCTCCCATTCTTTATCTTATGAGGTATAACCAGAGTTCTCCAAATAAAATATTCAACTTTCCACCTCATTTGACTTCCCCAAACCATATCTCCATTACATGAAGTTAACATTATTCACCATCAGCATGTTGGTTAGGAATTCTAAAGATGATCCAAGGTATTGGGGATATGATGGTGAGAACCATATATTTACTACTCTACTCAGCACAGACATCTATTATTTTTCCACCCAGCATCCATATATCCTTCTTCAAATAACAGCATCCCAGCTTTGCTCAGGAACCCCCATCTCTAACTCTTAGTTCATGTGCTTTGGGAAGGGTTGATTCCGCTTCAGTCTCTAGGGGGCCCTCTTTGAGGGGTTGGAGGCATAAGACTGATATTAACTCAGGCTTGATCAAAAAGCTGCATTCTCCAAGCCAAGCAAGTGACTTGGGGAATGGGCTCATAATCTAATCAGAGTCAGGGAGGCTTTTCCTGGGACTAGGGAGAGAAAGGCATCATGTTTTCCCATGGGTCTGTTAGCAGGAAGGAGAATTTGAGCCTGGAGATTCCAGGGCCATCACAAGAAGCCTGGGAATGAAGCCAACGTGGCAAGAGGCAGAGCTGAGAAATGAAGAGAGACCAAGTCCTCATGACATCAGTTGAGCCCTTGGACCATGTCACCCCTGAAGCATACCACTGGAGAGAGACAATTTTGCACTTTTCCACAAAAATTCCTCCTCTCCTTAAGCCAGTTTGAATTAAGTATGTATCACTTTCAGCCAAGTTAATTTGGACTGAGAGAGGGTTCCCTAAGTATAAATTCATTCACTGATAGTAGTAGAAGTGGGAATTGATTGTGTATACTCTTCCACACTAGTCATCTTTTGAGTATAGGCAACATCCCTGTGAAATGTCTCTCCAGAGTTGAGAATGCTTTCCAAAAAACAAATTTGCATCAAAAACTAGGAATGAAACAAAGTAACCTCGCTACATCTTGACTCCATCAATGTGAAAACATATCGTTAACTTTAGCACCCAACAGGCATAAACTTCATGATGAAGTATGTAATAAGTGTGTGAAATTCAGGCTGAAAAGTTAGTTGACTTATTAATTCCCAAGCAACTGATTTGAGAAAAGCAAAGCCTAAGACTTAAAGAAGATTCCTTTTTAGGAAAGCAGACATTGTGAGTCAAAGCAGTGTGTTTTATAGTCACACAATTGTCTGAGAAATTCATTAATGTGCTTTTCCTTCCTGTCTTTTCCTTTTTCCTTTCCCCTGTATCCAATCAGGTACCAAGCCCTGTACTTCCCTGAGAGAAGGTCTGTGACTATGAAACACTTTCTTCCTTGACTTTTGCTCTCAAAAGCCTGTACTGGCGATGACAACCTGATAGCCCAGGGACGATTTATTCTGGCCTACACAGAGTAGTTCTAAAGACTTTAGCCAACATTTGACATAAAGGAGATTGCTCCTAAAAATCTGGATTTTCAGCTTTTCTTGAAAAATCAGAAGATCCAGCAACACAGGGCACCATGAATGACAACAGCAAGCCTGAACTAAGTAGAAACCTCCTCTTTTATATAGACCAAGCTGCTGACAAGCTGCTTTACTCACTTCCATTCCTATCCAGCCTCTGTGGGCATTTGAGTTTGCAATTCTTGGCCTAAACCTACTAAAGAGAGTATGCCAGGAGTCTTTAATGCATTTGAAAATAGGGTCGGAGACCAGAGGTAATTCACCGAATAGAAATAAGAAGAGAAATGAATTATCTCAAGAGGAAGAAGGAGATTCCTAAACGTGGAAGGACAAGACAGAGAGCTGTATTCTCTCAATGAGGGGAAGACACCGGAGGGCGCTATCTGGTAGTGTTCTGGAAAAATAGCAATACTTCAGCAAGGAATGGCTGTGTGGTTCCCTGCTTTGACAATGATGTTCTTTTCCCACTTGTGACACAAAAGCAAAGGGCAGGAATCATACCATGTGAGCCAAGTTTATGGGAATCTCAGCAAATAAGGCATGTTGATGGCTGATGACCTGGGCCATCCCCAGGAGCTGGTCCCCAGAATTTCTGGTCTACCAGTGAAATGGGGACTTAGGTTGTTTTAAAGAAAAGAGAAGAGCAATCTTTCTTGAGCACATGAAATTGAGAACTGCTATAATTTCCAAGTGCTCCAGGAAGTCACAAACGTACACCCGCCCTCATACGAAAAAATTACTTCTCCCTTGGTTTTGTTCTGTTGTTTTGTGATTTTTTTTCATACATCTGGGAAGGTTTTCTCAGATGGCCATTCCTGTCTGCACTGTTCCAGTGGCTGCTATGGTCTTGGCCTACAGAGGCCTGGGTTTTATAGCATCATTAGCCCCAGCATGTTTGGAAGTTTCCCTCGTTGCTCTGACCTGGACATCATGATCTTGAGATGGCACAGCAGTTTGCACGTTCCTCACATACTGGAATAAGCCCAGAGGATAACTTTTTAGCTGCAACAGAGTTCAGCTCAGGCAAGTCTGCAAATGGGGTGAAAAGATACTTCCTGTGGTTTCTCTAGAACTGAAAGAAAAAGGATAGACTCTTTGATTGCTCAGAGGCTATATTTCCACATAGTCATTAAAGAGTAGCAGTTTTAAAGCCAGAAAAACCAAGTTCAAACCCTGGCTCTGTCACTTACCAGTTTGCCCATTTTTTTAAACTTAGGCAGCCTCAGTTTCCTCAAAATAATAGTTCCCACCTCACAGTTCTGCTGGGAAGATTCAAAGAGATAATGCATACAGAGTGGCTAGTTCATCACATATTCATAGTAAGAACCCAACTAAGGGTTAGCGACTAAAATAATAGTAATTATTGTTAATGGAAAACTGTCCAGGCCCCCTGGGAATTCAGAACCTGGATACTGAAACCAGCTAAACCAACACCTGCCCAGTGATTGCATCCATGGAATATACATTAGAGAAAACACAGCATACAGCATCTGTACATGGTTGTTCCAGCCTCTGCCAAATCCAATATAAAGACTTATTTGCCCCTCACTGTCCTTAGGGAAGAACCAGAGCTCCCCTGTGCTCAAGGAAAATGGAAGCCAATACATGTAAGGCATATAAGAAAAAAATTTCACAAGGCGAGTTGTTGGCTATTCCAGGGAACACAAAGAAACCAAAGTCAGTCGGCAGGGTCTAAAGGTCAGGGCCAAAGCCATCAGACAAAACTGTGAAAAATACCAAGATTCTGTTCAGCTCCTTGTTATTCTCTTCATTTGGTATCCTCCCAATGAATCACCCAGTGCATCATGTTGCCCTTTTGATGCCCAGAGTCTCAAAGTTAGCTAAGGTTCTCTTTCAAGTACTCTCATGCACTCTCAACCTTCAGATAACACAGCCCCTAGTCAAAATATGCCAAGTGTTCCCTTCCCTTGAGACTCTACTCTCTTTTTACTAATTTGGAAAATTAATTCATTCTAAACTATTATGGGTGGATGGAAGTTTCCTCCATTACCACTTTTATCAAATCTGCATTTTTCACCAGGCTTTTAATATCTTAAGAAGCAAGCATTAGGCCTACCTCAAAAATGACTAAAACTTGGTATGGAGTAAATAAGACTGGAATTATAGTTTGGTTTTAAACTGCAAGGTACTCTGTAAACATGACAAGGTCTGAGCTTTCCTGAGAGAGGCACTGTTGTACATACCAAGGCAGGATGGTGAAAATACCTCAGATCTGTGCAGATAAATCCTCCCACCTCCTTCCTCGCACCCCAGTCTCCTCACCCACGCTAGCCCTAGGCATACAGAGACTAAAAAGAAGGTAAAGGTGGTCTAATAGGCAGATCAGTCCAACAGCCTGTGGAGAGAATTCATGGCCCATAGAAAATCCCACTTGTAAAATCACCTCTCTCTGGTCCTCTCATAACATACAAACATCTATGAAAAGACATAGGGGAATTTCCTTTTGAATTAACATCTAAGCTCCTTGAACATGTTTATTTCTTTATCATGTTATCTGAGACTTCTCTGGCACTTGAAATCTCAATAGAATTACCCCAAAATCCTAATTCTGTGGTGTGGGGGACACCCTACATCTCTCTAAGTTACCTGTAATTCCTCAGATTTCCTCAACTGCTCTTCCCTGAGTCCAGTGTCCAGGGAGTCATCTAAGTTTTCCACTGAAGGCACCCAGATGTGAACTTCAACTCCTCCTCAGGTTGCCCCCAAAACATCCAATCCCAGAGAATTAGGAGCAAACAATGATGATTTTGCTAATGATTTCAGAGAAAGACAGTCTGTGGCCTCCAGTGAGCTACATTAGAAGCCACGTTGAATGGCCCCTGTCTGACCAGCCATGCTTCCCATGAGCTCTGTACAACTCATAACTGATGCCCAGACAGTGTTATTCCCTAATCTTGTTTGGGACAGTTGTACTGCTATTGTAATTACGTAACTCAACTAAATATAAACAGATAAAACATAAGTATAAAAATACAGCTCTCACTTCTATCAAAACGGAGGCAAATGCATTGTATAGACTTGATAAAGGTGCACTTTTAAAGGAATTACTGTCAGGTTCAATCTTTGAGAAAAAGAGTAACTACAAAAGATGGGGGATAATAATAAACCTCTGGAAGGACTCTGCACTGAGATAACATCCCAAGTTTCTTTTAAGCTGACAATCCAATTTTAAAAAATAAAAACTAGAATTCACAGATGATGCATTACGGAGTGCCTGGTGCAAGAAAAGCAAGGAACTTTAATGGCAGGAGACTTGACCAGGAAACAAAGACCTTCATTGGACATAAAATGATAAGGAGATGAACATTTGCTTTGTGTGTCTTTTACCTTAAAATAAAATGTATAAATGTGTTTTTAAATGATATCTTGATTTAACCATGTTTTAATTAATTGTACACTGCTCCTGTCATATCAGATTAGAGGATTTCTGCTAGTCTTTTTTTTTATTTTTTATTTAAACCCAATTTAATTAACATATACTGTATTATTAGTCTCAGGGGCAGGATTTAGTGATTCATCAGTTGCATACAACAGCCACTGCTCATTACTTCCGAGTGCCCTAGTTACCCCATCCCCATCCCCCCAAGTCTCCCCCAGCAACCCTCAGTTTGTTTCCGATAGTTAAGAGTCTCTTAAGTGGGATTTCTGCTATTCTTAAAAATACACTGATGGGGCAAATAATACATTGTATGTTAATAAAAATAATTAAATATTTAAAAATACACGGAAAATAAAAAAAAAAAAACTTAGGGCGCCTGGGTGGCTTAGTCGTTAAGCGTCTGCCTTAGGCTCAGGTCATGATCTCAGGGTCCTGGGACTGAGCCCCAGCATCAGGCTCCCTGCTCCACGGGAAGCCTGCTTCTCCCTCTCTAACTCCCCCTGCTTGTGTTTCCTCTCTCTCTGTGTCTCTCTCTGTCAAATAAATAAATAAAATCTTTTTTTAAAAAAACTTAAAAAATAAATATATATTATACAAAGCAAAATTAAATAATTAATTAATTTAAATTTAAATTTAAAAAAATACGCAGTTGACAGTGCTGTTTTCAAAGTCCCTTCTCAGGTACTCCACCCCTAGAGTATCCCCTACCTAGTCCTTTCTCTACCCAACACCCAGCTGCCCCTGTCATCTCAAATATTCTCCCCTCAGCAATGCAGAATAAGCCAGCACTCTATGATTCCCAAACATACCATTAGAATCATTTAACCTGGGTTTTCACTCAGCTTAAAAATAAGAATAACAGCCCACATTTAGGTAGTGTTCACTACATACCAGTCACTGCTCAAACTTCCTTGTACTAATCACTCAACAATCCTATGCGATAGCATTTTCCAGGTAAAGGATGTGATGCACAGCAAGGTTAATTGGCCAACAGTCACCAAGTCAGTAAATAGCAGAGATTTTCTACCTAACCTGCTCTGCCCTTCTCTGTGAAATGCAGTTTCAAAAACAGCAATAACAATGACTCCTTATTACACAACATACTTATGTGTAGGTATACTTATATGTTTATATTTATTGAACACCTACTATGTACCTCAGGTGCTGTACTAGTACTGAAGACAGAGCTAGACTCCATGCCTGGCCTCATGGTGCTTACAATCTAGTCAGAAGGGCAGACACTGAGCAAGTAGTTATAAATATGACAATCATATGCAGGTAACAAACCACTCTTCATAGAGAGTGACAAGAAAAGCCACAACCTGGGAAGTGACATTTGCAACATATATAAGCAACAAATCTAAGCAATAAAAATAGAAAATTGGCAAAAGACATGAAGGGCCATTTTACACAAAAGGAAACAATGAATGGCAATAAGCACATGAAAAGATACTCAGCCTTATATGTGATAACAAAAAATGTTTTAACCTCGATGAGACACTTTTTCACATCTACCATATAGACAAAAACTAACAAGTCTGACCATACCAAGTGTTGGTGTTGACGTGGAGTAATGGGGTTTCCCATACACTGCTGGTGAGACTGTGACTTCTCTTATTCTTCTTCTGAGACCTGCAGAAGCAATCCGCATAGAGTGGAAGCTATATCTGTTCTCCAACCCAAGAATTCCACTCCTAAAGGTACACAGCTGAGAAACACTTGTCCTTGTATATCAAGAAGACATGTGTAAGAATGTTCACAGCACTGCTTGTTAAAAAAAAAAAAAGAATAAAAAGAAAACCTGAAACAACCCAAATGTCCATCAGTTATCATAAATAAATAGGTCAAAATATATTTATTCAATGGAACACTGTATAACAGTGAAAACAAAGGGCATACACATGTCTTTGAATGACTGATGATATTCTAGTTCTTAGGCTGGTTGGTGAGTATGTGGTTGTTTATTTATCATCATTCTCTATCCTGTCCTTGTTTGTTATATTCAGCAATTTGTGTGTATATTTCATGATATTTTCTAAAAGAGAAAAAAAAATAGTAAGTGCTATAAGGAAAATGGAGCAAGAGCTAGGTAGGAATATGCTTTTTTCTATCTTCTATTTCATATCTCCCAGATTCAGATGGCTCTGGGACCTGCCTCAATTCTTCATATGGGAAAATAATAAATATGAATGTTCAATCAACTTGATCAATTTGGACCATCAAAACAGATCATTGTGGCCTCAAAGTGGATTTAGAAGAAAGCTTGAATTAACTAAGTGGATGAAATTCAACGTAGAGACTATCTCATCTTACGCTACATAGACAGAGGCACTAATCTTCCTTTTATCAATCAATGTACTAATCTCCTGAAAACTCATCTGGGGAGTGATTGAGGTCCACAGCTCCCTCACCACCTAGTTCTTGAATCTCCTCAAATGATGTTCACAGGTTTTGCCAGAGAAGAATAAGGAAAGTTGCTTCAAGCTTGGACGATTTTTCAGAATCTCTATTCTTAACCAGGAATTCATGGGATAGGCTTCAAAGAGTCCAAGAAATTCCTGAAAATGTATGCAAAACATAGACATGTGTTTTTAGGGAAAGAGTCCACATCAGTATCATCTGAATTTCAAGTGTGACCTTCTAAACAGCAACCAGACTGCTACCTTAATGGAGTAACAAATCATGTCCATGTGACTGTCCTGATTTTAGATTAGAAGTCCTGTGTCCCAGGAAAACCTGTAGACCTAGGATAGCTTCACCATTCTAATACAGGATTGCCAGATAAAATGCAGAATGTCCAGTTAAGTTGGAATTTGAAGTTTGCAATGAATAACTTTTTAGTATAAGTATGTCCTGAGAAATATTTTTTGTTTATCTGAAATTGTTTATCTGAAATTCAGACTTAACAGGCATTTGTATTTTTATTTGTAAAGTCTGGCAACCTTACCCTAATAGAGTATTTAGTAATAATAGTAGGAGTAGCAATAGTGGTAGCAATAGCAGGAACCAACAATTTTTGAATGCTTCCATCATGTCACTCACAGTTTCTTATTCAATCCTAACCACTTCACTGGAAGTTAGGAATGACTATGTAATTCCCATTTTATGGATACAGTAATTAAGGATTAAGGAGGTGAATAGTTTAGCCATAAAAAAAGAATGAAATCTTGTCATTTCCAACATGGATGGAGCTACAGAGTATAATGCTAAGTGAAATAAGTCAGTCAGAGAAAGACAAATACGATATGATTTCACTCATATGTGGAATTTAAGAAACAAAATAAATGAACAAAGTGGAAACAAGAGAAAGAAAATGACAAAAACCAAGAAACAGACCCTGACTGTTACCAGAGGGAAGGGTAGTGGTGGATGGGGATAAAATTTGTGTGGAAACACAAAAGACCCCAAACAGCCAAAGCAACTTTGAAAAAGAAAAGAAAAGCTGGAGGCATCACAGTTCTGGACTTTAAGTTATATTTCAAAACTGCAGTAATCAAAACAGTATGGTACTGGTACAAAAACAGACACATAGATCAATAGAACAGAATTGAAAATCCAGAAATAAACCCAAAATTACATGGTCCATTAATCTTTAAACAAAGCAGGGAAGATATCCAATAGGAAAAAGACAGTCTCTTCAACACATGGTCTTGGGAAAACTTGACAGCAACAAATAAAAGGATGAAACTGGATCATATACAAAAATAAATTCAAAATGGATTAAAGACCTAAATGTGAAACCTGAAACCATAAAAATCCTAGAAAATCCTAGAAAAGGCAGTAACTTCTTTGAATCAGCTGTAGCAACTTCTTTCAAGATATGTCTCCTGAGGCAAGGAAAATAAAAGCAAAAATAAACTATTAGAACTACATCAAAATAAAAAGCTTCTGCACAGCAAAGGAAACAATCAACAAAACTAAAAGGCAACCTACAGAATGGAAGAAGTATTTGCAAATGATACATTCAATAAAGGGCTAGTATCCAAAATATATCAAGAACTTGCACAACTCAACACCCAAAAAACAAATAATCCAATTAAAAAATGGGCAGATTAGGGCACCTGGGTGGCTCAGTGGGTTAAAGCCTCTGCCTTCGGCTCAGGTCATGATCCCAGGGTCCTGAGATCAAGCCACGCATCATCGCATCATCGGGATCTCTGCTCAGCAGGGAGCCTGCTTCCTCCTCTCTCTCTGCCTGCCTCTCAGCCTACTAGTGATCTCTGTCTGTCAAATAAATAAATAAATAAAATCTTTTTAAAAAATGGGCAGAAGACTTGAATATACATTTCTCCAAAGAAGATATCTAGATGGCCAACAGACACATGAAAAGATGTTCATCATCACTTACCATCAGGGAAATGCAAATCAAAACTACAATGTGTTATCTGTCAGAATGACTATAATCAACAACACAAGAGGGATGCCTGGGTGACTCAGTTGGTTAAGTGTCCAACTCATGGTTTTAGCTCAGGTCATGATCTCATGGTTCCTGAGACAGAGCCCTGAGTTGGCTCCAGGCTCAGCGAGGCATCTGTATGAAGATTCTCTACCTCAGTGCGCCTGGGTGGCTCAGTGGGTTGAGCCTCTGCCTTCGGCTCAGGTCATGATCCCAGGGTCCTGGGATCGAGCCCCGCATTGGGCTCTCTGCTCAGCAGGGAGCCTGCTTCCCCCTCTCTCTCTGCCTGCCTCTCTGCCTACTTGTGATCTGTCTGTCAAATAAATAAATAAAATCTTAAAAAAAAAAAAAAAGATTCTCTACCTCTGCCCCTCCCCCTACTCATGCTTGCACTCTCTCTCCCACTCTCTCTCTCCAATAAATAAATCAACCTTTTTAAAAATAATATAAAATCAACAACACAAGAAAGAACAGGTTTTGGTAAGGATGTGGAGGAAAAGGAGCACTCATGCAATTTTGGTGGAAATGCAAACTGGTGCAGCTACTCTGGAAAACAGTACGGAAGTCCCTCAAAATGTTAGAAATAGAACTACTATACGATTCAGTCATTGCAGTACTGGGTATTTCCCCAAAGAACACAAGAACACTAATTCATAAAAATACACGCAACCCGGGACGCCTGGGTGGCTCAGTTGGTTAAGCGGTTGCCTTCGGCTCAGGTCATGATCCCGGCGTCCTGGGATCGAGTCCCACATCAGGCTCCTTGCTCGGCAGGGAGCCTGCTTCTCCCTCTCCCTCTGCCTCTGCCTGCCACTCTGTCTGCCTGTGCTCGCTCGCTCTCCCTCTCTCTCTGACAAATAAATAAATAAAATCTTAAAAAAAAAATACATGCAACCCTATGTTTATAGCAGCATTATTTACAGTAGTCAAGATATGGAAGCAGCCCAAGTGTCCACTGATTGGTAAGTGGATAAAGAAGATGGGTATATAGTGTATATATATGGCATATATATACGTGGTATGTACATATATGTGGTGTGTGTGTGTATATATATATATACATATATGTATGGTGTATATACATAAAATATATATAGTATATATGGTATATGTATATGGTGTGTATACATATGGTATATGTATGTGGTATATATATTTTTTATAAAAAATAGAAAACTATTCAGCCATAAAAAGGAATGAAATCATGCCATTTGCAATGATATTAATGGTGCTACAGAGTATAATGCTAAGTGAAATAAGTCAGAGAAAGACAAATACCACATGATTTCCTCAACAAAACAAACAAGCAAAAGGAAAAAATAAGGGAAAGTGAGAAAAACAGACTTTTAATTATAGAGAGCAATCTGATGGTTACCAAAAGGTAGGAGGGTGAGGGAATTAGCCAAATAGGGGATGGAGATTAAGAGTACACTTATCATGATGAACGCTGAGTACTGTACAGAATTTTTGAACCACTAAATTGTACACTTGAAACTAACATAACACTGTATGTTTACTGTACTGAAATTAAAATTTAAAAACTTTTAAAAAATAAAATAAAGAGGTAAAGTAGCTTATTCAATATCATATGGTTAGTCAATGACCAAATCAGATTCAAATTCACCAAAATGCATGTTCTATAAAAGAAGAAAGGGAAAAAGCTCTACCTGGAGAAAGCCAAAGTTGGCTGAGTTTGCCACCAGGGCTCCCTGCCCCCTACCTTTTGCCTTCCCACCCCTGCCCCTTGTAATCAGTAATTTATCTCCAGCCTCTGAACACAGGCTGTGCATCAGAGGCTTACAGATTTAAAGCATTAGAACCGTGGCTTGACAAGCATCCTGTTTCCTGCATGCTGCTCTAACTCCCCCACTTTTCTCACAGGCTTTATCAGGGAAACTTCCCTTAAGCCTTTCAGCCCACAGAAGTTGACAGTGGCTTAGATCATCAGCTAATATTCATTTGCCTCCTCAAGCTGCTTCCTGTTCTCCCAAAATCTATGAACACTTTGCCCAAAGAGTCTATATGCTGGAATGGGACTTGCACAGAGGTGACCAACTGTCCCAACTTGCCTGGAACTGAGAGATTTCTGAGGGTACTGTCCTTTCAGTGTTAAAAATTAAAACCTTGCAAGAAAATTGGGACAACTGGTCACCTTACCTGTCAGGCAGATTAACCATATACTTTCACTATTATTAGCTCATTTGTCCTCAACACAACCCTGGAGCAGAACCTATTTTACAGATGAGGAAAGTGAATCACAGAGAAATTCAGTCATTTCCAAAGCGTGCAGCATTGTGAACTGCAGAGCTGAGCCTGCCGGATGGGCCAAGAAGTGGTTTAATGACCTGGACTCTGGAGCCAGACTGCCTAAATCCCAATTCTGGTATCCGTAAAATTAGGGGTGATATTAAAATGTACCACCCCATTCTGTAAAGATTAAGTGAGGTAATGCATTTAAAGCACCCAGCACGATGCCTGGTGCTTAATAAGTACTCATTGATGGAAACTCTCATGACTCCATCCTATTGCTAAAAGAATGAGATACGGAAAAGAGTTCTGTCTTCTCTGTATTAATGTAAAAGGTTGGGAATATCCCCAAAACATCTTTCTTTCCCTTCATACCTAGTTATCCATCTATCATCAAAGTATTTTCCTAAATATTTTTAAAAGCTACATTTTCAGCTTTTACTGTGTCTCTGAGTTCCATATTCTGATCAGAAGTTGTTGAATACCCAACTTTTGTATCAACATGGATGGGACTGGAAGAGATTAGGCTGAGTGAAATAAGTCAAGCAGAGAGAGTCAATTATCATATGGTTTCACTTATTTGTGGAGCATAACAAATAACATGGAGGACATGGGGGATGGAGAGGAGAAGGGAGTTGAGGGAAATTGGAAGGGGAGATGAACCATGAGAGACTATGGACTCTGAAAAACAATCTGAGGGTTTTGAAGGGGCAGGGGTGTGGGAGGTTGGGGGAGCCAGGTGGTGGGTATTATGGAGGGCACGTATTGCATGGAACACCGGATGTGGTGCATAGACAATGAATTCTGTTACTTCTGAAAAGAAATAAATAAAATGTTTTAAAAAAAGAAGTTGTTCCTACTAGGGCTTTCTTTTATTCAACCTACATTTAGCTGTATCTTGCACATACTCAAAGGGAGTAAAGATCAGTCAAGGTCTACTTAAAAAACAAATCCTCCTTGATCCCACCTCAAGTGACTTGGTGAGCACAGGGTCTGAATCTGCTTTAATCACTTCTGAGTTACCTCTGGTACCCCCAATCATTTCAGGTTCCCAATAAATATTTCTTGTATTCATTAATTCATCAGTCAATATCATTCCCCCTTTATCAATCATTCTTGCTACTCCATGGCTGGAATAAACCATTCCACCCTGAGTCTCCTTTTACAGTAATTTGTAATCCCCATCTTATAGTTGCTAATTTTCTAAAATTTACAAACAAACTGAGTCACAAGAAGAAAATCATTCAGACTGCACAAGAATCAAAGAATGAGTGAATGTGAGGTAGAAGGAATACTAAACCAGAAGTCAAGAAAACTGGCAGCCAAAGTTGCCATTAATCAGCTCTGTGCCTTTGGGAGGAAAGAAAAGGCAATGACACAACATTTGTATAGCCCTTGCTATGAGCCAACTCTGTACTAAAAACTTTCTACAGAATATTTTCAGTCTAATTCCCCTGCTAAGAAGGTGTTTCTATCCCAGTTTTAAGAGTAAAGAAATTAAAATTCAGGGAGGTTTTTGTTTAGTTTTGTATTTTTGTTTTTTAACCAAGTTATATCTAATATGAAGACTTGAACCCAGGTTTATTAACTCGAAAGCACATATTTCATTTTTCTCACCACCACCAAGTTGCCTCCTTAAAATGAGAAATCGTAAGAAAATTGCTTCTTTCAGCCTCCAGTTTACAGGCCCAACAAGCTTCCCTTGAATCTGATCATGCCATCTATTTAAGCCTTAGATTTCATCCAGGTAAGATGAGGAGGTTGAACTAAATGATGCCTTTCACATTTTAAATCCTATGACTTGGTGCCAATGTACTGAGTTTCACTCTGAAAAAAGAAACTGCTAGTTGGAGCACTCAGAAGAAGGCAGCCTGTGTGTTCAAGCATCCATCCTTCTAGCATTATCAATCTGCCACATTAATATGCTAATTGCAAGGGAAGAAATGTGGAACTAATTCCATGTTTCATTCAAGTAAGGGCATCCAGGTAGCACCAAGACACTAGAGAATCAAAACCAGCATGACTGCATTGACTTGGAGTGTATCATGGTGGGAGAATAGGAAATAGGTTCTTCCATCACCCTCCTTAACATGTTCATTCCAAACAGTCCAACAGAAAGAAAGCTCTTCTCTCCATTTTCTTCTGGTGTTGGCATTGTCCAATATATAAGTCACAATGGCAGCCTCTTCCAGCCCTCTAGGAGCCCATCAAAAAGTAATAACCCTGATGCCTTGGGGCTGGGTAAATCTGCTGCTCTCAGAGTCCCCACCCAGCTTTGAAGGGTTGGCTGACTTGAATAGATGGAGCTAAAAGAATGTTCCAATTGGCTTTTTCAGAATCTTGACTAATTGAACCATCTGGTGGAGGACAAAAACCATGTCATCTGGGGCAGGATGATTTAAAATAAGCTGCCAGCATGTGCAGGATAAAAAGGATTGGTGGCATAATGGTGATAGTTATAGGAGAACCTAGCTGATATGCCAAAATGGACCTTGACATACAACTTCTTAGATGCAAAATTACCCCTTTTTCCTCCATTACCCCTCCATTTCCTCTGATCCATAAAACCAAATATATGCTTAGATTATTTTTTTACATCCATTGCCCAAATAAGGGCATTCCTAGAGTTTTTTTTTTTTCCTTCCTTTACTAAGAAGAAACTTAACACATTAAAACGTAAGTCATCTACATGGCTAAATTCACAGGGAGGGCTCATTAAAGTCCCCCTGTCTTATCCCCTATACCACCTACCCACAAAAAAAGTATACTAAGCACTAGCTTTGCCTAGTGGCTGATATTCCCATTGTATCTCTCCTCCATATTAATGCATATTATCTCTCTAAGATGTGGAAACTTAGTGTTTTAGGTGGGGCTCCTTAGAAACAGAGTCTGGGAGGGGAGAGGGAGGGAAAAAATAAACACACTCTGGGAGAATGATTCAGGGGCAAGTGACTTGTTAAAGAAATGTTCCCAGGATAAATCAGTAAGGGAGAAGTAGGATGGGGGAAAGAGAGAAGCTAAGTTAAGGCTTGATTTCTGGCAAATCTGCATGGATATAAGAATAAGTCTGATCCCATAGGGAACCCTGGAACGTAAAGCATATACCTCAGAGTTTGTCTCTGGGCTTTTGTACTCCTGCACAAGTCAGTTGTTGGCAAAGAGCAGCCCTGGGCAAGTAAATCCCAGGCATTTCTACCCCTCTGAGAATTGGGGTGAAGCCATTGAAATCATCCTAGAGTGTCTCTCAAAAACACTAACAAGTTCAGGTCAGAGAAGAAAAAGCACTGAGGGAAAGGTACATGAAAGAGACCTAAGGGGATCTGGGGGAGCATGACAGTGTCTGCTACACACAAAGTTTTTCTCAGCCATCAAAGGTTTACTGCAAAATAGGAAGGTTAGCCTTAGAAAAGAAAAGGATCCAAGAGGAAGAATGCAGATGGCAGGAAACTTAAGAGACAAGAATGAGGAAGTGTTCCTGAGTAAGAAGAGATGGGGCTCTGTGAAGGGGTCTGGAGTCAAACCACTTGAGAGCTGAAGGAGAGGATATGGAAGGACATGGAGATATCCCCACATACAATACAAACATCCATGGAAATAGCTATAGTGCAAGGGAGAGAGAAAATAAAGAGTAGACAGAAGGGCAGTCTAGTCCCTTCTAGTTTTGTGGCAGGATGCAGAGAGCCAGCCAGAAAAAAGGATAGCGTTACCTTTTTTGAAATCTGAAATGACAGGTACTATTATCCCCATTTTATGGATTATGTATGAAAGGTGAAGTGACAAAAGACAAAGGGTCTAGCACACGAAGAGTGGCTTGAGAAGTATGAGAAACAAAGGCTGGAGAGGCATGCAAGCAGAATGTGATGCCAATACTCCATGGCGCTGCTGCCAGGAGGGCCAATCCATTTACTCATTTCACTCAACAAACTTTTCTTGAGTATTCATGTGGGGAACACATGAGTATTAGAAATACCCTAATGAATAAGACAGTCAAGGTGCTTACTCTCATGAGCTGCCATTCTACTAGGAGAAAGCAAGCATCATCCAGTAAACCAACCAAGATAATGTAACACAGTGACAAAGGCTAGCAGAGCAATAAAATCAGGTAATAAGATAATCATGAGGGGATGAGGTGTAGGCTACTCTCAAAAGAGAGGGCAAGGAAACCCTTTCCAAGCAGAAACTTGAATGAAGTGGAAAATACATATCCATGCAAAATCTGAGGGAGGTTATATGATCAGTTTTGGTTTAAAAAAAATCATTGCAGCTGTTATGTGGAGGAGGAACTGTTATTGGGCAAGAATGGAAATAGACCAGTGAAAAAGCTTTTCTCAAAGACCAGGAGAGATGGTCATAGCTTATTCTTGGGTGACAGCAGTGGAGGCAATGAGGAGCAGAAGACACAGGAGGCACTAGAGAGGGAAGGAAAGGATGCCACCTCGTGTGCAGCCCTGGGAGCTGCCTTAGGGGGAGAGAGTTTTGGGATACCAAAACTACCTTTTTAATCCCTGTCTTCTTCCCTTAACCTGCCTGTCGGTCCATTTCATGAAATACTCAAGTTCATCAACATCAAGAGTCATTAACAAAATGCATCAACAGCATAAAGGATCCCAAACTCTTCTAGTCCCAACACTATCCTTTCCAGACCCCAAGTCCAAATTCTTCTTAGACAGGGGATCAGCCGATTTTTCCTACAAATGGCCAGATAGTAAGTTTTCAGCTTTGCTGCCTCATGGTCTCTGTCAGAACCACTCAATTTGTACAGTGCAAAAGCAGCCACAGATAATAAGTAAACAAATGGGTGTGGCTATGTTCCAATAAAAAAAATGTTACACAAACAATCAGATTTTGATTTCATATAATTTTCCCATGCCACAAAATATTCTTCTTCTTTTGATTTTTTTTGCAACCATCTAATGTAAAATGTAAAAAGCCATTCTCAGCTCATAGGACATGCAGTATTTGGCCCAAGGGGCATATACTTGAAGCCAAATTCCTGCTCAAAGAGGATGCTGGCTAGAAGAATCTCTAGAAGGATCTCTAACGGCCCCTCCCCCATGTAGTTTCTTATGTGGCATCCCTCCTATGGGCTCAATATATTTCATAGTACATATATTACATATAAACATAAGCCAGATTTTTTTTATTCCCCTCCATGGAGTTCCCCTGGGGCCTCAAGAGTCTAATAGCCAGAGTGAGCACATTTTGCCAACAATCCCCACTTTCCATAATAGAATTTAATTATTTGGCCTGAAAAGCATTTAAGCTTCACTATACAGAAAGAGTCAAATAAATAAATAATAAAGGGGCACATTTTGATAGCACCTGCCTCAAAGATCTTAAAGGCACTGTCATGCCTGCTTTAATATTTTATGGTGTAGAAATGTGACTGTTACCAGGTCATAAAAATATACTGCTTTTTATACCAGGTCAAAATCTAGGGCCAGGAGTCCTGTTTTGTGGCAGGATGCAGAGAGCCAGCCAGAAAAAAAGGATAGCGTTACCTTTTTTGAAATCTGAAAAGAGCTATTTGAAGATGATGGACCAGATAAATGCATATTGGGTTCTCTCTCTCTCTCTTTCTCTCTCTCTCCTGCATCTCAAAACAGAAGGTTTCAGAGTCTGCCGGCAGCTGGTGCAACATTCATTATTTACCACTGAAAAGCCAAGAATATCAGCCTCTGACCCTCCATTGTTGCTTAGGCGTATTCTGGGAAGAGCCAAGGGGCAGGCAGGTGTTTCCTGGAGCCAGTAACACATGGTTTCTATGCAAACACTCCAAATCTTCAAGTTGAAAGTGACACTAGCAATGATCTACCATGGCTTCCTACATCCTGGAAGAAAGACGCACAGCATTACTGACTGAGGATGATACCATCACGGGGCAGGAAGTATATCCACTCCCTGGACAGCCTTAGTCATCACTGGAGGCAGAACTAGCTTTATTTAATTTTCACAACAATCCCAGAAAATAGGAATCATTTTAATGTCTGCTTTAAAGAAAAGGAAACTGAGGTTATCTAACCTGTCCAAAGATAATACAGTAAGCGGCAGAGCTGGAGTTTGAACCCCAGTTTTTCTAGCTCCTTAAGGAGATTGCTACCAGCCTTCTCTCATCCTTGCCTCCCACCTCTCAAAACTCTTTGGTGTAACAAAGTCCTCCTTAATACAAAAGCTGCCCAGAGTTCCTACTTAAGGAAAAAGACAATTTCCAAGATAGAGATGAAAAAGAGAATGAGAGAGAGGGAGAGGAGTAACAATTCCACTGCTAGAGTTAGGTACTAACGAAGCTAATAACTGATGTACAAGCAAACAAATGCAGGGAAAGGTTTTTGGCATTATAAAACAAAGATTAATTAATACTAGATTACAATGGAATTCCTATAGAATTACACTTGATCCAGACCCCAGAATAACAAAGGAATTCAACATGATTAATGCTTCGAATAGCAAGGAACATCAGAATGGTTTACCTCTTATTACTAAAATGGGCTGCCAGATTGCTTAAAACAGCTCTGGCGGGCTCGGGATACTGCTATCCCCAGTGCAATCAGCGATCTGAGTTTACTCATTTGACAGGAGCACCGATTCTTTGCCAGCTCTGCTTCATTTCACGGATCTGTTTTTCTCCCTTCCTCCCCCTTGCCCCACCCTCTCTCCCAGTTTGGAGGAATTGTGAAATCCCCAACAAGCTCAGCCCAGGAACCAGCTGGGTGCTGGGAAGAACCCGTTACAGGCAACGGGCAGCACAAGCAAAGCCAGACTGGACAGGAGCACCAGCTGTTCCGCCAGCTCTGAAGGGGCTCCTTTATTTTATCTTCTCATTTCTCCTGTTCGGAAAAATCTCTGCTGGTGAGTCATTTGTGGCCATAGGTGTTTAAAGCACTTATATGAGGAGAAAGACAGATTGATGCCTTTAGCACAGCCTGCCTGCTCTGGTCTAAAGAGAGGTCAGGAGGATGACAAGAATACTAAAGCTTAAGACGACAGAGTCGGCGCCAACATGCATTTAAGCAGAGACTAAGAGTCCAGAATTCCTGGACATCATAAAGAATCTATTATCATTGTGGTCACTTTCAGCAAGACTGATTTCCTTACCATCTGTCTTCATCCACCACTGCTTAGTGAATAAATATTAAATATGGAACTTTTCCTGGACTCAAGTCACTGAGGCTGAGAGGAAAGCAGTTATGTAACCATGTGATCTCTGCACACCTCATAGCTAGAAGGAGAACAGATGAGGCAAGGGGGTTGCGGGGGCGGGGGGGTACCTGGGGAGGAAAACACTGTGGAGTGAGATAAGATCATTAGCTCTACTGAGTAGAAAATAAGGGTTCAGTTCTCGGTTGAGTAATAATTCTCTTTTCAAGGTGGGCAATATTTAAGCAATCATCTCTTGAAAATTGGTCATTACCACCAGCTAACAACTGATTTGTTAGTTAATAGCCCAAGGTGAAGCCAAGGGCAGCAAATGCTCTGGCATACCATTCTCTGATGGCAGGATTAACAGATTTCAAGGGCATTATTGCTATTATGAACCATGTTCATTGATTTATAACAACACTAATATGTTTTATAAAAAAAAAATGGGTGCAATGTCCTGGAAAAATTCATCATTGTCTGGTGCTCTGAAGTCGAATAGCCACTATAGCATGTCCAAGAGAGACACCCTCTGGTCCAGTTCTGGGCATCATCAAGATCTAGGTATGTATGCACAATGTGGGATTACAGAATCCAAAGCAACATCACTCAGAAGGGCCCAGGCTATAGTTCTGATTATAAAAATGTCACTTCTTCCCCTAAACATGTCCTGATTGTGTATTTTTGTTAAACCTACCACTATAATGTCTAGAAGGATAAACAGTAATATTTTATGAGGGGCACCTCTGAAGAGTGGGATTGGCATGGGAGAAGAGCAATACTCCTTCATTTTTACTTTAGAATTGGTTTCTTTTTTGAATTTTTAATAAAGTTGGCTCAGAAAAAAAAAATCTTGAAGCCAAAGCTTTCCTAGGAAGCCTGGAACTGTGTCTCTTTCATTTCTTGTGAAAGTCCTTTCCCCTTTATTTATTCCTTGAGGTCACAACTCAAATTGTATGCTTCAAAGAAGGTAGGACCCCTCCCAATTCCCAAGAGTAAATCTTAATTAATCTAAGCTAATCATGATAATCCCAATTCTCTTCCAGTGATTAGTTTAAGATGGGCATGTAACCCAGTTCAAACCAGTAAGATTAAGGAGAGATTAGTAGAGGGATTTCTGAGAAAGCTTTTCTTGCTCCTAAAAATCAAATGCTCAAGAAGAAAGAAGTCAATGTTTTCCACCTCAGCTTAGCTGGTGAGAACATGATCCCTGGAACTTCCAAAGCTTTACTGCAGCCAATAAAAGATATCAATCCGAGGACAAAAGCAAATATGCTAAGGATGGCAGAGCAGAAAGATGGAAGTAAGTGAGGAATTTCATTGGTTGAGCCTCCAAATGAATCAACCCAGCAATTGCCCTATCTTCAAACTTATTTGACGCCACAGAAATGTCCAGATTATTTACACCATTTCTCATAGGGTTCTTTTTATTTACAGCTGACAACACCCAATCTGATACACTCCTGTAGCCTGTCTCAAGAGACATAAGACCCACAGAGAAGAAAGTGTGGTCGGCATCACAACATATGCCGAGGATGCAGGATTTAGAAAATCTGAGAAACTTTGTGTTCCAGACAACTGAACGATTCCTTGTACCCTAAAACTTATGCGGGGTCTTTTCCATGGCAAATACAAAATGAGTATGTACATTAGTCAGGAAAATTAACACTTACCTGTGCCAAAGCCCTCAAAAAAATCAGAGTGCAGCTGGTGGAACTCAGTTGGGATACCCAGTGAAAACCAATCCATACCGGACAAAGAGGACGTTACTTCTAAGCCAGGGGTACTGGGAAGAAGGAACATGGTGTCAAGGCAGGTCAAGTCAGGCCTGGAAGTGGCCTACAGCCCTGCAACTCACATGCTGGTGGCCAGAACTGTCATATGCCCACCTAACTGCAGAGGACGCTAGGAAACATAGTTTAGCTATCTGAATACATGGGAACAAAGTAACAGTGAGCAGTATTTGCCACACCCTTAAACCCAGAGCGCTAAGAATTGTGCACTCACCACCACATAGACCCGTGACTGACCCATGGCTACTGCAAACTACATCGGACCAGACTCAAGTCTTTTGTTTTCTAAGAGCTTCCTCTCTGGGTTTCAGTCTGTGAGACTTGACAAAGGTCTTTTGCTTGACCAAACTTTAGTCAGTCTAGCTGAACATTGTCCTAGACCCATGTGTGTACTTCCTTGAAAAATCCAGTTTTAGCAAGAACGAAGCCAACTCAGCTTACCCAGAATCCTCCACCCTGTATATCTGATCAGCTTCCTCACCCTCCACCATCCCCCAGGTGACATCTGATCCCCCTGGCCTATCTTCAGCAAGAATCCTGTTAGGTTGGTTGAGCCAGAACTCCCCATTACACCTGATGTTTTTTCTAGTAATTTTCCATCCACTGATCCCCACTTGTTCCTTGGCTTTAAATTCCCACTGGCCTGAGCTGAGCCCAATGTAAAAGTCACTGTAAAATCCCACTGCAGTGGTCCCTATTCCTATTACAGTGGTCCTGATTAAATCCTGCCTTACCATTCGAACTTGTGTCATCGGATATTTTTTCCTTAACAAACTAAAAGTGTGACCCTTGGAGAGATAAAGGTTGGAGGGTTGGATATTCTCAGACATGATGGGTTCTTCTGGAAAACTTATCTTCAGTTTGAGAAAAATTATATACCTTCCAGAATCTTTCACCTTTCCAGAAAAACTGATTTTCCCCTTCAGGAATTTTCTGTTCCATTTCTCAAAAAAATATATCAATGAATATGTAAGGGGAAAACTCCATACTGAGTTTAAATAGCTTTCTTTAATGTGGACCCACAGCATTTCCTTTTGGCTGTCCACTCCATAGAAAAAAATAGAGAAGTCCTAACCCAGGGATTACAAAGACTCTTTGATCTAGGGATCATTTCATCAAGGTATTCACCACTCACAGTCCAATCCACCCACTTCATCCTCAGAAAACCTTCCAAAGTACCTGGAAGGGAATTCACTGCTTTCAATTAGACACCAATGAGGTGATGTCTGGTTTGTATTCAATAGGATAATTATTAATTCAATATCAAATTATTAATTTATGCCAGAAACTAAAGTATGGATGCTGTCATATCAAGCATGAATAATAGAGGAGACCAGACCTCGGACCACACTTTGAGAATCTCTAATGTAATTGACTGCCATTCCAAACTGGCCCCTCTGGGCAGAACCACATGACCAGTTTGCCCTCTCAATCTAAACAGCACTGATTGAAAGGGACTTCTATTTTGTGAATGATCAACCTCACTAAAGATGGCTTTTTAAAAAAGATTTATTTATTTATTTGAAATACAGGAATCACAGGGGGAGGGAGGGGCAGAAGGAAAGGGAAAGAGAAACTCTAAACAGGCTCTGCACTGAGCCCCAAGTCCAAGGCGGAGCTTGATCGCAGGACCCTGAGATCACAACTTCAGCAGAAACCAAGAGTTGAATGCTTACCAGACTACACCACCTAGGCACCCCTCAAAGAAGACATTTTTAGCATTGAAGATAAAAGCAAATGTTGACTAGTGAAAATGTTACAAGCAAAAAAAAAATTTTTTTGGCCTTAAGATGAGTCTTTCTATCCCATAATTTATTTATCCTTATAATCTCTAGATTTATTGAGTTCTTATCATTTGCCACAAATAGTTCTAGAAGATTTTCCATGTTTTATTCCATTTACTCCTCCGAATAATCCAAAGAGGTACATACAATCCCCGTCTTTAGCAGACGAGGGCAGTGACGAATTTACTTAAGGTCGCATTAATACCTCATATTTTTATCCAATACTAGTTTTAAAAACACTTTTACTTGCCTTATCTCACTTGGTACTTATTAACAACACAGGAGGTAGGCAGAGTGTGTCACTATTTCCCTTTTAGAGATGAAGAAACTGATGCTAAAAGAAGTTAGGTAACGTGATCAACATCTCTGAAGAAATGATGGGGCCAGGACGCAAACCTAGATCTTCAGACTCCCAATCTCATTTTTCTATCATGCTACTCTATTTTTAAAAGCACCCACAGTGGGGCACCTGGATGACACAGTCTGTTAAGTGTCAGACTCTTGATTTCAAAGGCTTACGTCATGATCTCTGGGTCATGAGATCGAGCCCCACACCAGGCTCAATGCTCCGCTGGGAGTTTGCTTAAGATTCTCTCTCCTTCTCCCTCAGCCCCTCTGTGCCTGCATGCGTTCTCGCGCTTTCTCTCTCTCGCTCTCTCTCTCTCAAATAAATAAATAAATCTTTTTTAAAAATGCACCTGCTATTTCATTTTAAGAGAGTAGACTGAAGGGGCACTTGGGTGGCTCGGTCGTTAAGCATCTGCCTTCAGCTCAGGTCACGATCCCAGAGTCCCGGGATCGAGCCCCAGGTCAGGCTCCCTGCTTGGCGGGAAGCCTGCTTCTCCCTCTCTCACTCCCCCTGCTTGTATTCCCTTTCTTGCTGTGTCTCTCTCTGTCAAATTAATAAATAAAATCTTTTTTTAAAAAAGAGAGAGAGAGAGTGGACTGAACCAAAAAATTAACTTTTGGAATATATCTTCAAACTCTTTAATAGAGACAACCCAAAGTAACATGAAAAGAAAACATAAATGATACAAAATGCTATCTGAACAGTGGTGTTGAAAGAGCCTTTCCTCTGGCAGAGAGAAGAGAATGTCTGTAGGAAAATCAGCTCTATTATGTCCACCTATGAGAACATATAAATTGGACCAAAGGACCCACAAGCATTGAGTCAAGAGAAAACTCAGCAATAAACTTCAAACCCCAAAGGTATGAAATACTGAACAAAGCCTCTGTCCTCCAGGAAGCCCTTCCCAACCCCCTCATCTCACAATGATTCTTCCTCCTTGTGAATGTATTTCTCTCACAGTCTATATCACACAATGTAATGCCTGAGGGTATCTGGGATTGACTGTCTTCTATGTATTACAAATACATGTCTAGCTATTTGACTTTTAGAAAGTAGAGACCATGCCTCCCTTATACTTCTGTATCCACCAAAAGATGAGCACCATTCTGGGTCCAGAAGAATGATTACTAAAACTTGAAAAACATTTCTAATGACAATAGCCATTCCACTAAAACACTAATACTGTATGATAAAGCTAACCATTTATAAGTGAGTCACATTGTACTGAGATGTCATTCTGTGATGTTTTATTTCAGTGTACATAATCTGAACCATGTCAAATATTGTGCATCCAGCGCTACACGATAAAGAGGCATGTTTAAGATAGTTTCCCCACGTTCATGCAGATGATATCATTTAAAACCTACTACTAAATTTTGAAATCCCAGAAATGAAAAGATAGAGATGGCTGGTTAGATATTTGGTATTAATCATAAAGAGTATGTAAATCAATCATAATAAAGATACATTGTAGATAATCCCACCCAGCAATTTTAACAAAAACAAGAATTTGGGACTCCTGGGTGGCTCAGTTGGTTAAGCGGCTGCCTTCGGCTCAGGTCATGATCTCAGCGTCCTGGGATCGAGTCCCACATCGGGCTCCTTGCTCAGCAGGGAGCCTGCTTCTCCCTCTTCCTCTGCCTGCCACTCTGCCTGTGCTTACTCTCTCTCTCTCTGACAAATAAATAAATAAAATCTTAAAAAAAAAACACAAGAATTTAAATCTCTATTACTGTTTAAAGAAAAATGAAACTATTTTTACAACTCAGTTACCCAATGAACTGTACGTATCTTTTCCTTTGTCTTGAAGGATGAGCAGAAATGGATAGGAGAGGCTATGCTTGGCAATGATATTACTGATTATTGATCAGTAATATCTTTGTATTAGATATGTATGAAGTATGAAGTATGAAGATCTTTTACTACTGTCTTTACAGACCTCCAGTGATTTATACACACTGAATTTGTGAGCATCAATATATAATAACATATAAAGTAGTTGACAGCATAAAAAGGTTGATGGTCAGGAGCCGCCTGCAGAAAACCCTGTTCATTGCCATTGGTCATGCTAGGAACAGAGAATAAGAACAAATAATAACTCATTGTGCTTTATCTCTGCAGAAATACCTCCACATTATCTCCCTCAGTCTGAGAACCAAGGCCATGTCCCTGGACACAAAACCCCATTTACTTAAGCAAAACATCCTGCGCAATAAGAAGTCAGCACGCTAAGCTTTTCTGTAGGTATATGGCTGCTGCGTGCACATTTGCCAAGACCTTGAGAATGCCTATAACCACAAAATACATATGGCTACACATTAAAACTACTGTTTCCGATCAAGCTCAATAGCACAAGGAATTATTCACAATCTGGTCCATGAGTACAGTTCTTGACCTAACTAGTCTGACTCATTGGTATCCATAAGCTTGGATGCCAAGCTTGCATTTATGACTATGATCTAGAAAAGCAAGTGGGAGGAAACATAGACTTCCTCACAAAGCCAGAACAATTCCCAAGTCTAGACACAATGAAGTCTGCCTGCCAGTCAGCCCTAAAGAAATAGTACCCAGTGCCCAAGACCTTTATTTTCAAAACTGACCTGAAAAACAGCTCCAGATTCCGGTACCTGCTAAAGCAAATACTTACAAAGATAAGAACTGGAGAAGCACATTTGGGCAATTATAGGACAGCATGTGTTTCCAACATAGTCTTGAATGTTTGAGCCACAGAGAGAAAAAAAACATGAGTTGAGACACCAGTTCTGATAGCACAAACTAGTTACCAGCCTTAAGCAAGGAGACTGAAACTCTCTGGGCATTTGTTGCCTCACCATTCAAATGATGATGAGCCTGTAGAATCATCGACAGCAGTCATTTGCTAAATTAAAAAAGTATAGCCATTACACTCATTGGCTATCTTAGCGCTACTATAACAAAAATACCACAGACTGGGAGGCTTATAAACAGCAGAGACTTATTTCTCACAGTTCTGAAAGCTGAGAAGTCCAAGATGCCAGCAGATCTGGAATCTGTGAAAGGCTGCTTCTTGGCTTGTAGATGGCTATATTTTCATCACGTCTTCACAAGGCAGAGAGCTAAGAAAGGAAGAAGCAAGCTCTCACATACCTCTTCTTATAGAGGCACCAACTCCATTCATCAAGATTCCACTGTCATGACCTAGTCACCTTCCAAAGGCCCCATCTTCTAACACAATCACATTGGGGCGGGGGGGATTTCAACATATAAATTTTGAGGGAACATAAATATTCAGTCCATGACACTGACCAAAGTTTTGACAGCTTTACCCATCGATGCCTTCAAATTTTTTAGGTGGATGCTATTGAGTCCTACAAGTTTTTATAGCTATATTATGCCTTAAATCTAGGTATTCTGAGACAGTATTTCCCAAAGCATGTGCTGTAGACTACAAGTTCCAAAGACAATCCACGAAGAAAATAGTCTGTGATAAAATAAATTTGGAAAACACAGTATACCATAACCTCATTTTAGATATTCAGTATCTACACTGATATATTAAAGGCACTTAGAAGTCCTGAAATAAAGAAACCTTTGCTTTGTTTTGCTCATACCCCTTGACTCCTGTTGGCTTCCACTCTCTCTATTTGCACCTCTTTGTCTAAGGCCTCTCACTCCTTCCCTCATGCTCTTTTTCCCTCTCTCCATCCCCCACCCCCACCCCAAGCCTCAAAAGATTATTCTGTCTGCTTGCAGAGCAGGCTGGAAGTACCAGGAAATTAACTCACACCCCAAGAGCAGCCCCTCAACCAAAAACTGGGTGTAATTACCCCAGCCCTCTGCAGCTTGATAGGGATAACTCTGAGGCATGTGCTCTATATTACGTCGCATAGCTTCGCCATGAGATTAAGTTCTAGTTGTCCACGGTGGATGTTGGCTTGATAAAGTACCAACAATTAGATGCCCTCTCTTCTTTACTGTCTTACTTCCCCACTCCCCACTTCCCAAATAAACTACTTGCACACAAACCTTTTTTTTTAAGATTTTATTTATTTATCAGAGAGAGAGAGAGCGCACGCGCACACATGAGCAGGCAGAGGCTGAGAGAGAAGCAGGTTCCCTGCCAAGCAAGGAGCCTAATGCGGGACTCAATACCAGGACCCTGGAATCATGACCTGAACCAAAGGCAGCAGCTTAACCAACTAAGCCACCCAGGCGTCCCTACTTGCACACAAATCTTATTGCAGGGTCTACTTCCAAGAGAACTCAAACTAACAGGCGCATGGTTTCCCACACATGTTCAATCAGTCTTCATGGCACACTTTTTCAATTAGCCAAAACTCTTGGTGGCAAGTGAGAGAAGCCCAGTACAAATGGACTAAGACAGGAAAATTAATTTATTTAAATCCAAAGATAGGTTGGCTTTAGGCCTGGAGGACTCAAACTCTTAGACAATGTCAAGTTGACTTGCTCTGTCTCCATTTTTGGGCTCTACATTCCTTTGTGCTGGCCTCATTCCAGCAGTTCTCTCCACAAGGCAGAAGGATGACCATTAGCACTGAGCTTACATCCTCTCTTTTCAGGAACCCCAATGAAAAAGGAGGCTTTTCCTTCCCAGTGGTTCTAAAAAGGGCCCAGGACGAATCTCAGGAAACCATCTTTAATCATATGGTCATCCTTGCACCAATTCCCAAGACAGATATGACAGACTTATGCTGACTGAACAGTCCTAGGCCATCTACCCACCCCTGGACCAAGCCACACCCAAACCACTTGTACCAACAGTGAGGAGAAGGAGTTCCTCAAGGCAAATCAGGGTGTTATTATCAGAAAGAAACAGCTTCAGGGCAGTCACAAGTAACAGGTGTGCACTCCACTCTTTAACATTCTACAGAAGGCACTTTGGGAGACGCTGTTCTATCGCATTCACACCTACTCCTCCAAAATTCCTGAAAAAGCCCTTCTCAGAAACAGCTGAAAGTACACTTTGAAAAGAACTGAGTCTGACAACTTCATGTCAGCCCAATACACTCTTTATACATGACCATTTTACTGGTGTTACCAGTTCTCTACTTGGCTTTTTCCTTTGGATATATTCAAAGAAGTATTGATTATCAACTCAATTCCTTTCCATCAACCTAGATCCTTATGATAAACTTCTTTACCATTCCTATCAAAAAAAGGTGATCAAATAGCCATAAGCAAATGGGAAAATACATTCACAGCAATGAGAAGACTAATAAAAGAATCCTGGAGGTTAGAAATGTACTCTATAAATCACCCATCCACTAGCAGATTTTTTTTTTTACTTTCTTCTCTTTCCCGTAGGAAAAAAGATTAAAAACCAAAAAAAAAAAAAAAAAAAAAAAAAAAAAAAAAAAAAAAAAAAAAAAAAAAAAAAAAAAAAAAAAAAAAAAAAAAAAAAAAAAAAAAAAAAAAAAAAAAAAAAAAAAAAAAAAAACCACAGAAGAACTTAAATGCACACTTGTGGTTATACTGGTCTTCCTAGAATTTACTACAATGCCAGAAATTAATTTATAAATAATGGCAAGCATGGGATCTCAACCACCATCACATGAAGAAAAGGAAAACACCTCAAGAGTGTTCTAATTGGCAAGGAAACACTCATCTGTGGCTGAAATAGCCAAAAGAGAAGGGTGAGTTTCACATACCAGCCCAGAAAAGCATTACTGGTTTTCAAATTATTTTTTTTAAGATTTTGTTTATTTATTTATTTGACAGACAGAGATCACAAGTAGGCAGAGAGGCAGGCAGAGAGATTGGAGGAAACAGGCTCGCTGCTGAGCAGAGAGCCCTATGCGGGGCTCGATCCCAGGACTCTGAGATCATGACCTGAGCCAGAGGCAGAGGCTTTAACCCACTGAGCCACTCAGGTGCCCCTGGTTTTCAAATTCTAAGACAATATAATATTGTCTTGTCAATTTTTTTTTTTTTTTACTATTTCTTTTCTCTGCTCCTAAACTCACTCTCCTGGAGGAATCTCCCTGAAATAGGGAGACTCATCTGTACTATTAAAGAAGGCATTATGCTAATTTCTTCCATCTTACTTTGATAATTCTTCATTTTTTAAAAGAAGGCTCCTGTGTCATTTTTATTTTTTGGCTCCCTTCACAAATATAACTACTGATGTTTATCATAAAAAGATGCACTACATTAAAATAATATGATTTCGAAGTTCTTTGGTCTACCAATATAAGCAGCTTTTCAAATAAAGAACAAAGTCTCCTTTTGACATTTTGTCTGTAATGTCTACTATGCTCATGCATGTGTGAGCTTGGAGAAGGGCATGGATTAATTCCATGTTGCTGTTCATGCCCCAACTAGCTATGCCCCTCACAGCTAAGTGCACGCCATGTGGACACACTCCCATTTCATGAGACTCTAGTTTCCCCCATGTATCCTAGGACATCCTCAATACTAGGTCTATGTAGCCCATGCAAATGGGAACTTACTTATAAAAATATGAAAAGACTCAACATTAGGGGGCTAGCAAATAAATAGTGAAACATCAGTCCCATTCAGCTATTTAAAAAAATATTCTTCCAAAGGATATTAATGATGAGGGAAAATGGCAACAATAAAACTTTGTGTAAAGAATGACAAGAAATATGCTCAAACATTAATCAGTAACATTCTATCTCTGGGTAATAAGACTATGAGTAGCATTTTTCCTTAACAGTTTTCTGTTTTTCCCATGTTTTCTACAATGAATATCTGTTCCTTCATAATCAAGGAGGAAAAAATAAAAGATAATAATGGAAAATACATAAAAGCCTCTGAGAAAAGTCTATAAAATTCTGGAGCAGAGCTGGTGGGACCAAGTAGATCATCACCATCAAAATCAGAGCCCTAGATTCCCCTCTACAATCTTAAATGCTTGCCATCACCACCTCATTATATATATTTATATTTACCACAACATTGGAACTTCCTGGACTATCAGTGCCACATCGCAACTCTTTCAACATCTCAGAAATGCTTAGTACAGTGCTTTGCACAAAATAGGTGCTCAAGAAAGGTAGTGTAAATTGATTTATGAGAGCATGGTGATTACAGGATGGACACGAGCAGGCAAGGACCATCAGGAGAAAGAAAGAATTAAGGGTCCAGGAGTTCCAGAGCCTTGAAATTTCAGGTAAATATCTGAAATCAGAGAAGCTGATGGAAGAGTCAAAAGTCCAAGAAGTCAGGCAGGGTTTGGGGGATTAGGGTGTTAAAAAAAAAAAAAGGCATCTAGAAAGTCAGTTGAGTCAAGGGCATTGAAAGTCAAGACAGCAAAGCACCGCTGAGACTGCTTTCAACTTTCTTTAAAGCAGGGTGGTCTTAAAAGCAAGCATGCTCTGCGGTTACCCAGAGTGGCCCCTGCATACACCAGGTCCAGATGGTTTGACTGAAAACAATCTGGCCACAGAAATTTACTCAACTGAGCAATTTATGACAACAACAGAAGATTCATTGAAACAACATAGTGCCACAATAGAACTTCTTTTTAAATGTCATTTATTGTTTATTTCCCAAATTTCAAAAACAATCCATTCTTGTTAGCCTAATGAGCATATCACACTTAAAATATACAAGCTCCAGATCTTGCTTCCCAAACTCTATCTTCCTACAAACCTCCCCGTCCAATTAATGAAGTTCAATCCCAGTTGCCCAACCACCAAAAAAAACTGGATTCATTCATAACTATTCTCTTTACCTTATACTGCCCCTCCACAAAACCCCTGCCCCGCCACCCACCCCCACCCCCCCACACACACACACAAGTCCTGATCTCCAGGAAACACCTTTTGAGTTTGCTCTTCCTTCTGCTATCATGTGTTTTCCCCAGATATCACCTGGTTCACACCCTCATCTCCTTTAGATCTTTACTCAAAAGCTACTTAAACAAGAGAGACCTCCCCTTCCCCAACACTCCATCCCCCTTTACATAAGGGGAGGAGAAAGACTAGCCAACCTTCAGCTATTCAACTCATGGCTCATCTTGAGAGAAATGAAAAGAGGAAGAAATAATATTCTGAATATGTGTGGCATCCCCTGTGCTGGGGCTTTCACAACGTGTTATCTCGGTTAGTCCTCACAACCAGCACATTAACAACAACTACCTGTAACATGGGTGTCATTATACCAATTACACAGATGAAAATGTGGCTCCAAGAAATGGAAGTAATTTCTAAGAAGCAGTACCAAATTTTGGCATTTTCCTAAAACTTCTAATTCCTACTTCATTGCCCTAGTCTAGCCATGCTGTATTTTCGGTCTTCAAATTTAAATGCAACAGTGGTATCTAGAGTTGTGGAAAATGGGAGGAATAAGAGGTGACCACTAAAGAATATGAGATCTCTTCTAAAATCGGCTGTGCTAATGTTTTCCCCGCTCTATAAATATACAAAATCCACTAAATTAAATGCTTTAAATTGGTGAGTGGTAGGGTATGTGAATTACATCATAATAAAGCAATTAACAAAAAATAATATTTAGTGGAAGGCTTTTCCTGCTATACCAATGAAGTCACAAATTTTTAAGAATCAATGTATTCTGGGGTTCAAAGACAGTGCTTTATATTTCTTCATAATCTTATATGGTGGCAATAAATCAATGGTTCTTGACAGAGATGACGAAACTGATCTGAACTTCCCCACTTCAGTTTGTGGGGGAAATGCCCAGTTAACTGCAACTGAATGGAGGTCAAAATCATAATCCCAAGTAGAAACAAGATAGTAAAATTTTCTCCAGCATAGTCCAGCTCCCATTTCAATCATCTGCCCCTACTCCTCACATTTCCTCCTTTTACATTACCACCATCATAATCTTGTGGTTACACAATTTCATTCAGAGTCAAAATTAGAAATTAGCTAAAGAAGCTATGATACTCTCCTGATTCTAAGGTGTTATCCCTTTAAGATGAATCAACAATAACAACATTCCAAGGAATAAAAAATGGAATATTACATTAAGCACATACATTGTATACTAACTGAACATTTCAGAAGTGTTCAAATGTCAGAGAAAACACACCTTAAAATTTTTCTTTTAAAGGGAGTAATTCCCACAGAAGTGGTAATCTAGTTAACATATGATTTCTCCATATTTGAAGCAAAACGGAATCAGAGTGCTGAGGAATCTTTAATAAGAGAAATACAGCCCTGAGACTACAGAAAAAACAGTGGCATTTATTGCTGGGTTGAGTGAGCAGCTTCCTAGAACCTACCAAATGCTCAAAGGCCATGCCCCGCTCATTCATTTTGGCGGATGAACCTTCACTCCCATTTTGCTAATAAAGGAAAGGGGAAAAGGTGTGGCTTTGGGCATGCACACTGAAATCTACATGTTCTCAGAGGCCTGAAGAAGTGTGCATACTTGCTGGGACTTCATGGCCATCTCCAGCAGGCTGCAGAACTTTCAACAAAGAATTGGTAATTTGGACCACCCAAACTCTGACAAACTGTAAAGACTAATTCCTCATTGTCCACAAAAGTAAGTAAATAAAAATTTAACAAGTTAAAATTTTTAAAAACTTAAAAAAGACTACTTAAGAGAGAGCAGAAAGGGAACCAAATCTTGCCCATAAATGAATGCTTTGGCTCTTTAGTATTGGTCAGCCCCTTGCAAGGACGACTTGGGATGGATCTCTGCCACTGGCTTAATCATGGGAAAGATTTGCCCAGCCTAGCACCCCTTGATTCTCTTCTGCCGAAAGAAGTAAGACCTGGGAACTCCCCTCACCACTTCAGCAAAGGGATTAAGCAGGGTAGAGTTTAAATCTCCGTTGTGCTGCTCTTGCCAATAACTTGATTTTTTAAATACTGGACTACCTATACTCCCTGCTTATTCCATCTCCTGCTGGATTTAAGCCTGCTGAAACCTCAGGGATTTGCTTGATAGAGAACCCAGGAAAACTCCAAAACCATCCCTATATCCACATGATGGAATTTCTTCATGAAAACGGCAACGCAAAACTCCATCTAACTGGGAATAAGACAAGATTGTCAATAGTGAGTTCCATAAAGGCGGAAACTACCATAAGTGCTAGAATAGAGGTTGCAGATATACTTCGCATAGAGATTTTCTAAGGGAAAATTTTTACTTATATTATTACGTATGAGTTAAAAGTAACTCTAAATTGTAATGACGTAAGATAGTATTATTTTGTTTTATAAATACAGCATATTTCATGTTGGAATTCAGTAAGAATGTATACATTTTGAATTTCCAGTAATATTAGCTTTGAAAATTATAATTCAAATGGCTAAAAAGTTGGTATCAGTAAATACAGGCACATAGCAGGGCTATAGTAAAGAAGTCCTTATATTCATACGATTGAGACTGGTAGTTGACCAAATAACATGTAAGTTAATTAGTAATAAATAATTATACATAATAAGTACATCACAATTTTATTTTAACTTTAGACATATAAATGTACTTTTGTTCACTCATTCATATATACTTATTCATTGAGAATAGGTATGTTGATTGAAATTGGTCGTTTTCTTTTTTGCATAAACTAAACTCATAATGCTGTGTCTACAATTTCCAGCTTAGGTTTCCTTAAAGAGTAGTGAAATCTTAAAGACACTTATGAAAAAAATCAAATGGATACAGAATCCATTCTGGTTTTTACAACATTGTTAAACCAATCTTTTGCAGTTATTTCTCACACTTCTAATTCCACAGCTACATATATTTTTAATGATCAAATTAATGAGCTTTTAGAAAGTATCCAACCTTATCCTTACATGTACACTAACTTTACTTTTACACACGTATCTTACTGGTTTTCTCACTAGCAAACAAGGATAATTTCTCTATGGAGAAACAGTGCATTATAGTAGGAAAAGAAAGGGCCCTCATATGTAATTATATCTCAATAAAAATGGAAAAGATGAATAGACAAACAGGCAAGCATACAAACAGTAGCTTTGTAGTCCTTCCTTAGAATGGAAAGGAACTATAATTAGATTGATATATGTGGCTTCCAAAGAAACTACAGGAAAACAAGTATAGACATATTTGCAAAAATATACATGAGAGTGTAAAGTAAAAGAATGTATAACAAATTTAGCAAGTGAAGCCAAACAGAGTGCTCAGAAACAAAAGACCTGGTTCGAGTGTCTGTTCTACCTCTTTCTAGCAGTGTGACCTTGAACAACTCAAAGCAGCTCTCTGGAACTTGGGTTCTTCCTCAGTAAAATGAGAGGGTGGTCCAAGATCCAGAATTCTCAAACTATAAACCTGAGTTCTGTGTACCAGGCTGATAGACGCTCTGTCCTAGCAGAGGAAGGTGAGGCACACACACCTACATTCACATACACTCTTTCATACCTGTACCCACATGTGTACATCCTCAGTACATAACAGCTCGAGGCTATCTGCTTTACATATCAGACATCTGGGGAAGATTGTATTTGTTTTCTGACCTAAAAAAAAAAAATGGAAACCACTGGAGTAGATGACATCAGAGTTCAGGCCAGCTCTAACTTTCTCTGATTGTTCTTTCCATACTGCCATTTGTGCAGAAGGCCCTCAAACAAATATGAGTTGCCAATGGTGTCTGATGTGAGTGTTGTAAAACTGAACACTCAACTATCAAGAGCTGCTGGAATTAAGCTTCTCTCTACATGCAAGACCCCTCACAATTCTGCACATGTTTATGATTTAAAATGTGCAGCCTAATTAGCAGAGAAAGAAAAAAAAAGTTAAAAACCTGGCTGCTTAACTTTGGCACTGCCTTCAAATTATATTCCCATTTGCAAATTTTACCACTGTATTTTTTTCACATGTATTTGACATATTATTTCCCTGTTAAGGCAAAACTCAAGGGAGAAGAGAAAAGAAGAGGAGAGGACAGTAGAGGAGAGGAGAGGAGAGAAGAGAAGGGAAGGGAAGGGAAGGGAAGGGAAGGGAAGGGAAGAGAAGAGAAGAGAAGAGAAGAGAAGAGAAGAGAAGAGAAGAGAAGAGAAGAGAAGAGGAGGGAAGGAGAGGATAGCGGAGGGGAGGGGAGGGGAAGGGAGGAGGAGAGAAAGAAAAAAGAAAGAACCAAACAAGCCGCATGTAGGAGGCTGGAAGAGAACAGCTTGATAAAGATCACCGGAAGATTGCTTCCTCTAGAAAGTTCAAGAGCCTTGTAATAAATAACCTTGTATAATTCTAAAGAGGTCTGAAATGTTTAACTAGTTTTTAAATGTGAGCGAATACACATACACACAGCAGTCTAATATGCTTTAGCTTCATGTCCTGAACACTATAAAAATGTCCCATTATTGTGTTCACAACACTTTAACAGCTTGGATAGATTATATTCCTTAGGGGAAGAAGGCAGCTACAATGCAAGATTCAAGTTCCTGAAGTTCAGATAGTTTTAGGACATTAAAAAAAAAAAAAAACCTTTCCATAGGAATAATTAATTTCAAGCAAAAAACAAGGAGTGAGAACTTGTTCAATTAATCCCATGTATTGGACAGAGCCAGCGGAAATTCTCAGTCTCATAGGCGACTTTGGCAGAAAGGCTTAAACCAGCATTTTCCCAGGAGGCCCTATCCAGGTGTGTTAAAAGTGTACAAGCATGAAAATATGGAGGAGATTTGCATATTCATTGCACAAAGTTTACATAAACTGACAAAGTTCAAACAGTTGACTCTCAGGCATTTTTCAAGTTCACATTTTATTGCTGCTACCTCTAAGTTAGGCATTTGGAAGATTCACTCATCTATATTCCTTCTCGCTTGGCTAATAATACGTCCTTGGGTCCTGCAAGGGGATGTACATTACTTAATTTATAAATTTGGAGGTAGGATTGATGAGATGTGAGCATTGAAAGAGTTTTGTTCTCCACCTCTCTGACATACAGAATTAAGGAAATAAGGCAAGGTCATCCAAAATTTTCCTATGGTCCCTCAAAGTTGATGAGCCACAGTTTGGAAAGCACTGAGCAAAAGGGGGAAAATGCACAGAAATCCACCTGAGTTTGGAGTACAGACTTTGGAGTCAAATGATAATGGGTCCTTGTCCCAGCTCTTCTTTCTGCTAACTAAAATTTGGCAAGTTATTGAACTTTCAGAGGCTTTATTTTCTCATCTGTAAAATCAGGATGATATTAAAGACTGTTTAATAGAGTTGTGCAAATTTAAAAAGATGCCTATCAAGTGTCTACTATAATGAACTAGACCTTGTTCATTATTGTTTTTAGAACCATTAACTCTATCCTTTGCTGCAAGACTGATGTTTAATAGCATCAAAAGATAGAGAATTGCTTCTGACTAAATGTCTATAAGCAGACCTTTTATATTCCACATTAGCACAAGAACTAATTATTCATGGAATGAATGCATATATCCTTTAAAAAAAATTGTTTTGGCAAACTAAGTTTATAGGTTATTAATCCAGTTACAACACCATCAGTGCTATCCCTTCTCATGTTTCAACAGTAAGCTAAGGTCACTATGCCCTTCTGTACCACCTCAGAGTCCCCCAATACTTTTTCATGGTCATTACTCTTGTTTGTATCCACTTTTTAAAAAGAACCATGTCTGAGACATTTCAAGAACAAGGGTACAATTAAGCATTGATTGTTTTCCCCCTCTCAATTCTTCCATGTTAAAAAGGGGATAAAGGAACAAAACTCAGCAACTAGTAGGAAAGAGGATATTAGACCCAGCCCTTAGCTGAATTTAATTTGAGGCATTTCAGTATGGTTATTTCTCGGAGTCACTGAGGGCTAATGGTGCAATCCGATTTGCCCAGATGAATTTCCCATGACAAACGATATTGGCTCATCACTTGTGGTCGTGACTGAGTGCCAGTAATTTTCTTCCTCCAAAGCTTGGGTAGGACAGCATGGAGCTCTTATGTTCCTTGGGACATTTGTTTCCAATTTTGCAAACACTATGAATGTGGTTATTTTTGTAGCTCTGTTAGGAAAGTGCATGGCATTTGGTTTTTCTTGTTGGAGTTAATTATAAATCATTAGGGTTCCAGTGCCCACAACAAAGTCCTTGGACCTTGAAGCTCAATCACTGGTGATTGCGATAGTCCTGCCCACAGCCCCCCCGCCCAAACCTCTTGCTAAATCCTCCATTTCTCATTATAGAGAAGGAGGGAGGAGGGGGTGTTATTTTAAGATGTTTTTATTGGCTTCTAAATGTGAAGCTTTGGTTCCAAGGTCTTCTTTTTTCCCAGAGCAAGATAAACTTTTTTGGGTTGTAAATCATGGGATTTTTGCATCACTTGACAGGGTCCATGTTGCCTCACCGATGACTTAGAAGCAGAGAAAGTTGCCCACGCATCATGAAAAGGACCCTTTCAGTAGCACTGGGCCTACACCCAAATCTGTTGCTTTAGGATAATAAATCATTCTGTTTTTACCCACTCCCCACTTCCATCCCCCTTTTATAGAAAACACCACTGTGACCTGACCAGTAACTTTAGTTCAAGCCACTGGTAAAACCGGGAGGACTTAAGATGGCAAAGCTCAGGATGGGAGGCCCTCGTCCACCTCTGAACTGACTGCTCTTTCTGCCCGCAGTCAGGGACCCACATCACTGGGCTGTCCCAAGCCCAGTGTTAACCTACCTCATCTCCCTCTCCAGGATGGCAGACATTGTCCTAAGTTTCTCCCATTAAAATAGTCCTGTCCCAAATGTCATTTTCCCATAGTGTTTTGTTTCCTGCTAGATAGTAAATAAGTATTCTAATTTAAAAAAAACACCTGCATTCATGTATCAGTAGGTGCCAAATGGATAATGAAGAGAGAAGACTTGTTTTCTACCTTTTTTTTTTTTAACTTCCAAACTCTTTCTTCATTCAAGGCCTTCTTTGGTTGGATCAGAGTGGGCAACTGATACTCTCTTGGTCACCTCTACCCGCAAAGCTTGGAACAGTATCTGGCACCCAGGAGGCTTCAAGAACTATTTAATGAGTGAATGAGAGCCCATACAACTTTTCCTTCCTTTCCCCACCCCTGGTAGACCCTGGGGGTGATATGGGCTTGGAGCAGAGTTACACACTACAGAGTTAAAAAAAAATATATTCAAAAAGCACACTAATCCTACCTTACCACTTCATAGACAAGGAAACTGAGGCCCAGAGAGGGGAAGTTTCCCTCCCAAGGTCACACAGTGAGTGACTGGAACAGAATCTGATTCAAGTCCCTTGACTCCCAGATCAGGGCTCATCCTCCACATGGTTTGCTTCCATGTTCTTCACTTTTTAACATAAGCCTTCTGGAGAAGGATAACTTGAGACAAGTGTTCTCAACAGTTTCCTAATAAGGATTTACTTTTAATCACACACACACACACACACACACACGACTTCTGATTATAGAAGGAGCAGAAGCTTCTGGTCCTGAATGTCCCCAACTCCCTTTCCACCCTAGGAATCTCCACAAAGCAGAGACAATCATGACAATCAGCTCGAAAGCAAACATGAAGACCTTGGAGATCATCTTAGTGTGGCTTCCCTTCAAAAGCACACCCAAGGTAGAAATCCTAGGAAGCACTGTGAGGAAATGAGGGAGGAAGTAGGCAGAGAAAGGAGGAAAGCCCGTTAAGGATGTTTTGAGGTACCAGTCACACAGTTACTAAAGGCTACTGGGGCCTCTGTCCTGTCCATCACATCCAGAATCCTCTCAGAGGCCATGTCACACACTTCTAGAATGGTCCACCGAAGGGTGAGGATGCTAGGCTCATCTACCCTCTAACTCCTGTCCCGTATCAGTAGAAAACCAGTAAGCAGCATTAAATCTTCAGTGGTCCTGGCCTCCCCCACAAGACCCATAGTCTCTGCAGCCAGACAGCCCAAGCATACACAGGCAGGAGACATCGCAGATATCCCCTGTATCTGCTGCAGAGAACTAACAGGTCATCAAAAACTACCAGTACTAAAAAAAAAAAAAAAAAAAAGTGACCTACTCTTGAGAAAAACCTATGCAATGGGAGGTGGGGTTTTAGCAGCACAAAGAAATTATACGAAACCTGGTGAGAGGCTGACCTCTTTTGCAAATATCTTTATTCCCAGAAAGCTCTTCCTCCTATTCATTCTTCAGGTCTCATCTTCAAAATAAATAAATAGATAGAAACTGTGGAGGCTTTCCCGGCCTTGCTCTCATGCCCTTCCCTTTGGTAACACTCTTGCTTATAAATATGTATTCAGTGTCTATCTTCCCCCACAGATCTGCACTCCTACGTTCTGAGTGCAGGAACATGTCTTTCTTACTCATTTCTATGCTGCAAGAACCTAACACAAAGCCCGACACACAGGTGTGGAATAAATATGTAATGTGTGTCATTTGCAGCTTATATCTAATGTAGCTTCACTGTGGGTCATATTTGCTTAGCATGGGTGGATTGAATTACACCTCTTGGCTTGTTCTTGCCTCTTTATATCTGGTCAGCTGAGCTGCTTCTGTGGTTAGTAGGTGAGGCTGTTTCTCAAAGAAGCTTAGGTCAGTAAAAACTCAGGTGAGAGGATCTCATTAACTTTCATTAAATGAACCTTGCTAAAACTTCCTCCCTCTAACCTCTTTACTGTCAGGACCATTTATAAAGCACAGGGCTACAACAAAGAGGATCTAATCAGGTTTCCTCTTTTCTCGAGAGGATGAAAATGTAGCTTCTTCATAGTGTAAGCTGTATGATGTTACCACTGCCTGTTTGGGGAAGGACAAAGCTCCTCCACCTAAGGACTAGCATTTTCTCTGGATTTTATATTCTTGGAGACTTTCACAGCAGTAGACAACGGTGAACTGGCAGAAGAGCTGCCCCCAGAGAGTAGAGGGAGAAATGCACAAGTCATTCTTAGGGGGTCATCCTTTGATTTTCTACCAATGTGTTTTTGTCAAGACAAGTAACAGTAACTCACTCATACTAACTCAAGTAAAGGGTGGAGGTAGTTATGGGAAGACTCAGGGAAGACAGGAAATAAGGCATCTTTGGGGTTTGGTCTCTAACACTCTCTCCCCCCTCCTACCCCCACTTTCATTCTCCACATTCTTCTCTCTAACAACCACCTGGCTCATGATTTCTGCTTGCATGTAGCTATTATGTCCCTCTCTTCATAAGTTAATATTTTAATTCTACCTCCTACCACCAACTGGCAGCTAGCTCTTTCTCAATTCCATATCCCCAAAAGAGGAATGTGATCTACCCTGCTAGTTTGAATTGGAACAAACTCTAATAACAAGTCATGGGTTATTGACAAGCCCTTAGCACTACTAACTTTAAGATAAGTTTGTACCCTGGTTCCATCAGTATGGTAGGAAAGACAGTAGGAAGAGACTTCCAAGGCAAAGAATGCAGACATACCCATTCAAGTAAGAGTAAAGGCAGAATTTCCTAAAAAAGGAGTGTAGATGGTACCAACAACCCAAAATATTAAGTACTCTAATCCTCCCCCAACATGGGTGGGTATCTTGTGGGGCTAAGGATGCAGAAATGTAAAACTTGTTAAGACTGTTGTATCAGAGCCTCTCCTCCACTCCTCTTCTGCAGGCTGACCACTTCCAACTACAAGCATCTTTGACTGCCTGGGGCTTTTCTTAGTCATAGGTGCACACTCAGACCAAACTAGAGGTGCCTGGTTGATGGCACCAAAAGCAGCATTTACTCAGTGGCAAACAGGAGTTGGTAAATACCGCAGACACTTTGGCCCTTAGGTTGGACAACTCTGAGGCATGTTCTACACTTTCTTCCGGAATTCTAGACTATAATTGAGCCCACAAAGATAAGCTGCTCGATAATAAAAAATTTTCCAGATTAAGAGTTTGAACCAACACTTTGTCTGGACTGTCCTCCAGACCTTGTTCTCCTTCCTCTGCGTCATGGTCTCCCTACTCCTGTTCTATGAAGTAATCACCAAAAAACATTTAGGGACAGCAAGGCAGTGACAAAATCCATACATGTATCATTTCCTACAGTAAAGTGTGTTTGCTCTGTGTGTTTGTTCATTATAAATGCAGAGCTTCTCAACTTGTGGAACAGGTTGTGTCTCAGCGATAAAAACAGTAATTCACACCAGCTTAACAAATGAACCAAGTGGTCCAGCCTCAGAAAGATTTTCATAGTCAGAAAAATTCAGTCAACAACCAAAAAGGTAATTTAAAAACAACAGAAGTTCTTCAACTAGAAAGGTATACTAAGTCCATGCTTAAGAACTCAACATCGACTTCATAGAGATGTCAATCCTGCCAAGTTAATACATGAATTTAATGCAATGCAAATAAAAATTATCAGCATTATTTTTGAACTATTTTCATATGGAAAAATAAACAAGTAAAACTGGCCAGAAAAATCCTATTAAAAAAAGTAATGAGGTCAAACTAGCCCTGCCAGATATTAAAATATGATATAAAGCTACATTAATTAAAGCAACATAACAGTGACCCATAAATAGTCATATCAGTGGAATGTTCCAGTAATAGACCTAAAAACATACAGGAAATTAATATATGATAAAGATGTATTATTAAAGAAATAGTACTCACACAATGGGTAGCCATTTAGAAAACAAAAAATTGAATCCATTCCCCTAGCCTCAAAACAAAATAAATTACATATGCAGCAAACATTTAAATGTAAAAACCAAAAACCACAAAATTATTAGAAAAAAAGGCAGAAATTGTTGTGCAATCTCAGAGTAGGGTAGGCTTTCTAAGCATGACATGTAAATCAGAAGTTTTAGAAGAGAAGACTCACAAATTTGACTACACAAAAATTTTAAAAATTTGTACAGCAATAACCTCCATACATAAAGTCAAAAGAATACATTTTAAAAAATGGGATAGACTTGTGCAATTCATATCATAAAGAGCTCAGTTCCCTGGCATATAAAAAGCTCCTAAAAATTATTATGCAAAATCAACGACTCAATATTTGCCAAATGACGTGCCAAGGTTGCAAGCAGACAGTTCATAGAAAAGAAAGTACAAATACTCTGAAAACATGACTGGTTTCAGTTGCAGTAAGTCTAAAAGAAAAATAACCTCTTTTGTCTCTCCTTTACTCTCACACTACTTCAATTCTAAAATCAGTGGTGTGGGTCTCCCACACATCAAGCAATTCTGCAACTCCAGCTGGGTGTCCCATGATTTAACTCAATTCTGACACTATCTACCTGAAGATAGCATTAGCTCCCACAGGTGAAGGGCTCAGTCCTACAAGACGGACTAACCCCACTTCAGAGGTGAATCACCAATCCAGATTGTTATCTATGCTTCTGATTCATTGGCTAAATACGGGGAGGTTCCCAATATCCCCTCCTTCAGTTCATTTAATCTGCTAGAGCATCTTACAGAACTCAGAAAAGCAGTTTACGTGCTAGATAATCAGTTTATTATAAAAAGACATAACTCAAGAACAGCCTGATGGAAGAGTGCATAGGGCAAGGTATGGGGAAAGAAGCACAAAGCTTCCATGCTCTCTCTGAATATGGCACTCTCCTAGCATCTCAGCATGTTCACCAACCCAGAAGCTCTCCAAACCCCACTGTTTTGGGGTTTTACTGAGGCTTCCTTCCTTCCTTATGTAGGCATGATTGACTGATTGATTCAACCTCTACCTCCTCTCCCCTCCAAGATGGGAGGGAAGGGGACTGTAAATTCCAGTCCTCTAATCCTGGTTAGTTCCTATAGCAACCAGCCCCACCCACAGGGTCTTTCCATAAATCACCTCATTAACATAAACTCCAGTGCAGTTAAAAGGGGTGTGTTATTAATATAAAAAATGCTCCTATCATTAGGAAATTTCACAGGTCTTAGGAGATCTGTACCAGGAATCAGGGGCAAAAAACAAATATATTTCTTATTGTAACTAATACCAAATCTTGGTACTAATAAGATAAATGCAATTAAAACTATAGTTGAGGGATGCCTGGGTGGCTCAGTTGGTTGGACGACTGCCTTCGGCTCAGGTCATGATCCCAGAGACCCGGAATCGAGTCCCGCATCAGGCTCCCAGCTCCACAGGGAGTCTGCTTCTCCCTCTGACCTTCTCCTCGCTCATGCTCTCTCACTGCCTCTCTCTCAAATAAATAAATAAAATCTTTAAAAAAAAAAAACTATAGTTGAAATATCACTTTTCACATATCAAATTGGTCACATGAAGTTTGATGTCACTCAGTGTTGGTGAGGATACTGGGAAACAGGCAATCTCACACATTGTTAGTGCAAGTATAAAGAGCAAAAATCTACCAAAATTCAAACGCACGTATCCTTTGATTCAGCAGTTCTGTTTCTGTGGGCAATTCAGAACAGTCTCTAAAACAGTGTTCAGCAGGCAGCAACCTCTTCCTCCTTAGCCACAGCAACTTCTTCCTAGAAGCATCGCCAAAGGCAAAGGAAGCAAGGGCAAAAATGAACTATTAGGACTTCATCGAGATCAAAAGCTTTTGCACAGCAAAGGAAACAGTCAACAAAACCAAAAGACAACTGACAGAATGGGAGAAGATATTCGCAAATGACATATCAGATCAAGGGCTAGTTTCCAAAATCTATAAAGAACTTCTCAAACTCAACACCCAAAGAACAAATAATCCAATCAAGAAATGGGCAGAAGACATGAACAGACATTTCTGCAAAGAAGACATCCAAATAGGCAAGAGACACATAAAAAAATGTTCAACAATCACTCAGCATCAGAGAAATACAAATCAAAACCACAGTGAGATACCACCTCACACCAGTCAGAATGGCTAAAATTAACCAGTCAGGAAACGACAGATGTTGGCGAGGATGCGGAGAAAGGGGAACCCTCCTACACTGTTAGTGGGAATGCAAGCTGGTGCAGCCACTCTGGAAAACAGTATGGAGGTTCCTCAAAAGTTGAAAATAGAGCTACCCTACGACCCAGCAATCCCACTACTGGGTATTTACCCTGAAGATACAAATGTAGTGATCCGAAGGGGCACGTGCACCCGAATGTTTATAGCAGCAATGTCCACAATAGTCAAACTATGGAAAGAGCCTAGACTTTCATCAACAGATGATTGGATAAAGATGTATTATATATACACAATATAATACTATGCAGCCATCAAAAAATTACGAAATCTTGCCATTTGCAACAATGTGGATGGAACTAGAGGGTATTATGCTAAGCAAAATAAATCAAACAGAGAAAGACAATTATCATATACTCTCTCTGATACGAGGAATTTGAGACATAGGGCGGGGGGGTTGTGGGGGGTAAGGAAGGAAAAAATGAAATAAGATGGGATCAGGAGGGAGACAAACCATAAGAGACACTTAATCTCGCAAAACAAACTGAAGGTTGCTGGGGGGTGGGGAGGTAGGGATAGCGTGGCTAGGTTATGGACATTGGGGAGGGTATGTGCTATGGCGAGTGCTGTGAAACGTGTAAGCCTGATGATTCACAGACCTGTACCCCTGGGGCAAATAATACATTATATATTAATAAAATGAATTAATTAATTAATAATAAAAACCATGTTCGGGCTACTTTTAGGCAACAGACTTGGGCAAGACAAAAGGTCCCAGAGTGACCGCTAAGCTGACAAAAACAGGCTCATTAAGTGACCCTCATTAAAATAGCCATGAGCCCGGGGCCTGGGTGGCTCAGTGGGTTAAAGCCTCTGCCTTCAGCTCAGGTCATGATCTCAGGGTCCTGGGATCGAGCCCCGCATCGGGCTCTCTGCTTAGCAGGGAGCCTGCTTACCTTCCTCTCCCTCTGCCTGCCTCTCTGCCTACTTGTGATCTCTGTCTGTCAAATAAATAAACAAAATCTTTAAAAAAGAAAAAAAATAGCCATGAGCCCTAACCAACCAATACAACTAGGCACAGTTCCTGAGATTACCAAAAAAGAGAAAACTCTCGATGTCCCCGTACTCCTCATTCCATCCATAACTGTGGCCACTTACCACCAACTCATAGCAAACAATTTCTCCTTTGCTGCCCTGCCTGCTGATTCCTTGCAGTGTATTTAGCAAACTTTGATCTCATTTGTTCTGCCTTGGATGAATTCTTTCACCCCAATGCCACCAGCCCCCACACAATCGGATCACCCATACAGAGTCAGTAAACTTTTTCTGTAATGGGCCAAAGAGTAAATATTTTAGGCTTTGGGCCATGTTGTCCTTGTCTGAACTATTCAACTTTGTTGCAGTATGAAATCAGTTACAGATGGTAAATGAATAAATGAGCATGGTTGTGTTCCAATAAAACTTTATTTACAAAATAGCTGTATGTGGGATTTGGCCGTGGGCCATACATTGCCAAATCTTGCTTCAGAACACAGTAGACTCAGAAAGGCCAGGCACACCCCCACTGTGGCAGAGACCATTGCTGTCCCCAAACTTCATTTCTTCCCCATAGTAAAAGATCTGCACCCAGGATCTGGAAGGCCTGTCAAGGGACTGCATTTCTCAACCTCCTTTGTAGATTGGTGATTATGTAACTAAGCTCTCAGTGATGTGAAGTTCTAATACCAACCTCTCTCGTTCATTTGCTTAAGACTAAATCTCTGTTTTGGGGCACCTGGGTGGTTCAGTGGGTTAGAGCCTCTGCCTTCGGCTCAGGTCATGATCCCAGGGTCCTGGGATGGAGCCCCGTGTGGGGCTCTCTGCTTGGTGGGGAGCCTGCTTCCTCCTCTCTCTCTGCCTGCTTCTCTGTGATCTCCGTCTGTCAAATAAATAAATAAAATCTTTAAAAAAAAAAAAAAAAGACTAAATCTCTGTTTTGACAGTGACCAAAATGGCATTAAAGCCATATACTGAAAATGGCAGAGCTACCATCATTCAGGGTGCCTAAATGACTGGATGGGACAGAGTGGCCCACAGTCCTACACATAAGAGAAATTGTTCCAAACCTGGTCTGAGGACAGAAGCTTTTTGCTTCACAATCTCTTTCTGAGAAGTTAGCATTCCTGATAAGATGCTTAAGCAATTTCCTGTGAACTTGAATGGGATTAAGGTTTGCTCTGGGAAACCAATTACCCACATGCACAATTACCCATACACTCAGTTGCCAACTGTCAATCAAAGGTCTAGTGACCTTTAACCAGACTTTATTTTCTCTGTGTGTCACTCTAACAGTGATTATCTAACTAAACCCTTTACCTATCAAGGTTCCCTGCCAAAGTGAATTTGGGAAGTGGCCTTCTAGGGTCCATTTCCCTTATATGCATGACCATAAGACTCTGATACATGCTTATAGCTAAATTGTCTGAGAAGTTTTCTTTAACACTTGGAACACACCTGATACTGTAATAAGAGTGAGAAATTTTTTTTTCCTTTGAGGCATTAAATTTCGGTCTCTATTTCAGCCACATAATCTACCTTAATACAGTCACACTTTATAAATTAGTTTAATTTACTAAATGCTTACTATATGCCAGAGACTATACTAAACAATTGACATGCATTATATGTCACCAAATGCCATTTCTATCTCATCGTAAAGATCTGCAGCTGGCATTGGACATTCTCTTGACTGTGCTCTGATATGTGACTGTGCCATTGAAACAGGAAAGGGCTCAGATTTACAGTCTTGGGAGCCAAAGCTCTGTGCACCCACTCACCCTGGTCCTGAAGAAATGGAAGCCTCTATGACCCTTTCAGTGAACCAGCCTCTTAGGACTGCAAAGAATTCAGCTTCACCCACAACAGAGTCTAGCAGGAAGTAAGAATGAAAGGACTGGATGCTCACCCATCATTTGAGACTAAGAAAAACTCCTGAAATTCATAGAAATGTTCAGGTCACGTAAGTCTCTGGAGAGATATTTGGAGTTATTGCATATAAGGTAGAGTTTTCTATTGGAAAATCAACCATCTATGTATCTATCCCTTCACTACGCAAATAATTATTGAGTACTTACTATGTGCTAGGATGAGCAAAGCACTGGGCAGTGGTGGGAGAAAGTGTTAAACAGGGAGGTATTGGTGAAGAGTACAAAGTTTCAGGTATGCAAGATGAGTAAGATCTAGAGATCTACTGTACAACATGGTGCCCACAGTTAACAATACTATATACTTAAAAATTTGCAAAATGGATGGGCGCCTGGGTGGCTCAGTGGGTTAAGCCGCTGCCTTCGGCTCAGGTCATGATCTCAGGATCCTGGGATCAAGTCCCACATCGGGCTCTCTGCTCGGCAGGGAGCCTGCTTCCCCCTCTCTCTCTCTGCCTGCCTCTCTGCCTACTTGTGATCTCTCTCTCTCTCTGTCAAATAAATAAATAAATAAAATCTTTTTAAAAAAAATTTGCAAAATGGGTAGTTCTGAAGTTGAGTGTTCTTATCACTAAATAAGTAGGATGGGAAGAAACTCTTAAAGGTGATGGATACATTAACGGCATTGATTGTGGTGATAGTTTCACGGGTGTAAACTCATGTTCAAACTCATCAGGTCGTATACATTAAAAATGCGCAGCTTTTTGTACATTGATGATACCTCAATAAAGAGGTTTTTCAAAAAGACCACTTGCAATACAACAGTGAACAAGATATCAAAGAGATGTGATTATATTTGTACCTTGTGGTTGTGGGGCAGTTGATATAAGCCATCAAACATGGGATTATCTTGTAATGTCAATTGTATATTTTTTTAATTGACACTTGCATCCCCCCACCCAACTCCCACAGTGCTATCTACCCTCACCCAGGGGTAGGGACATCCATATATAGTGATAGTTATATACAGACAAATGCTTGCTGCATTGGCCAGCCCCAAACTGTAATTCTCCTCAAGGAGTCATTTCTCTGGGTTCAGACTGTGCAAATGCAAAAGTCCCCATTTAAATGCAAATAGTCCAGCAGCCATGACACATTACATCATTGTCATTTATTAACACCTCTCAAGTGTAACAGCAACCAGGAGGTCTAAGAAATCCTGAAGAGGGAGAGAATCTAATAGAGTGCTTCCAGGAAGAAAAAGGCTAGCTGGCCAGCCCTAGCAGGGGGATCAGATGGGGCTTCCCAAGAGACTGAATAAAGTGAAATGAGCACAAAAATTCCACTTGGAGTGGTTGAAGGACTCTTTTGAAGGAGAGACCAGGGGCAACGGGATAAACTCTAACAAAGTGAATGATGTCTGGCATTATGTAGTTAACTACTCCTATATATTTTTACATATATCTGAACCTCTTAATGGTTCACAGTCATTTTTGGAAGCAGGGAGGATATACCTTAGTAACAATATGAGAAAAATCTTTACTCAGCAGGAGAACCCACCCACCCAAATAATTTTAGTTGGAGCAATAGCTAAATTGGAAGCTTTGATGAGGGAGGAGGTCTCCAAGAGACCACTAGATGACCACTCTGGAGCTAATTCCAGGGTTTGGTTTTATGGAGGCGGGGGGGGGGGGGCGGTGAGCTATAAATTGGGGACATAAGCTGAATAGCTTGAATAATAAAGGAGTCTTCAAAGGCTATTTGGAGTCAGAGACAGGGAATGACTGGTTTGCTGGCGGAAGACAGACCAGGGATGAGACCTTTACTAGCTCTCTACAACATGGTCTATGGTGGAAATTATCTTCCTCGTTTCTTCATGAAATCTTCAGTAGAAAGTGCATTTTTGTTTACGTGTCCTAGAACTGAGGATTTACCAAAGCCTCTGGTGAATAGCAAGAGAACCAGCTTTCCTCAGGAGGTCTGCCGAATCTGGATTCCAATTATAATTATTTAAATACCTTGAGATGTACCAGACCCAGTGCATGGAGCCTGCTGCTTAATACAGATTTAAATATAATTAAATTAATATAATATAACTTAATATAGATTTGGAGATGGGATTTTTTAACAGTAGTGAAAAGAGCTGGATATTCAAAATACAGTGTTTTTAAAGATTTTATTTATTTATTTGACAGACAGAGATCCAAGTAGGCAGAGAGGCAGGCAGAGAGGGGAGGAAACAGGCTCCCTGCTGAGCAGAGAACCCAATGCGGGGCTTGATCCCAGGACCCTGAGATCATGACCTGAGCCGAAGGCAGAGGCTTTAACCCACTGAGTCACCCAGGAGCCCCCAAAATATAGTGTTTTTAATAGGACAACACCAATCATTGCTTCATTTTCTAAAACCAGTTCCCTGCTTTTTAAAAATGAAGATGCCTAATTCTCAAAGACAGGGGAACATAATAAGATAATTTCCCCATTTTCAGGAGAGATGTGACTTTCCCTGGGCAAGACTAAAGAATTCCACCAAGGTCACTTTTTCCAGTGATGACAAGAATCAAAGAACCTAGCTCTCCACTGATAGACAGACATCATTCATGGGGCCTGGGAGCCACATTTGATCATAGAACTTCATGAGCTGATCTGAAAGTAAAATCCATTTTCCCTTCCATCAGAAGACTGCTGAGACACCATTGGGTGGCACTATTGCTTACATTTTGAAATTCCAGATAGTCAAGGCAAGTCATGTTTCAAACCCAGCAGCAGGAAGCATAGCAGAGCGTTCTCCAAGGAGCCTAGAAGTTGGCATTCCACCACAGTGTATCACCAAGACATTTCAACTCCAGAAGATTCAAGGTAAGTAAAATATAATGTCTTAGAAAATAACCCAACTCATATAAAAGACACGATCTACAGATTCAATGAGCATTAGCAACCTCATTACAATTTCCATGCAATTTGACATCCTAAAAAGCTCTACCCTTGGTTTGAGATGGATTGCCGGCAATTGCCACTCACTTCTGCTTAGGGGATAATGGGGGAAGGCATACTGTTTTGTGGCTTTTGCTTTCCGCAAACATACTTAAGCCTTGGTTAGTCGATTACCCCCATGACTCCTATATCCATTTACGGTAATTTCTATTAAGAAAAGTTCCACCTCTTGCACTAATGGGAGCTTTGATGATCAACTCAAGGTCCCTAGCTACTATGTTTAGCTACTATTCGTGCTTGGACTTCCAAGACCTTTCTCCGAATTACAGAAAAAAATGGATCTTCAAGGAGTTTGTAATGATTCTGATTACTCCTCCTCTCACATGCACCTCACTAGCCGACAGAAATCAGCATGGGTGACAGCCAGGAAATCAACACTAAAAACAACACTGAAAACAACAATTGTTAAAGTTGTCATTGTCTGCCTTAACACATACAGGCATACATGTGCCACACACAATGGGATTTTATTCAGCAGAGCAATCCTGTATTAATTATACGTTTCACTGTTAATACTTTTTCACTAATTTAAATAGTTCCTTCCATGCTGCTTTCCCAGAGTAAAAACAGACATGCCCACTGTTATTGCATTACAATAAAGATTCCATTATCACAATGAATTACATGTGCCACCTTTTTTCAGGGCAACATTCCCAGCTCATGACAGCCAGAGGAGCAACAGGGGGGAAGAAAAAAACCAAAAACAAAAGTCATATATAAAACAGGAGGAAAAAGACAATAGAAAATTATACCAAGTTTGATGCAATGACTATGACTGGTGGTGGGAACATTCCCCAATCAAGCCTGATTCCTAGAAAACTAAAAAGAAAAAGCTCCAAAGAAGTAACTTTAAGCAAAGTCCTCTCCTTACTACTCAAAGTGTGGTCCACATAGTAGCACCAATGGCATTGCCTGAGAGCTTGATAGAAATGCAGAATCTCGGGCCTTACTTAGAAATACTGAATCAGATTCTGCATTTTAAGAAACATGCAGGTGCTATGCACGCACATTAAAATTTGAAAATTACTGCCATTGTCAACAGTCACAAACATAGGATCAAATGCCCCCACTCCACTCCATGACACCACATGATCCCATCAGTACTCAGATGTCATCTAGAGATAAGAAGGCAGGCAGACTACACTGACTTACCGGACTATAGCTAGAATAAACTAGTATTACATTTCCTGGCATCAAGCAGAATGAAGTCACAAAAATAAGACCAAGTTAAGCTATCAAGAACGAGTAACTTTTTTTGCACAGCTAATTGTTAAATCCACACCTTTACTGTTATCAGCCTTCAAGGATCAGTCCACATGTTTTTCATGGGTCAGTTATTTAATTAGGTTCTTTGTAAGACAGTTCACATTTCTCTATCATCCATGAAGACCTTCCTGATAGGCCCACCAGGCTGTGTTATTCACTCAATACTCATTACACATCGTCTTGCATTGTTAGGTTTTTTTTTTTTAATTTATATAGCTTATGCCCCCACTAGACTATTACCTCCTTGAATTCATTAATACTTGAATTTGCTAATGCAAGCCTTTTTTTAGAGCATCTGCGTAGGTTAGAATTGCTTTCAGCCCCAAGTAACAATGCATATCTTACAGCTGCTTGCAAACTTTCACAATTCAATGCCCTTTCTGGAAGTTTCAGGACTGACACAGAGGTTTAGCAATGTCACCCAGCATTCAGAGTCTCCCTCTCTTTCTTCTCTTCAGTCTTTACCATATTATCTTTTTCTATTTGGGCTGCTTGTTTCAGCAACATGGCTGACTCAAGTCCAAACATCACATCTTCACACAACCACATTTAAGACAAGAAAGGAGCTAATCCCCTCACCCATCTCATTTTACTCAGAAGCAAAATCCCTCCCAGAAGACTTCCCTTTACATCTCATTGGCCACAAGTTGATCACATAGCCACCCTAAATCTCTGGAGCAAATGGGGAATGGGATTACCAAACTAGGTTCAGACCCTGGACTCAGAGGAAGTGGTTCATATTCCCAGGTCATACTGCAGGCTGAACAAAACTGGGGGTCTCTAAACTCAGAAAGAGATGAGGAACAGATGCTATGTAAGCAGCCAACAGTGTCTGCTTGCAACCACGATGCTCAAGGTATCCTTCTAGTCACTGTTTAAAATACAAAACTGCAGGCCTAACTCACAACACTGGTTGTTTGTACTTAGTAGACACTTGGTGGCCTTAGCAGACCGGGACCCATGATCTCTGCCCTCCTAAAGCCTCTTTCCCCCATCCCTAAGCACAGTCCTCAGAGCTAACTGTTCTCCACAGTTCAATGTGTATCTGTGCCTGTGGATATCCCCACATTTATTTTTATTAAAATATTATCAAAGTCTTACCAAACACTTACTATATGCCTAAGACTATTCTAGATGCTTAAAAGAAAACAGTGAATGAGACAGATGCTACAGAAGCATGCTTTGTTCACATTAAGATCTGCTTTTTTCTCATGGTCAACTCGAAGGCCTACTTCTTTCTTTGTAATGGTTTTTTGTATCACATTTTATGCTTCTACCAAAACATATTTAACTGTTCCCTTTTTAACAGACACTAGGGTTCTAATTTCCTACCACTGATGGCATATACGATCTTGATAAAGTTTCTTTAAATATATCCTATGAATACATATGAGAGTTCTTCTGTTGGATAACTTTCTGAAGTAGCTTGTTAATTTGTCTCAACACGAGGCATAGTATTTTACACACAGTAGGTGTTTCAACAACATTTACTGAACAGTCAGTCTCCACCATCCCCCACCCAATCAAGAACCCCTTGAACTTTCAACCTGACTTTTTTTTTTAACCTTTCAATAAGAAACTAAATCCTTGCATTTAGAATACATAAATTAAAAAATTTAAACCCGGGACACCTGGGTGGCTCAGTTGGTTAGGCGGCTGCCTTCGGCTCAGGTCATGATCCCAGCATCCTGGGATGGAGTCCCACATTGGGCTCCTTGCTCAGCAGGGAGCCTGCTTCTCCCTCTGTCTCTGCCTGCCACTCTGTCTGCCTGTGCTCGCTCGCTCTCTCTCCCTCTCTCTCTGACAAATAAATAAATTTAAAAAAAAATTTAAACCCTAATGCTATTTTGTACATTTAAGTTATAATTCACTCCAGTTTATTAAAAGAATTCTTTTGTACTTTCCCAACAACAACTTGGCATTTTTAATGTGTTTTTATTATTAATAAAAAAAAATCTATGTTTTAAGGAACACATTTTCAAACTGGCTTTTGAAAGGGTCCCCAGAGAACCATTGTGGATAGCTACTGACGTGAAGAAAACCCAACATTTACCATGTGAAATTATCATCTACATATCCACAGGGTCCCTTCCCAGAGGCTGTCTAGGGACCAGGGCTTCACACATGGCACTCCCACTGTGTGATAAACAGCAGGGAGGATGTCTTCTTCCATATCTTGCCCATTTGATGTGGGTTCCAGTAAGTGACAAATGAGCACAATTGTTATTTGTGTTGATCGGGATCAATGTGGGCTATAACCTAATAAAGTGCTTATTAAGTGTGCACATTTTTTGTCACCTAATAATCAAAGGGAACTCTGTACTTGCAGGATTGTGAAGAGAACTTCAAAGGCATGCAGCACTGAACTCGGAACTCACCAACCAAATCTTATAAAAGGTATGGAGGGTAAGTCAGGGATGGTTGTGAGGGAGAAAAAAATATATATATTGTACTTCAGGGATTTGTGATTTGTAAACTTGGAGGATGGGTGGAACTTCTCCATATTTAAGAATGCAGAAACTAGGGGCTCCTGGGTGGCTCGGTTGTTAAGCATCTACCTTTGGTTCAGGTCATGATCCCAGGGTCCTGTGATAGAGCCCCACATCGGGCTCCCTGCTCGACAGGGAGCCTGCTTCTCCCTCTCCCACTCTTCCTGCTTATGTTCTCTCTCTCACTGTGTCTCTCTGTCAAATAAATAAATAAAATCTAAAAAAAAAAAGAATGCAAAAACTAAAAAGAACCATTTAGACACATAAAAATTCAAACATAAGGAGGGGCAGAAATGAATGCATGAGTAGCTTAGCGCAGCGTTTCTCAAACAATTTTTACTGCAACCCACAATAAGAAATACATTTTACATCATGACCCAGTGCAGACGTGCCACACACATGTAACTGAAATGAAAGTTTCATAGAGTAATACACTTACTACATGGTATTTTTCATCCTATTCCATTCCATTTCAGTTTTTTTTTAAAGACTTTATTTATTTATTTGACAGAGGAAGAGAGATCACAGGTAGTCAGAGAGGCAGGCAGAGAGAGAGGGGGGAAGCAGGCTCCCTGCTGAGCAGAGAGCCCTATGCGGGGCTCAATCCCAGGACCCTGAGATCATGACCTGAGCTGAAGGCAGAGGCTTAACCCACTGAGCCACCCAGGTGCCCCTCCATTTCAGTTTTTTTTTTCTTAAGATTATTTATTTATTTATTTGACAGACAGATCACAAGTAGGCAGAGAGGCAGGCAGAGAGAGAGAGGAGGAAGCAGGCTCCCTGCTGAGCGGAGAGCCCGATGCGGGGCTCGATCCCAGGACCCCAGGATCATGACCTGAGCCAAAGGCAGAGGCTTTAACCCACTGAGCCACCCAGGCGCCCCTCCATTTCAGTTTTTAATAAGGTCTCTGCCCCACTAAATTGATTTCAGGATTCACTGATGAATGGTTTATTAGCATTGATGGTCATCATGTACCCACTGTGACTTTTTTTTTTTTTTAAGTCATCTTCATGAAAGACAGGAAACTCAGGCACATAATCATCACAACCTACAGTTTTAGAATCATAAAGATTTGGGTTTTATTTGGACCCCTGCTCTATTACTAGTGTACAACTTGGGAAAAGTGCTTAAATTTCATAAACTTCAGTCTCTCCATCTGTAAAGTGGGGATAATAGCAGTATTAATCATATAATGGACTCTCAAATGATAGCTACTATCTCCAATATCAGAAGGAAGGCAATGATGGTGATTTACTCCTTTATCCAGAAAAATATCCCAGAAATGGGAACATAATCCGTAAGCCCTACAAAATGCAAGAAACTTCTGTGGAGACACCATTCCATATATGGACTACAGCCACCCAAATAAAGGTTTTCCTAAAACAATAGTGATCACATTTTTCAAATTCTTAAAGGGCACAATTTATAAGATACTGCTCAAACAAGTACATATACATGTGTGTCCATAGGCACACTATTCACAACAGCACAAAGAAGAAAGCCTCACAAGTCATCAACAGATGAATGGAAACAAACACAACAGAATATTACTCATTCATAAAAAGGAATAGAGTACTGATACATGCTACAACATGGGTGAACCTCTAAATCATCCTAACCGGAAAAAGCCAGACACAAAAAATCACATATAGACACAAAAAGTCACATATTTCATTTATATGAAATATCCAAAATAAATAAAACCATAGACACATAGAATGCAGAATGGTGGTTGCCAGGAGCTGAGGGGAGGGAGTATGGAAGAATACACTTAATGGGTAAAGGGTTTTATCTTGGGTGGTGAAAATGTTTTAGAAATAGAGTAGTGGGAGGCGCCTGGGTGGTTCAGTGGGTTAAGCCTCTGTCTTCGGCTCGGGTCATGATCTCAGGGTCCTGGGATCGAGCCCCACATCAGTCTCTCTGCTCAGCAGGGAGCCGGTTTCCCCTCTCTCTGCCTTCGTGTAATCTCTCTCTCTCTCTCTCTCTCTCTCTGTCAAATAAATAAAATCTTAAAAAAAAAAGAAATCGAGTAGTGATTGTACAACCTTTTGAATATACTTAATACCACTGAACTGCTCATTTTAAAATGGCTAATTTTATGATCTGTGACTTTCACCTCAATAAAGTATGTTTCTTAAATGAGCATACGTAGTATATAAAAAGAAACCCACTAATTATTAGTGAGTTTTATTATCTTACTATAATAAGTTACTTTCAGCCTCTCAACAAAATATAATAGTTTTATTACATTGTTATTCTTAAAAGATTATTACAATCTAAAAGCATTAAGCCTGTCTTAATAACATTCTGACTTAAAAAATTCACATTCTCTCCGAGACAGAAAGAGAAGCCAGTATCTAAAGAAAGCAATGTATTTAACACACAAAACTCCCACAAGAGCGACACAAATAGAAGAGGGAGACCCAGCCAAATCCAAATGCCAAAACATGGCACAAACCTACAATAAGAAAGTCAAGAAAAGTTAATATTTTTAAAAGACAAATTTACTTATTAAAATCTGGAGATGACACCCAAAACAGGGAGGCTACTCTCACAGAACCAAGACTATTTCAACAAGCTAGAAGAGAAACAGAGAGAGAGATTGAAAGAAAACAAAATTAAAAATTTTTATAGACTTTCTTTATTGAGAAATATTTGGCATACAACATTTTGTTGGCTTAAAGTGTACAAGGTATTGATTTGATACATTATTTTGCTTTGATTGTCACTATAACATTAGCTAACACCTCTATCATGTCACATGATTTCCATTTCCTCTAGTGCTGGGAAAAATTAAGTTTAATTTTATAACAAAGTTTTGTTGTCTATAATCACTGTTCTGTGTATTAGGTCTCCAGGACTTATTTATTTATCTATTATGTGCACAAAATAAAACTTAACGGGAGCAATGTGACCCTGTATATCTCAGTGTCTTAAATCACCTATATTTGGGGGGCACCTGGGTGGCTCAGTGGGTTAAGTGCCTTCACTCAGGTCATGATCTCAGGGTCCTGGGATGGAGCCCTGCATAAGGCTCTCTGCTCAGCAGGGAGCCTGCTTCCCCCACCCCTTGTCTGCCTCTCTGCCTACTTGTGATCTCTGTCTGTCAAATAAATAAATAAAATCTTTTTAAAAATAAATATTTTTTTTAAAAAAGGCATAAACTGGTTACCTAGTAAATCTGTTTTAAAAGCTATACTTTGGGGGGGAAAAAAGACATAGGGTTTCAATTAAATAACTGATGTGAGGCTGCTTAAAAAAAAAAAAAAGTTAGATTTCAATAGTAGAAGTAGTGTCCATGTCCAAGGAAAGGATGGTAACTGTCCCATTGCTTCCCTATCATGAGTACCACATTTGAAGACGGACACTCATCCACTGCAATATATTCAAAAGAGAACAGATTAACTTGGTCTTCAAAAGCTACGAAGAGGGGTCTACGAAAATATTCCAGGGGCGCCTGGGTGGCTCAGTGGGTTAAGCCTCTGCCTTCAGCTCCGGTCATGATCTCTGGGTCCTGGGATCGAATCCTACATCGGGCTCTCTGCTCGGCAGGGAGCCTGCTTCCTCCTCTCTCTCTCTCTGCCTGCCTCTCTGCCTACTTGTGATCTCTCTCTGTCAAATAAATAGATCTTAAAAAAAAAAAGAAAAGAAAAGAAAATATTCCAAGGAAAATGGGAAGAATTTTGTCCAAGGGAGAGAAAGCAAAGAGAAACACAATACAAAGAAGATTAGGGGTTACACCCTAAATGATCAAACAAGAAAATTCCAGACAGTCAAAATTATCCACAAAAATACTCTAAAGCAAGGATAGAATACATTTATGTATTTTTGTTTATACACACTGATGTTTGAAAACCTCAGAGGGAACGAACAAAAAAGGAAAGCTTCTATGCAACTGGGCTTCCAATCTTTCAGATAATTTATCAACCCCTATCCATGAACAGGAGCTTGTATTAGATTCTCAGGGCTTCCATAACAAAGTACCACAAACCAGAGGGCTTTAAAACAAAAGAAATTTACTTCTCCACAGTGTGGAAGCTAAATGTCTGAAATCAAGGTGTCAGCAGGACCATGCTCTCTTGAGATTCTGGATAGAATCCTTGTTTGTCTTCCTAGCTTCTGGTAGTGGCTTCAATCCTTGATGTCCCTTGTCCTGCAGCTGTTCCACTCAAGTCTCTGCCTCTGCTGCCATGTGGCACCCTCCCTGTGTGTCTGGGTCTTCATATGGCACTTTCCTTTTCTTATAAGAACCCCAATCACACTGGATTAGTGCCCACCCTAATACTTCATTTTTACTTGATGACATCTTACTTAGATCCTATTTCCAAACAAGGTCACACTTTGCAAAACAGAGCTCCCCCTTCATAATCAGGTGTAAGCAAAAGCTGTGTCCATGCGTCAGGGATGCCACAGGATGTTTGCTCTCCTCTGAACATAGCGGGGAAACACCTACCTCACAGGGTTATTTTAAAGATTAAGAAAATCACAAAGGAAAAAGGAAAAAGCAGTGCGTGGCACATAGCAAGTGGTTCGGGGGTGTTATTACTATGGTAATCACTTCTGTTACTAAGTCATTATGAGAGAAGATTCTTGCCCAGAAGAGATCAATCAGAAGACTCCCTTCCAACTCTTGGCGACACAACTTTACAGGAAGACTCACTGCTGAGTATATTTTCCTATTTACTTAGTAAGATTATCTGCCTCGTTAATAGTTCAGGAAGAAATACAGCCCTGGGGTCTTAAGGGCTGAGGTTTTTGAGGACGCATAAAAATATTTATCCTGAGATATTCCTGGCAGCATTGGTTATAAATGTTAAAACTGAGAAATAACTAAAACACACAAAGCTCGAGAACTGGATAAAAATAATGGTGCATGATTAAGAGCACAGCCAGCCAGGTTTAAAGTTCCACTCACAGCCATGCTTTCCTCTCATTCATGGAGGTGTTGTGAGAATTAGAGCAGGTAAAGCACTGGGCACAGTGCCTGACCTAACAAGCCTCCAATGATGGTGATGATGGTATGATGCTACTACCACCATGAAAAACAATGCTGGAGGTCTATCTTTCCCTGCTTCATAAATAAAATTAATATATGTGGCTAAATATGAGGTCATGCAATAGAGGAATCATAATACCTTAATCCTGTGGTGGGTTACTATCTCCTTTATACCTTTCTTTAGTGCCTGAACTCTTCTCTTACAGTGACTTTAGAATCCAAAGGAAAAAAAAAAATCTTTTCTGTTTTATGAAAACAAAAACAAAGAACAAGAAGAAAAAGATAGGAAAGAGAAGGTTGGGAGGGCAAAAGGAAGGAAGAGAAGGAGAAGATTTGCTCTATAGGCCTAAACCCAGTTTCCCCTATAGCTGAACTCTGTGTCTTCACTGGACCATTTTAATTACTATTATTTGAAGGCTTGGGGGTTGTTGCTTTTTTTTTCCTGGAAAATGAAAAATTATTTTGTAATGCAAATAGTCTTTCTCCGGTGTATTTGTCCTAGAATTTGGAAATTGGAAGATCCTTTTTTGTAATTTTGTTTATTCAAATTCAATTAATTAACATATGTTGTATTATTAGTTTCAGAGGTGATTCATCAGGGATTCATCAGTTGCATATAACACCCAGTGCTCATTACATCACGTATCTTCTTTAATGCCCATCACCCAGTTACCTCAACCCCCCCACCGCTGACCCCTCACCCCTCCAGCAACCCTTGATTTCTTTCCTATGATTAAGAGTCTCTTATGATTTTTTTTTCCCTTCTCTGATTTCATCTTGTTTTATTTTTCCTTCCCTTCCCTTATGCTCTTCTGTTTTGTTTCTTAAATTCCATATAGGAGTAAAATCACAAAATTGTCTTTTTCTAATTGACTTATTTCACTTAGCATAATAACCTCTGGCAGATTTTAATTTTTCATGGCTTAGTAATATTCCATCATGTGTATATGTGTGTATATATATACGTGTGTGTGTGTGTGTGTGTGTGTGTGTGTGTGTGTGTGTCTTCTTTATGCATTCATCTGTTCGTGGACATCTGGGCACTTCCCACAGTTTAGCTATTGTGGACTCTGCTGCTACAAACACTGGGGTGCAGATGCCCCATCAGATCACTACATTTGTGAAAATGGAAGTTTCTTAAAGGCAGGGCAACACAAGTGCCCATACAAATAATGGTAATCTTTTTTCTTTTCCAAACTTAAATTCTGATCATTTTTAAGCATATAAAAGTTGAAAGAATAATATGAACACCTCTGTAGCCACCACTTAATTTCAGTAATGATTAGCATTTTGCCATGTTTAGCTTTCTCTTCTCTAACACAGATATACTTTTCTTTTTCTTTTTTTTTTCATTTACTTATTTATTCATGTACTTATTTTTTTGCTGAACCAGTTAAGGTGCAGGCACCCTCCCACTTTGCTCCGAAACACTTCACTTTAGCATAACTTGCTGAAGAATGGGGCATTCCTCCAGATAACCACAATAGTAGTGGATAATGGCAGTCAGATTCTCACACCAGTAAAGATTGCCACACAGCTATTTACTCATTGCACAAATATTTATTGACAACTTACTATCAACCAGTGAGCTAGAGTGATAAGCAAAAGAAACATGATCCTGCTCACAGAGAGACCGACATTTTATAACAGTCACACAGATGACTATATGGTATATAATTACAAACGTGGTGAGAATCATAAAGTGCTACATCGTATTTACTTCAAACTTACCTTTGATTATCTACTACTATTTTGACTATAACAAGACCTAGTCTTCATTGTATTAATTAGAAGATTTCCAGTTGCAAGTGACAGAAACCTAACTGAAACTAGCTGAAGAATAAAAAGGAATTTATCGGCTCACTCTAGGCACAAGAAGCAGGAGCTGAAATGTTAAGTCCCTTTGAATTTCCAGACCCCACCTTCCTCCTCCATGTTGATTTAATTCTTAGGCAGCCACTCTCCCTTGTGGCCAAGGCATGGCTGCAGGCAATCCCTATATACAGGACCCATAAACTTCTAGATCCAGAAGGAGCCCTCTCTCTCCCGAGCCTCCTGTACCAGCTCCTAGAGAAGGCTTGATTTGCCCAGTTCGGGCCCTGTGCTCTTTCTGAGCCAGTCCCTGAGGACAAAGGAATGGAGTGCTTCCATTGGTCATGCTGGATTCCACACCCACCCATTGTGATTCAGGTACAATCAGGACTGAGACCATCCAAACTTTAAAGAATGGTTCTTGTACCAAAGTAAGACATACTGGATGGTCAAAAGCCATCCAGCCACCCCTGTCAGTGTCTGAAATTGTGTCTCTCTGCAGGTCCTGGAGGCCTTCATAATACAATGCAATGCACACTCTAAGCCAAATACCGGTAGATGGGGATAGGAGGCAAAGGCTTCCCGTTTCTAGCCTGATCTATGTCTTAACAGGCCGAGTCCACCAGAGGTCGGGGCAGAGCGTAAAGCAGGAATCGTCCTGGGGCTGAATCTTCAACCCTGCTGAAATCAGCAACTCAACGCTAGAGGTCTGTGGGCACACACAGGCTGCAGCCACCAGAAAGAAAACCCAGATCGTGGCAAAGCAACCATGTTTCCTTCAGAACTGCCCTCCTACAGGACAGGTCTAGACTTCGAAGCAGGGGCAGGCAGGGTTAAGGAAATGATTTTTTAAAACACTGTATTTTGAAACTGTGCATGGTCTGCTGAAGAAACCCAGATACCAGGGCTTAGAATCATGCAAAGGGAGATACAAAATTACCAGTAAAGCTGGATTCTCTTCCCTGCCGCCACCTGCCTCTCACCTTCCACCACCCTTCGGCCTGTTCGTCACACCACACCAATAGCCTTTCTGCAACTTGATCACGCCAAGCCAGTTTCCACTGAAAAGCCTTTGAACTTGTGGAATGCTTGGCTTGGAAAGTCCTTTTCCTAGAACTTCCATAATAGAGCTTCTTCCTGTCCAGGAGTCTTTTATGAAATGTTAGCACCCCATCTAAAGTAGTGCCCCATCCAGTAGCACTAACACATCACCTTGTTTATTCCCTTCATATCATTTATCACCTTCTCAACTTACTAATAATTTGTTGATTAGTTCCCCCACAACAAAACAACAAAACTCAGGGACTTTATTCTGAATTCCACCCAGTGCCTAGAATAGTGCCTCCTCAGATCATATGGGCACTGGAAACATTTGATGAATGAACAAAGGAATGAGTCCCAGTTTCCCACATGTAAAATGAGGTGACTAGATTATATACTAGTAATAATGGTAAAATACATTGAACATGGCCCTGCATATTGGGCACACTGCTAAAGGCTAGCACTGTAGGTGGTGGCATTTATAGCTTTTCAACCCTAACAAGATCTCAAATATTCTCAGCATCTCAAATATCCAAGATGTTTCAGATGCCCAAATTCCTCACTTAGCCATTTATTCCTTTGGCTTAGCTCAGAACCTTTTAACATACATTTTTGTCACAGAAACATTTGTTGAAGTGAAATTTCACCCAGAAGTCCTACATGAAAAACCACTCAGGAGAAAAAAGTTTGTGTATTAGACCATTTAAAAAGCCTCCAGCAAATTTCAAGAGCAGGAATCAAAGACCATCATCTTTTTTTTTTTTTTTTTTTTAAGATTTTATTTATTTATTTGACAGAGATTACAAGTAGGCAAGAGAGGCAGGCAGAGAGAGAGGGGGAAGCAGGCTCTCTGTGGAGCAGAGAGCCCGACGTGGGGCTCGATCCCAGGACCCTGGGATCATTACCTGAGCCGAAGGCAGAGGCTTTAACCCACTGAGCCACCCAGGCGCCCCAAAGACCATCATCTTGACCACAAGGTAATTGGGTTAGAAATTTGCAAAAACAGATGAGGAGACATTTCTCTTTGTAGAAGCATGCCAGCTAATAATTGGAAGGATGATATGGTATTTTGCTACTTGTCATGACTTAATGGATGTAAGTAATAAGAAAGGAAGGCAGCTAACATGACAGAGACCATAAGATACCATGTGCCTCCTGATAAAAGAACACAGTGCCCATGAAGGCATCTCACCAAAGAGATCACATAAAATCTGATTAAACCTCAAGACTGAACTATCAATTTGCAAGAAATATAGAACTTCTTAATTTACACCACAGAAATACAATCAGTAAATCTAAACAGGACACCAGAAAGCTAAATTCCTCCAAAATAAATTATAAGAGAAAAAAGGTGATAGAGCAAAAACTAATTAAAAGAGGCTTAAGAGACATATCAACCAATCACAGTACGTGGACCTTTTTTGGATCCTGATTCAAGCAAAAAACCTGAGAAACAAAAGATTTTGAAATATACGAGAATTTAAAATATTGGCACTGGGGCGCCTGGGTGGCTCAGTGGGTTAAGGCCTCTGCCTTCGGCTCAGGTCATGATCCCGGGGTCCTGGGATCGAGCCCTGCTCAGCCTGGGATCGGGCTCTCTGCTCAGCAAGGAGTCTGCTTCCTCCTCTCTCTCTGCCTGCCTCTCTGCCTACTTGTGATTTCTGTCTGTCAAATAAATAAAATCTTAAAAAAAAAAAAATATTGGCACTGAATAGATGAAGCACTGTTTTTAGTCATTTTATTTTACAGGTACACACTGAAATACAAAACGAATGAAAAAAGTTAATAAAAAGATAAATTAAAAATTCCCACCTATTTGGACATTTAAAAATACTCTAAAACAGAAAAAGTTATTACAGCTTTTCAAACTAGAAATGAAAAAGCCACTGAAGCATCATACAGGTTTTCAATCCTAATAAAGTAAATATCAATAACTATAATCTACATAAACAAAAAGCTATTTGGGGTTCTCAGTAATTTTTTTTAAGACAGATTCTTGAGACCACAAAAAATAAGAAAAACACTGTGCATGATCACCAGCCATAATAGGGCCCTTTCTTGCTGTGACCTCATAAGGAGCCATTATTATGGAATTCCAAGCACCTATAAAAGCCCCTGCTGTGCCTAAGGCTTCCAGCTCAGGAAGCTGCTTTTCAGTGACCTGAAGGACACTTGACTAAAGTTACCTTGTTTTCTCCTTGACATTGTGGACTTTTTGTATATTTCATTTGTTACTATTTTTTTTCTTTTTTCTCATTTTTCCATCTTCTTTATTTTTTCTCACATATTTTTATTTTTCTCTTTTCTTTATTTTTCCTTTTTTCTTCTTGCTGGTTTTCTTTCTTCTTTATTTTTAAAATTTATTCTTTTGTCTCATTTCTTCTTTTTCTCAGTGTGTTAATGTTTGTTTTTGTTCATTTTCAGTCTGCCATTATGTTTTGATTCCATTATAAAGATCAGTTCATCGCATCGGGTGGTCTCTGGAAGTGATTTTCTTTTGAGATGACCTGGACCAAGCTTCTCACCAGCTTATCCCAAACTTAAGCTGACCCTGAGACACTCTGCTTTCAAGCCCAGCAGTTAATCCAACATGGTGCAGGGCTTCTCAGCCATCTCTGCTGAGGAGACCATGTTGACAACAACCAGATCTTCAAGACCATCAGCAGGGATACCGTTGCCATGGTGAATTTGGTCTGACACACCCTGACTAGGAAGAGGTAGCCATAAAGATCACTAACGACTCAACAGAATTCCTCCAGCCTCCAGAGACTATGCCAAAAAGTAAAAATCAGGAAGGCTTTGAATCATCTGCACATAGTGAGATTATGTGAAGTGATGGAGACTAAGGACAAGCTGCCTTGTCATGGAGTAAACTAGTGGAAACGAGTACCTAGTGGCTCATGAAAGTATGCAAAGAAGGGACACCTGGGGGGCTCAGTCACTTAAGTGGCTGCCTTCAGCTCAGGTCATGATCCCAGGGTCCTGGGATTGAGCTCCACATCAGGCTTCCTGCTCGCAGAGAGCCTGCTTCTCCCTCTCCCTCTGCTTGCTGCTCTGCCTACTTGTACTCTCTTTCTGCCAAATAAATGAATAAAATTTTAAAAAATAAAGCATGCAAGAAAAAGCAATCCAAGCCAAATTCTACCAAATAGTGTTTGCTATACAGTACACAAGTATACAGCACCATACTATAGTATGGTAAAGTATAGTATAATATAGTATAGTATGGTAAAGTATAGTATAATATAGTATAGTATGGTAAAGTATAGTATAGTAAATAGTTTGCTATACAGTATACACGTATATGGTAAATGGTTTGCTATACAGTACACAACTATACAGCACCACACCATAGTATGTTATGGTACGGTATGGTATGGTAAAGTATAGTATAGTATAGTATAGTATAGTATGGTAAAGTATAGTATAGTATACTTATACTATAATATAGCATAGTATGGTAAAGTATAGTATGGTATGGTATGGTATGGTATGGTATGGTATGGTATGATATGGTATGGTATAGTATAGTATAGTATGGTAAAGTATAGTATAGTATAGTATGGTAAATATAGTATAGTACAGTATAGTATAGTAGATAGTGTTTGCTATACAGTATCAAAAGTTTACTGTCCATAGAGATTTTTTTTAACATTTTTTAAATTTTTTTTAAGATTTTTAATTTATTTATTTATTTGTCAGAGAGAGAGAGAGAGAGAGCGAGCACAGGCAGACAGAGTGGCAGGCAGAAGCAGAGGGAGAAGCAGGCTCCCTGCCAAGCAAGGAGCCCGATGTGGGACTCGATCCCAGGATGCTGGGATCATGACCTGAGCCGAAGGCAGCCGCTTAAATAACTGAGCCACCCAGGCGTCCCTGTCCATAGAGATTTAAAGACAGAAAACTAGCTCTTGGATACTGGCATGAACATCAAGACTGCAGACTTTGGCTTCAGCAAATAATCCACCATTGGAAACAAGTTAGAGACCCTCTGGAACAGTCCCCATTTATGCTACCTTGGAACTCTGCCAAGGCCCAAAGTATAAGATACCCATCGTAGCTGATGGAGCCTGGGAGTCATTCTCTATCCACCGGTCAGTGGATCCCTGCCTTTGATCCACAGAACTTCACAGAGCTACAGGAGGGAAAAGTGAGGAGAATATACCATATTCTCTTTGACTTGAGCATGGAATGTGAAAACCTGCTCAAGGAATTTCTCATTCTCAATGTCCCAGCAAGAGAGGTATTTTAGAGGAAATTACGAAAGATCCATGGATGAATGTGTGTCATAAAGATGAAGAGCTAAGCCCTACATAGATGCAGTCTCTTAAGTACAAGGACCGCACAAACTGAGTTGATTGTGTCCATGGTTTACTCATGGGAGGATTTCTAGGACTCACCAATGAGCCAGAGGTACAAGGAGGTGGTAGCCAGCTATCTGCCCCTGGAACACCAGAGATCCAAGCTGCAGGTCTACACCCTCACCCTGAAGCCTCAGCCTTCAGCAGATCTAACCAACAGCAGCACTCCCTCCCCATCCTACAAGGTATAGCGCTGGGTCTCTGCCAACCCCATGCACTGAGTTTCAATGAACCTGTCATTCTTACCTACAATTCCTGTATTAGTCAGCTACAATGGCCACAACAAAATGCCACAGAGTGGGTGCCTTTAACAACAGAAATTTATTTTCTCACAGTTCCGGAGGCTCAAAGCTCAAGATCAATGTGCTATAATGTCTGGTTTCTAATAAGGTCTCTCTTCCTGGTTTCCTTGGTGTTCTCACATAGCCTTTTCCTCTGTGCCTATCTATCCCTAGTGTGTCCTCTTCCTATGAGGACACCAGTCATATTAAATCAGGGCCCCACCCTTATAATCTAATTTAACTTTTATCATCTCTTTGAAGGTGCTATGTACAGATATAGTCAACATTGGGGGTTAGAGCTTCATTATATGACTTTGGTGTTGGGGGGTGGGGAGCAGTAGGCAGATAATTCAGTCCATAACAATTAGTAAGATTACTCAGAGGAGCCAGGCAGATCTTTAGAGGATCATGAAACAAGGCAAAAGGCAAGCAGCAAAGCCATCATGTCTACCAGCCCCCTATCCTGCCCAGAGAGGAAGACCACTCCTGACCCCTCAGCAACAGTAATCTCTCTACCAGCCCAAATGACAGCAGGAATTCCCTGCTTTGGGAAAAAGCCACCTTTGGCCAGGCCTCCGTGCAGAAAGGAAGACAGCCTAATCATGTCAGGGTCCCAGGGCCTCCAGGGACTCCAGGGACTCCGGGGCTTCTGCTTCCCCTGCAGTCACCCTGGTCTTTTCCTGCCAATGCCAAGCATCCAAAACAGCCTGGGTGTAGCCTAAGCAGGTCTCTGGGCCTGCCCACCATGGAGGGTAACTGCAAAGTGCTACAGCCCAGCACAGCCCTCCATTGTGTCCCTGTGGCCTCCACTTCATCCCTCAGTATTAACAGCAGTGCTGGAACCCCAGATAATGCCAATTTCCCCCAGAGTGTATTCCAACCAAACTCCATACACGCTGAGCAGCACACCAGGTATGGGACTAGCAGCTTTTGCCCCAGTGTGCCCCCAGCCTCTCCCTCTTACAACAGCCACAGCCAGTGCTGGGTCACAGGGGGCTCCTTCAGTAGGTTCTCCTTCAAGTGTATGGGGAGACATCTTTGTTTCAGATTTGCTGAGATGAAACCTGAATGAACCTAAAAGCAGAAACTAAGTGGAGAAAACCCTGGAGAGGCCAAGCCACACTCACCACACTTTATGTGGAATATGACCATTGCAAGCTCCATGGAGCCCAACAAGATATTTCTAGAATTCAGCAAGGTGCTTGACATGAATAGCTGCCAGGACAAGTTGAACCAGAAACGGCACTGCTGTGCATGCAGGGCACCCCAGGGCCAAGAAGGCTTCCCGCAGTGGAAGGCGGAGGTATACAAACTCCCCACAGTGGTCTCTCAACAGGGTTCATTTAAATGCATATCCAGCACTTCCATGACCCTCAAAAACAAAATAACCAACACAAGCTAAGCTTTAAAAGGCTGCCAGATTTGGAGGGCAATAAAACGATATGATACGGTAACAATGGATACATGTCATTATACATTCGTCCAGACTCACAGAATGTGCAACACCCAGAGTGAATCCTAATGTCAACTTAAGGACCTTGGGGGGTGATGATATGTCAACGTAGGGTCATCAGCTGTAACAACCCTACCACCCTGGTGGGGGATGCCAATAGTGGAGAAGGCCGTGCGTGTGTAGGAGTAGAGGATATATGGGAAATCTCTGTACCTTCTTCTCAATTTTTCTGTGAACCTAAAACTACTCTTTAAAAATAGTTTCAGGGGCGCCTGGGTGGCTCAGTGGGTTGAAGCCTCTGCCTTCAGCTCGGGTCATGATCTCGGGGTCCTGGGATCAAGCCCCACATCGGGCTCTCTGCTCAGCGGGGAGCCTGTGCCTGCCTCTCTGCCTACTTGTGATTTCTGTCTGTCAAATAAATAAATAAATAAATCTTAAAAAAAAAAAAATAGTTTCAAAAACTACCGGGTAGGGGCCTGTTGGCTCCATTTGCTAGCCTTCACTCAGCCCCACCTCAAAGGCAGAGACTGGACTGGTTTGTTTCCCCTGGGCACTTCTCCCCTCCCCTATCCTTTTGTGGCTTTTCCCCAGGGTTTGTGAGAGAGAGGAAGTGGTTCTATAAAATAAAGACAAAGACAACACTCTTCCTCCTTCCGCCTTCCCCTGCTCCTCCCCCACTGCTCGTGTTTTTGGCCTACACAGCAAGAGTTCTGCTACTTACAAGGGGAACAGAGCAAATACAGCATGGATAATGGAAATCAGGGTTCTCACTGCACAATAAGAGGGTCACAAATATGGAAAAGGTGAAATTAAGAATATGCCCTATGGTTTGGGATTGGAATTGGAGCTATTAGTGTGTCCTCAACAGTTTTAATATATAGATAGATAGGTGTATGTGCCTATTCTGTCCACTAAGACCGGAAGCATAATATACCAATAATAGTGAGTACCGCCTAAATCTTGGTTCCTGTATATCACCCTCCACTTAAGTAAACCAGGCTCTTTGAAGAAATGGCTAATTCCAGGGTTGGGTAGGGAAAATACAAGATAAACCTGCAACATCTTTTTGCTCCAGAAAGTAAGGAAGAGCTCAAACAATGATGAGGGCATGCCAAAAAGATACAGAAGGATCTATAAAATAGAACAGTCATTCTAAATGGGAAAATGCTGGAATCATTCTTTTTAAATAATGGGATTGTAAGGACCTATTTAGCCAGAGAGGCTCCATCTCGGTTGAACAGCCATTTTGTTGTTTATGCAGTAAAATTTAAACTGATCCTGTCCCCCCCACCCCCACCACCACCACCACCAGGGACTTACTTAAAAGCAAGTCCGGGAAACTAGTAAAATATGGTCGACCAGTCCCAGGTAACAGAGCCCAAATACAAGGGCGGGTCAGGCCAGGTGGAGATGGAGACATCCAATCAGCGGAGCACGAATACTGTCTCCCTAGCTACCAAGGAGTGTGGGCCCCGCCTTTTGGGCAACCTGTGGGTGCCTTTTGGGTGCCAATTCTGACCAAGGTGATAGGCTAGTTCAAATATCTACTATAAGGTAAATTGTAATTCAATTGGCCACCCATGAGTGACCTAGCATGACTATGCAACTTTCTCTGTGTGTTACAATCTCATTGGCCACCTGTGTGTGGCCAGGCTCAACCACATGGCCTTTGCCCTTCAAAAGTAAGTCT
>PISX010000928.1:0-93501 GCA_004024625.1 Mellivora capensis
GGAGCATAACAAATAACACGGAGGACATGGGGAGATGGAGAGGAGAAGGGAGTTGAGGGAAATTGGGGGGGAGATGAACCATGAGAGACTATGGACTCTGAAAAACAACCTGAGGGTTTTGAAGGGGCGGGGGGTGGGAGGTTGGGGGAGCCAGGTGGTGGGTATTGTGGAGGGCACGCATTGCATGGTGCACTGGGTGTGGTATAAAACTATGAACTCTGTTACGCTGAAAAGAAATAAAAAAAAAAAAAAAACTTCAGGGCTCAGTGTTGGGACCAAGGTCTATAGGCGCACCTTCAGGGACATGAATGGGTGTGCCTCCTGCTGGGTTCCTGGGCAGGCAGGGCTGCTTTTGCACTTTGGCAAAACAGGGCTAGAGCTGGGCCACAAGGCTGCTTCAGGATCTGCAGTCAGACTGAGTTTGGAAGGTTTACCTTTGTGAGCACAGAGCAGTGTGTCTCCTGCCAGGTCCCTAAGCAGGCAGGCCAGCTCCCAGACTGCAGCTGAAAGGGGCTGGGGACCAGTCACGGGGCTACTACTTCAGGATCCACCATCAGATCAGGTCACTGGGACTGCTTCCAGTGGAACTTACAGACGTGTCACTTGGCAGGTCCCTGGTCAGGCAAGACTGCTCATAGACCATGGCTGGGAGGGACTGGGGCTGGATATAGTCCTGCCTTAAGATCTGCAGCTGACAGAGATCAGCAGGCCTGTTTTGGAGACAAAGATGTGTGTGTCTCCTACCCAGACCCGGGGCAGCAAGTACTGTGCCTGGGCTGCCACTGGGAGAAGCTACAGCTGAATTACAAGATGTTTTTAGGATCTTCAGTGGGACAGAAATTGGCAGGCCTATCTTCATGGGCTGGGATGGACATGACTCCTGGTGAGTTCCTAGGAGGACAAGACTGCTCCTGGCCTGTGGCTGGATTTCTCAAAGCTCCCACAAAGGCACTTTTGTCTATGTCTGCTGCCAAATTATTGTCACTGAGCAGAAAGATGAGCAGGAGACCTCCTATTTTGCCATCTTGCTGACTTCCTCTCAGCATTTTCTTTAAAACCACTATCCTATTACCTCCACCCTCATTCTCCCTCACCCTCAGTCTTTTTAAGTTAGAAAGAGAATTGGAGCTACCAGGTAGTTCAACCCTGTTTCCCTCTTCCCTACCACACACAGTACTTATGTTCAGCCACACCATTCTTTTCTATCTCATGGAAAAAGTATGTTTTATTACTTCTGAAGGCTAATTTCTTCCCTCGTACCCTGAATCCCTTCTCTGCTCCATGACATTATTCCTTGTCTTTCCTACTACTTTCAACCTCTCCTTGAATAACATGTAAATATATTTAAGTAATTATCAAACTAAGAAAAAATAATTCCATATACCTCTAAACAAAGACCATCTTTGAAATGTGATTGTCTAGTTCCTTTACTATATTAAGTTCCAAGGTAACATGCTAGCAATCCTCAAAGGTTGCTGCTACATTCTAATAGTTGACTTTTGGTGGGGGGGGGTGGTTAGAATTAAATCCTTCCACCCAAGGAAAGTTCTACTTTACTCAAGAGAAGATTTTAATGGGTGTTTTCTTGTTAGTCAAATAGCATTCCCGGCAGAATCTTACCATCAATAGCTCAGTTAAACAAACATTTACTGAATGCCTATTACATGTGAGACATTGTTGATAGCTTCTCCCTTGCCTCTGTGTCAGTAGTGTAATCTGTATTAGGAAAACAATTTTCATGGCCTTTATCTGGCCAGTCCATAGTCTATACCCATAAGGATAATAATAGCTTTATTATTTATTAAGCTCTTAATGCCTTGCCCCATATCTAAATGGGCTAACTTGGAAATATGGGAGAATTAGTGCCCATGGGGGATGGGAAAGGATATATAAATGCCCATCCTCCCTGTGTTCTGATGGGACACTTCAGAGGCATGTCATACTAGCCTTCTCAAAGGGGGTTCCCTGTAGGACTGAGCCCCCCATTGTCCATAGCAGTAACCTGCTCATCAATGCACATATTATTGGTTATTATTTTTCTCTTCTTGCCTCAGTTTTCCCAATTCATGACTTATGCTACCTCCCCAATAAACCACCTGCAACCTAGTTCGTCCTTGTTTCAGGGTCTGTTTAAGGCATTACCCAAATGAGTACTCACTGTGGGCCCAAGTATTATGATATTCCCTTCATAGTACTTTAACACAGTGTTTAGGAGTGAGATTAGACAAGTTAAAACATATACAACTCTTAGAGCAGGACCTAACACATAGTAAGTACTCAACAAATGTTAGCATATAGTATATCAATCAGGGTCCAGAGACAGAAACCACATCAGTTTTAGGAACAGAGAGTTTAGTATAAAGAATTGGTAACTAGGCATAATAAAGCTGTTTCTTAGGTAACTAAAAAGGTAAAATGAGAAGTGTCTAAAAGTGTCACATAGATAGCAACTTCAAGAAGCAGGAACTGTGCCCGGGGGAACAAAAGGAAGAGGCTGAAATTATTAAAACATAGAGGATTAAAGCAGGGGCCCTGAGGAACTGAAACTCAGATCTCTGAGATAAGGGCACTGCTCAGATGGTACTGCTGACTCTGAACTTGGAAGAGTGGCCCCGTGAAGCTGAGACCTTGATTTCTCAGGAGGCTAGAGCTGGTGTCTCTGAGAGGGGTGTGAGAAGGCTGGTTCTACAAGTGCTGCAAAAATGAAAAGCTGGATTCAACTACTGCTTCCCGTAGGAACTGCAACCGCTGGAATGAAGGAATGTTGTCAGGGCAATATACATCAGCAAATGAGATGCTGATGTATACCATGATGTATACCATGAGAAGCACCCAGATAGGAGCAGTTCCCTTCTTCTTGCTCCAGACTTGTAATCTTCCTCTAGTGTCTCCATGGGTTGAGCCTACCAGAAAGCCAGCTGGCAAAAAAAGAAATGTGGTTTGTGGGGTCCCTGTCCCAGCATCACAAAGCAGAGTATAGATGGATGGGTCTCAGGCTGAGAGACAATAACCTCATAACTGATACACATGGTCTCCCCAAAAATCCTTTGAGGCAGGTACTACTATTAACCTTGGGTTTATCTCTTAATAGATTTTATTTTGTAGAGCAGCTTTAGGTTCAGAGCAAAATGAAGTGGAAAGTGTAGAGAGTTATATCCCTGGGTTTTGATGAGGAAACTTAGACTGCAAGTGAATAGTCCAAGATCATATAGGTAGTCAGTGGTAGTGTCAGGATTACAATACAGGATCTCACTCTTAGCCACTCACCACCTAAACAATATCTGTTTCCTTCTCCTTTCATCCGAGCTCACATGCTCTTTTATGTCAATAAAGTATTCTACAACTCAGACCTTTCATGCCCTGGGGTAGGACCAGTTTTCACTCCTGAAAGACCAGATGACTTTCCTACTCTGGTCAACCTTCCTCATGACAATCAGCTTGTTCTCTGTTGACACTACCTTCGTCTAGATCCAATTTCTCTTTCCCATCATTCTAAGTCCTAATGCTAGGTCAGAAGTACTGGAATTGAGTTTGAAGGGTACGTGTGGGGTCACCAGAAGGTCACTAATACCTCTCAGCATGTTGGGGAGTTTTGAGACAAGTGATTGTCCAATTGTAAAGCCAACACCTGATAGCCTTCATGCTAGAGGGTGGAGATCTCTACAAGGAAAACTGCAGCTGGAATCCTTCTCAGGGGCTGCCCTTCAACAGGAAGTCTGGTTTCACTCAGCACAGCAATGTTGACTCTGGGTCTGGACAACTCACATGTGACCACATTGTAGAGACTACAGCGATCATCATTGTCTAAAGTTGTGATATTTCATGGTGCAGGAGTTCTTCCTTCCTTCCTGACAAGTTGGAAGCCTTCTACTCACCCAAATTTCCAAAGAGGGAATTTCCAACATGACAAATTGGACGATCTTGAGCTTGGTGTATGACAGTCTCTGCTCTGAGGATCTGCCTTGTAGGCAAGGACCTGGATGTCATAATTAAGGCTATTCAGAGATACTCAGTGATATGTGACTGACATTCCGAGTTTCCTAACTAGGATGAGGATTTGATGAAATTTGTGAGTAGGACAACATTTTTCCCATTATAGTATAGCAACCTGGGCCATCCAGACTTTCTTAAACAGTGGCCTTTAGTCAACTACAGGCATTTCATGGCAATGGTTCCCATCTCTAGCAGCCCACTATTAGTGCAATGTAGCTATGAAGGCTGATGCTTTTATAGCAAGAGAAGTGAACTTCCTTATTGTCTGCCACTCTGAGGTAAATATTAGGTCCCAATACTTTCTATCCTTTCTCAGTATTCTCCCAAATCTTCTCTAATTCACTTGATCAGGATCTTTCAGATCTTCGCTTATAGCCAAACCCACCAGATTGTAACTTTTCTAGAGCACTACAAGATTTCTGATATATTAACAGAACCTAGATATATCACAGAACCTAGAACAGTTGGATGGACTAGTACCATAGTTTGAATCCCAGGGGCCAACACTGAGAGAAAAAATCTTATTCATAAAAACCAGGAACAGAAAAAAAAAGATGGCTATAAATCTTAGCCATTACAGAACATCATGAATCAGGAGCTAGGAGGAACCAGAACAGAAGAGAACCTAGTTGGGGAATAAAGTGAGGAGAGTTGGATTGTGGTAGAAAACAATTCTGAAGTACTTGCATTTACATGCTGTTGTCTGGATGTGATATGAACCGAGTGGACTAGCTTGAATGTATAGAAGTCAGAGCAGATAGCAATGACAAAGTACGACTGAGGAATTCCCATTAATATGGCCCATAAAGTTCTTCTGGGTATTTTAAAAGCTGTTCATTTGTAGGTTGGGGTTGACAATATAACACAGATAAGCCTCTAGTTGGTGTCATGAATGAATTTACTGATGGCATTGATGTCTCCTCTGAAATAGGGCCATTCTTTCCCTTAATTTTAGCAAACTTTTAAAGGTAGTGGCAGGTGGAACCAGGGGTTCCATCCTGGCTTTGCTTCCACCAGAGTCTTCTGTGTATTGTGGAGACCATGTGGGGAAAGTCAGGATAATTTTTTTTAAAGATTTTATCCATTTATTTGACAGAGAGAGACACAGTGAGAGAGGGAACAGAAGCAGGGAGAGTGGTAGAGGGAGAAGCAGGCTTCCCACTGAGCCTGATGCAGGGCTCCATCCCAGAACTCTGGAATCATGACCCGAGCCAAAGGCAGATGCCTAATAACTGAGCCACCCAGGTGCCCTCAGGATAATTTTGATCTGCACTGTCTCCTCAGCCAACTACAATCACATCGACCTTGAAAGTGCAGAATCCCTCCCAAATTCTCATGTTTGCTCTACCTCTTCTCTGGTGACTTTAAGTGTTCCTAAGAAACAATATATCACTGTTTTGATTGCCCAGTATAGTTCTTCAGAAGCTAACTCTTGTAATGGCATACTTCCTACCTTAAACCCTTACCATAGGAATGGTGGAAACTAATATTCAATTGTTGCTTTATTGCCACTGAAGGTTTGTAATGATATGTTACTCTTGGAAATAAAACAAAGGAAGTTCTCACATGGAAATGATGATACAGCAATAGGTGAAAATTTAAAGACTGGGTGTTTGATTTCAGTGAAAGAGAAAGACAGGAAATACCTTCTCAGCTTCCCCTGTTTGACTATAGTTGACTGAAGTAGTATAAGATACTTACCGAAGTTCTACCATTACTGAGGAATAGCAAATCACTAATACAGACACAATGACCTGTTTCTGGTAAGGAAGTCTGGCAATTTCAGTCTCCTTTCATCCATAGAAATTTGATTTGAATTGCTGTACCTTTTGGGGGTAGCCTAGCTGTAACACCTCTTGTGTTACCTCTATAGGTACCTCTATCTAAGTCATTTTTAAAAGTTTTTGACTTAGCAGCCATTAGATATTTTTTGGAGAGGAAAATAAATCTCAAATACTTAAACACCATTGAGTAAAAAGGAGAGTTTACCCTCAGTTAGTCTCTACTGTTTGGCTAATTGCTCTTTTAAAACTTCTACAAATTTAACATTTTTAAAGTATTACATGAAGCAATAAGGTATTACTATGATACTTGAAATATCACATTTTTATTCCAGAATCTGAAAGTGTGTGACCAGCAAATACAAAATTATTCAGCCAAATTTTCAAGTACACCATGGAGATTATTAATAGTAAGTATTACTTATTGAGTACTTAGGTACAAGTGTTATGATCCCATTTCACAGATGAGGTAATAAACCTATGGGGAGGTTAAATAATCCAAGGTCATACATCTACAGGGAAGTGGCTTCTTAGTGGAGACTGCCAGATAGACACCCAGTCCTGACCAATTCCTTGATTATACCCTTGTGAGACCCTAGGCAGAGGATTCAGATAAGCTGTACCCAGACTTCTGACCCCCAGAAACTGTGAGATAATAAATATATGTTGTGTTTTAGCTGCTAAATTTATAATAATATTATTATGTGGTAATAGAAAACTAACATACCTAATATCTAGTATCCTGCCTCAATTCACTTAATACTTCCAATAGTTTTTTTGTTGTAGATTCCTTTGAATGTTCTATATACATAATGTTCTCTGTTGTGACTATTTTACTTCCTTCTTTCCAAATGTTTGGTTTTGTTTTCTATATTGCCTGTTTTCTTTTATATTAATTTCCACTCTTATCCTCACTATTTTTCTTCTACTTACTGTGGGACTAATTTTCTCTGTCTTTACCTTTTAAGGTAGAAATCAGGTAATTCATTGTAGATCTTTGTAACCTAGGCATTTAAAACTATAGATTTCCCTCTAACCTTGTTAGCTGCATTCCATAAATTTTAAAATACTGTAATTATCATTCAGTTCTAAATATTTTCCAATTTCCTTTGTGGTTTCTTTCTTTGACTTTTCAGTTATTTAAGGCATATTGTGAATTTCCAACTATTTGGGGATGAAATTTTTTTTTTGTTTGTTATTGATTTCTAGTTTAATCCTGCTATGTTCAGAGAACAGTCTCGGGTAGCAGGAATGAGGAGTAATCCTGCAGATGCTGTTGGTTGAGCAGTAATCCCTATTGAGACAACACTGGAATTTGTGCTCCCAGGCTAGGACACGCTACTGCTGGTAAACGAGAACACTGCGGGTGTTACAGAGTAAGTAGCAGAGCTGGTAGTAGAGCCAAAAGCCAAAGGAATAGATGTTGTCACCTGGTTTGACTGGCGCCCTGGTGACCACAGCATTAGTAAGGTTGTTGGTACCCAGCTCAAAAGCCCCTGCAATCAGTGTAGATTATGTGGAAGCAGTATGACTCAAGTTTAATTTTGGTGCATTTATTCCCAAGGGAAATCTAGGTCCTCCTGGGGCAGGAGTTGAGGCAACTGATGCTTTGAAGATGAATCCTGTGGTCTGTGTAGCTGGGATTGGGTTACTGAGTGAGAAGAGGGCAGAAGAAGGTGTGCCTGCAATTGATTGAGAGGTAGTCCCCAAATTAAGCCCTCCTGTGCCACGAGTACAGAAAGTAAACTTTATCATTGCAGTCATGGCCCTTGTCTTTGCGGGGCCAAAAGTGAATCCACCTGTAGGGATAGCAGCACGTGACTTTAAAGCATCGGAGGCAGCTTCCGCTTTCACCACCAGCAGTGCTCACTCTTTAGGCCCTAAAGTTACTTGGTAGGCCTTCAAGACTGCATAGGCATCAGAGATGTGGGCCAGGGTGTGCATGAACTAGAAAGAAGCAGCTTCATCACTAGGTAGCTTCCAGGTCGTATGTCTGGAATTTTTTATCTAGTCTGCCTCCTACTTTACACAGGAGAAACTTAATGCTCAAAGGGAGAAAGTGACTTGCCCAAGGTCACAGAGTTGGTAAGCCCCAGAGCTGAGGCTGGAAACTAGTCTGCCCATTCTAAATCCAGTTTCACAAATGATAATGATTTTTGCATGGATTTTATAATCTAAGTCAGAAGGCAATTCAGAGAGAATTATCAAAACAGCGTGGCTGAGAAAAGTACATAAATCATCTAGGAGGACATCTTAGAATGACAGCACTCATTTACATAAGATTCAGAAAAATTTCACCTTTGTCTAAACATTAGCTTTGTTCATATTTGAATATGTCATATTCATATTTGATAAACTGGCCTGTGGGTTTATATCTCTAGACATTCGTCCAGGGTCCTCATTTTCTCCACTATCCTGGGAATCTGTGAGATATTTCAACAGCAAGAATAGGAACAGAAACTTTAGGGTGGCTTTCATCACTGCTATTTCAACTCTGTGATTATCATGCAATTAATTGCAATCTCTTGTTCTGTAAAGGTTATGACATAGTCTTTAGCACCTATTTTCTTATTATGCATCCAGAATGTTAGACCCCAGTTTGGGGTCGAGGCAGAACTTTTAGGCTTCTCCCCAGTTAGCAGATGAAGAAAATGAAAGGTAAGATAACTTGCTCAAGGTCCCACAAGCAGTTAGCAACTAATTAAAGATTGGAACCTGGGTCCTCCAATTCCAAATCATGGGCTCTGCCATCAGCCCAGTGAGAAAGTCCTGCAGACACTTTGTCTTCCTCCAGGGCAAGGTATGCACGTGCAACAATTTAGTCTACCTCCAGCTCCACAAAGCCACAACAGGTCTTTCCTGGACTGCATTATTACTTTCACAGATCCTAGGCACTTCTGCTTTTGTGGGCCCTTTCCTCCATGAAAAATATTAAAACTTATACTTTACTACTGCATTTACCACTGCATACTTTACTACTGCATTCATAAAGATGAATATGTTATATTTTATTAAAGTATTTTCTTTGATGTAATAGTTCAATTTTTTCTTCCATCCTTAGAAGAAATTAAGACATTATCATTGGAGATGACACAAGGAAATAGAAAGAAATTCTATTCTCATGGATTGGAAGAACAAATATTGTTAAAATGTCTATACTACCCAAAGCAAGCTATATATTTAATGTAATCCCTATGAAAACACCAACAGTATTTTTCACAGAACTAGAACTAACAATCCTAAAATTTGTATGGAATCACAAAGGACCCCAAATAGCCAAAGCAATGTTGAAAAAGAAAAACAAAACCGGAGACATCACAGTTCTAGACTTCAAGTTATATTACAAAGCTGCAGTCATCAAAACAGTATGGTACTGGCACAAAAATGGACACGTAGATCAATGGAACAGAATAGAAAACCTAGAAACAAACCCTGAGTTATATGGTCAATTAACCTTTGACAAAGCACAAAAGAATATGCAACGGGAAAAAGACAGTCTCTTCAACATATGGTGGTGGGAAAACTGGGCAGCTACATGCAAAAGAAAGAAATTGGACCACTTTCTTACACCACACATAAAAATAAACTCAAAATGGATTAAGGAACTAAATGTGAGACCCAAAATCATAAAAACCCTAGAAGACAGCACAGGCAGTAATTTCTCTGACATTGGTCGTAGTAACATCCTTCTATCTTAGATCTGTCTCCTGAGGCAAGGGAAACAAAAGCAAAAATAAACTATTGGGAATACATCAAAACAAAAAGCTTCTGCACAGCAAAGGAAAAAACCAACAAAATTTAAAAACGGAGTACCGATGGGACAAGATATTAGCAAAGGACATATACAAAGCACTTACACAACTCAACACTCAAAAAGCAAATAATCCAACTGAAAAATGGGCAGAAGACAAGAACAGACATTTCTCCAAAGAAGATGTCCAGATGGCCAACAGCCACATGAAAAAATGCTCAACATCACTCATCATCAGGGAATCGCTAATCAAAACTACACTAAGCTATAACCTCACACCTCTCAGACTGGCTAAAACCAAAAACTCTAACAACCAATGTTGGTGAGGATGCAGAGAAAAAGGAACCCTTCAGCACTGTTGGTGGGAATGCAAACTGGTGCAGCCACTGTGGACAGCAGTATGGAGGTGCCTCCAAAAGTTAAAAACAGGGCATCTGGGTGGCTCAGATGGTTAAGCATCTGCCCTTGGCTCAGGTCATGATCCCAGAGTCCTGGGATCAAGCCCAGCATGGGACTCCCTGCTCAGTGAGGAGCCTTCTTCTCCCTCTCTCTCTCTACTGCTCCCCTTGCTTGTGCTCTCTCGCTCTATCAAATAAATAAATAACATCTTTTTAAAAAAAGTTAAAAATGGAACTACCCTACATTTCAGTAAACACACTACTAGGTATCCACCCAAAGAATATGAAAACACTTGTTCCAAGGGATGCATACACCCCTATGTTTATAGCAGCATTATTTACTACGGAAAGCAGCCCAAGTGCCCATCAATAGATGAATGGATAAAGAAGAGGTAGTACAGATATATACAATGGAGTATCACTCAGCCATAGAGAAGAATGAAATCTTGTCATTTGCAGCAACATGGATGGAGCTGAAGAGTATAATGCTAAGTGAAATAAGCTGTCAGGGAAAGACAAATGCCATCTGATTTCACTCATATGTGGAATTTAAGAAACAAAACATATGAACAAAGGGAAAACAAGGAGACAAGCCAGAAAACAGGCTGTTAACTATAGAGAACAAACAGGTGGTTACCAGAGGGTGGGGGGGGCGATGGGGTGAAGGGGATCAGGAGTGCACTTGTCTTGATGAGCCCCAGGTAATTCACGAAACTGTTGGATGACTACATTGCACACCTGAAACTCATATAGCACTGTGTGCTAACTACACTGGAACTCAAATTTTTAAAAAAGACATTATCACTGGGCCCCTAAGAGTACTGTGAGCCCCCTAGGCTCCGGGCCTCCTGTGCCTAATGCAGAAGATCACCCTGGATACGTTTCTGGGGAGCGAGGGGCAGCAAGAGGAGGACTTGCTAGACCAGGAGTTCTTCTTCTGAGGTTCATTGACTCCCATAACTGAACCTCACTAAGTGGCATTGGAAATTCTGACCACATGGAGAGGAGTGCACTTTTCTGAGGAGAGGGTGCATGGTTTACATTAGATTCTCAAAGGGTCCCATGATCCAAAAACAGATTAAGAAAAAGAAGACCATCTGTTGTGATGGAGGTGTACCAAGGAATCCAATGAAGGACTGTCTTGAGTTAACCCAACCTCTGTATTTCTATGGATTATAGAGGGGGTTCCCTAGGTTTCCATGCCCTTTGACTCGAGCATAGATAGGTACTGCTCCCTTCCACAGGACAGACAGACATGGGCAAATCCACCTCTCTGTACTAAAATAGCCCCGAAGGAATGGCCAGGTGAAGAGAATTTTGGAGTTGGTATCCAGGACCCCCGATTAAGCCTCAAGTCCATGCCCTCCTCCACCAGCTTCTGAGGACAGTGCTCTGCTTGAGAGAACTCACCCTGAAGCAGGACAGCTCCAAAGGCCATGAGCTTTGGCTGGGGGCCAGTGGCTGATGGCTGGCCGAGTGCGACATCACTGGTGTCGCTGAAATGCCCTCAAGCCAGCCCTTGGCAAGTTGTCCTAAATTCCTCAAGAGAAGGCTCCATCAGCTAAAGGAGCCACAACAGCTTTTAGGAAGTTAATAAAGAATTACCAAGGTTGGCAGGGAGAGATTTCACCGGCACATCAGTAAGAGCCACAGTGATGGTGAGAAGAGCCTCCCGAGGCCAGAGAGCGGGGTAAAGAAGCAGCTGCTGGTCAGGCCATCAGGAGGCCGACGGAAGAGCGGCTTTGGTACTAGCCGCAGAATAACGCAGTAATGCCCACGGTGACAAGAAAAGGGTACCAGCCGGGGTGCTGTAACTCTCCTGGTATGTGAGCGATCACAGCCCCTCCCCCACCCCCCCAACTCAATGGAAGAAGACCCAAGTTCGGGAAGCAACAGTGGGAGTGGGTAACCCTGCGGGAAGGAGTCCTTTATCACTGATATTGTTTAGAGTGGCTAGCACATGATGAACATGAAAAGCAGACCGACTTTTAGTCAGTTTTATTATTGTTTTTGAATTCTCCACAGGGAATGCACCCCTCCCCCCCTTATTATTGCCTGCACCTGGGGTGGACCTCTCCCACCACCAGCGCCCCCTCCCTTGGTACACCATTACCCAATTCACTGGGGCCTGAGCAATAATGGCGATGAAATTAGCCTCCTACTCTTAACAAACTGCAAAATAACTCTGACTCTCCCGGAGGGAAGGCCTATCCATTTGTAGGTCTTCCCACGTAGGTCACAGGAGGCAATGGGCAAAAACAGAACACGCTATGTCAGGCACTGGCTGGAGTAATGGCGGCCAACATCCCGCAGACAGGAAGAGCTCTCCTGCTGTACTCTTATAGTTCATTTCAAATATAAAAGACATTGACCTATGTGGACTGCAGAAGACACGTGTGGGTAGAACAGTAAATGCGTGGCCTTAAGTGCTTAAAGTGACAGGAAAAATACAGAGCAGTCCTTTCATAATGGACCATTCCAATTATCTAGCAATTTTTTTTTCAGCCCCAAATTGGCCTTCTCTTTACCCTCATAAAGATGTCACATAGAAGTTTCTTCTAACCTGTGGGAGAAGTATTTGCCTACCTGCTTTATATTTTTCTTCCATTAAAGCTGTATTCCTTCCTGTGTTTGTTTGTTTTTTTTACGTTGCTTCTTTCCTCTAGCTTCACCTTGGACATGTAAGTTTTTGGTGGTGGGGGGAGTCTATCTCAGTCGATGCTGTTTCTCTTTAACTCATACACCAGAAACTCAGAAATCTGGGTTTTCATTCCAGAAGGATATTTTTTGGGGTGAGGGGAAGATGAAGCTCATTAGCTTGTCAATCAAATGTGTATTTGCAAACACTTGGTTCACATCAAACAATACCGACTTGGATGGGAAACAAATGTGTTCATTACATTATTTTTTTTCTTACAAAAAGAAATGCCAGAGAAAACAATGCATTCAAGTACGTTAAGCTACTTTTATTTTTACGACATACTTTTTTTTTCAAATCTCTTTTCTTCAAACTTATGAAAACAATAAATTATTTCTTTCCATGTCCAAGTTGATTCCCTGGTGTTTGATTACTGTTACACCAAAAGGAAAATAAATACAATGTGTGTCATTTAAGTAATTCAGTGCAAATTGGGCATAACACAAAATTACATTATTAACAGCTGTTAAATGACTATAAAATGTAATTAGACACACTCAATTCACTACTCATGAACTGGACCTGATTTCTAAAATATCAATTTAGAACTTCGATTATTCATGACAAAAGAGAACATTATTTGGATTCTAGGTTTAAATTCCTGGTAATGGAGGTGTTCCCCTAAGACCTTTACTGGGATTCCGGATAGGAGGAGGAGGAAGAGTTGTTTAAGCGCAGAAGGAGGGGGGACTGGGAGTTATCATGGTGGTGCCTGCCGGGTTCCCACTGACTCCCCGCCAGCTGCAGTGAGGCATGAGTTCCTTGGTTAAATTTTAACTCCCCGCTCACAATGAAGCAACAAAGCTCCCCCCCCCGCACAGAAGCTTCTATTATAGAATGTTTATGACCATTGCTCTTCTCGACTGCCTCACTCTCTGGGCTGTCTTTTCAACACCTCCCATTCCTCTGCTTCATAAAAACTACAAAATAAAATAAAGTACAATAAAAAAATAAAATAGAGCCAGCAAAAATATATGAAGATGTGCCTATCTGTTCTTTGCTCTTCTGAGGCAGAATGGAGGCAGAATGACATGTGTCGGGTAAGCGCTTTGGGACCCGCATGGGGCACGGCATTGGTTCTCTCTCATTCAGACCCCTCCTCACTCCAGTCCTCCCTGTCCTTCCTATTCTGCTCCTCACCTACCTTCCCACTCTGATTTCCAGCTTTTCCTCTGCTTGGCCAGCGCTGCCTATTTATTTACCCAAATGCTCCTTGGCTAGATGACTTTCTCTTTTTCACAGATCGTTCTTGCCTTCATCGTACGCGATCATGGGCACCCTCCCTCCCTTTCTGTAGTTTTGACTAAATTCCCAATGGGAGGTCCCCTTTTCCTCTTCAAATTCCCCATACCCCTCAGTCGGAGTCTCTCTAATGATCGTTGCTAAACCGTGTTTTCTGATGAGAGGCTGGTGTGGCTCAGGGGGTAAGCACGTAGACTCTGAATCCAAACAAAACTGGGTTTCAATCCTGGAACCTCAGTTCCTGGTCGTGTGATTAAGGGAAAGTCGTGTCACTTCTTTCGGCTCCAATCATTATAAAACGGACACAATAACTATACTGTTTCCTTCTCCAAAAATCCTGAGGCCACGCGGGTTTGGGAATTCAGAAATTTGGGGATTTTTTTAAAAAGTATAGGACACATTTTATGTCCTACAAAACACCCCCAGGGGGTCTGGGATAGAGCTTGAAAGCAAACACCTTATTATTTCTACAGGGAGACAAATGAGTAATTACATTAAGTGGAATAAAATGACAGCCTCACGTCAGTTCGTGAAAAAGTTCAGGTCAACTGTTGCTGCCAGATTAGTTATGAAAATATGAAAATATCCTGTGACTCCACTATGGTTTTTTTTTAAGATTTTTTAAAAAATTTATTTATCTGACAGACAGAGATCACAAGTAGGCAGAGAGGCAGGCAGAGAGAGAGGAGGAAGCAGACTCCCTGCCAAGCAGAGAGCCCAATGCGGGTCTCGATCCCAGGACCCTGGGATCATGACCCGAGCAGAAGGCAGAGGCTTTAACCCACTGAGCCACCCAGGCGCCCCTCCACTATGGGTTTTTAAAGCTTTGCATTCTAGAACTGCAGAAAAAGGATGGTGTCCCCGTGAGGATTCAATGAAATGCGTATAATGCTTACCAATGCTTAAAGAAAGGCAGCCATCATTATCATGGTCATTTACGTACTTGGCTTTAACTCCTTATGGGCAGGGAGGTCTTGGAGAGGCAGACGTCATGTCCTAAGTGGCTAAGCCCTCCTGCTCACATTGTACCTTGTAGGTGCTCAGTACATGATTCAACGAAAGACGTCATCTCCCTGCCTAAATACGCTTCCGTTCACAGAAACCTATAACCTTAGAGGTAGATGAATAATCGAAAGACAGACCTGAATTCCTCCAAACGAAATTTCCGACCTGGGCTACCACGAGGCAAACCAGATCACGGTGAAGTCAGGGGGATTTTCTACAGGGAGGGTGAGATGGCTTCGGGCAGACAGGACCAGCTTTCACACAGAGGGGGAGAGAATGCAGTTGGGAGGAACAGCACTATCCGTGACCTGGCAGGAGCGAAAGCCAGGGCGGGAGACAGGCATTTGACCCAGGGGTCATGTGAAGCCGGACTGGGAACTGAGGGAAAGCCCCGGACTCCTGGGTGGGATGAGCACTTTGGTGGCACGAGTTGGTGGTCTGAGGGTAGTCACCTTCCGACTAGAGCCGGCACAATCAAGACTAATTGGTCTCTGTCGGCTGTCTCAATGCAGGCCCCAGTCTGAATAGGTCTCCTTCTCTCGGGCTGACACCCCTAAGAGGATTCAGCACTTGTGAGTAATTTGGCCAAGCCTAACTCGAAGCCATAAAACCTTTAGAGCCCTTCCAAGATCTTTCTACAAGGAAGAAAGATCCTGCAGGCAGGTTAGAGGAGCTTGTCTTCCCTCAGCAGGCAGAAAGGCCTCAGTGGACCGCCTTTGGGATGTTCACACAGAGGAAGGGAGAAGAGCTCCCTGAGGAGAAAAATGAGCTGTCTTCAAAGTTGGCTGAGATATGGTTTATTGAATGGCAGGTCACTTTGCTTAGATGACCAGTCATTTGTCATATGTGACTGGAGGCCTCTGGGAATCGGGGACTGGATGTACGAACGAAATCAGCCGGAGTTCTGGCCCAAGGGGAGCATTTTCCAGCATGAATTCATTCATTAACTCCTCTAAAGTCTGCTTTTGTCCTTTAACCTCAAGGCCACTCCTGAGTTCAAGATGGTCCCGAAGTGCAAGCTAGTCCTATTAGTAGGCCACGGGGTCTACCCAGAGCTGGTGAGTGCAGGGTTTTTGCTCCTGCGATATTCACTACAAAGATGGCCTTAGTCAAAGAGGCTCCGGACGTGCGTGAGGCAAGTTGGATTCATTCTGAAATGATGGTCTCATATCTAAAAATATGCCTGGAGAGTCATGGCCCTAGATCCCGATGCTATAGTTTTTGCAAATGTGGGAGGACCTCGCCAGCCGAAGCGGGTCTGGCCCGTCGCCTCAGTGGTGCTGCCACTGTGGAAATATTGAAAAATCCGTTCTGGGGGGACTAGCTCCTGAGTTTCTACCACATTCTCAAGAGTCTCTGCAATGCTGACAAAACTGCCTATTTGGAGGGTGAATTTGATGTTTAGAAAGAAGCCAGACCAAAAATTAAGTAGGTAGCTCAGGAAATTATCATTTAAAAATAGAGTAATAAAGACGTAATGCTTTTCTTTAGTGGCCAACCCTGAAGGGAAAAGAAGGAACTTTCACTGAGTTCCCACGTTACATGACCCTAGTTTCATTTCATCTTTAAAATAACCACCTTGGAGTAGGGATTATGACTCTCACATAGAAAATGGGGCTCAGACAAGTCAAGTCATTTCTGCAAGGTCACACAGCTTGTCAGAGGGATGGCTGAGATTGACGGCCATTTCTCGTTTTTGTCCACAAAGCCAGTGAGAGCTCTTTCTATGATAGCGCCCTGCTTTCTTTTGAAAGTCATTATCATGGGGGGAAAGGAGTGGTACTTCCAACCTTGATGCACTCACAAAATTTCTTTATCATTTTCACATCAAATAAAGGAAGGTGTAAATATGCATAAATTATTTGTTTTGAGAGAGAAGAGTTCCAGGAACTTCAGGAATGAACCAAAGCATGAGTAAATCAAGTAATTTTAGATGCTAAAGAAGAGGCCGTTATTTATAGAAGGTAAGCATTACTTAACACATGCAATAAGCCTGATGGAAATGACTTATTGTTCGTAAATTAATTTATATTTTAACTTCCAAGTACCACTTCCAGCGGTAGTGGCCCCCAGGAGGTTTACATTCTAGTTGGGAAGACAGACTCCCCCTGCCCTACTAAATTCCAATAAATGTGTAAAAATGCAAGTAACCTATGCAACCTATGAAAAAAAGGTAAGAGGTTGAGAAAGAAAAAACCTACTTTAGGCTTCTCTGAGGCAGTGACTGGATGACAGGTCAGACACAGGAAGTGTGAGGCCAAAGAGTATTCCAGCCACAGGAAACAACCTGTGCAAAGGCACTGAGGCTAGAAAGAGTGTCTTGTGTTTAAGGGTCAGAAAAAAGGCCACTGTTCGCAGGAATATGATAAATAAGAGGAAGCAGAGGCATGAGATGAGGCGGAAGAGAAAATTAGAAGGAGATCATGAAGATTTTCTAAACTGTGGTAAAGACGTTGAATTCTATTCAAGATGAAATAAGGAGCTATTGGAGGGTTTTAGGCAGAGGGCTGACATGATTTGATGATAGTCACTGAAGGTAGATGACTGATCACACTTGTGGAAACTGGAGGGAAGAAAGAGCAGAGGAGGGAAGGCCTTCACTGCAGGTGTAAAGGAAAGTGATGATTGTGACTTGGGCTAGGCTGATCACAGTGGATATGGAGAAAAGACGGCGGACTTTTGGATATGTTTACTGACAGAGGCAATGCACTTCCTCTTTAAATGGATGGGGGTCTGAGGGAAAGAGAGGCTTCAATGATTTGATGAATAATGGTACCATTCACTGAGCTAAGGAAGACTGGAAAACTACTGGGGGGAAATCAACAGTTCCGTCTTGCACTAGCTATGCTCATATTCACATGGAGATGCCGGCCTAAAAATATAAGTTTGCAAGTCATCAAAATAGGCGATTATCTGTAGTCATGGGATGCGATGAGATTACCTAAGGAGAGTGCGTCTATAGCAAAAAGATGAAAACTAACCAAACCCTGAGGTTCTCCAACATTACGAGGCTGAGCAGAAGAGAGGGAGTCAGCAAAGAAGGCTGGGAATCATGGAGAAGGAAGAACAGAGAGCACGGATTTTCCTGACCTCCTAAATTACATGACTCCCAGGCCTCTAGATAAAGGGGATTGGTACGATCACCCACCATTACGGCACTGGACCTTGATGTTTCTTGTTAAATCACAGGGCCCATTTTTGTGCTTGATAATCAGTGCTAGCCCCTGACCTCCGATTACTGGTCCTTGGGGTCAGTTCCTCTGCCAAGTAACCCGAGAAGCCCTCTGGACACTTATGATACTTTGTTGGCACTCTGAGCACCACTGAGTCAGGACCGGAAGCTGCCTTCACCGCCCACAGGCAACGCTCATGACTATAGCCAAAGTCACAGCCTTGGGACTCACAGCCAAGGAAGACCCTGCAGCCACGGGTAAGACAGAAAGTGGATATCTGAAATACACATAAGAGCTTGCCCTCTAACTTCCTTCAGAAGTTCATTATGTAATCAAAGGAATTGTGTAACATTCACTTAATGTTTGTCTCGCATACTAAACCTGTCCCCCTGAAGGAGGAACCATGTTTGGACTCGTTCCCCACCTTATCCCCAGTGTTCAGCATAGTGCCTGCTCGTGCTGACTGACTGACCTACGGGCCGTCTCAGCAGTGGGCTCGGAGCGGGGGAGAGCTGGGCTTGTTGCGGCGGAGGCCACGTCTGTATAATTCCGGCTGCCTGAAGACCATGATTATCAGGGGTCTCCGGGGGCACCAGAACACATTCATCCATAATGTTTAGCAAAAGGAGGTGAAGCTATAGGATGGGGGTTGGTCCTGGTACCATCACACCTTAGTGTTTCCTGGGGGGGTCGCAGCCCGTCCACTCACACGGAATGAAGCTAGGTTTGCCCATATTACAGCAGAGTCTGCTGTTTGTGGTCGCACTTGGCTGGGGAGAGCAGAATGGGGTTCTTTCAGTTGCTTGTGTCCCTGTCCTGCTTCAAAATCAGCTTAGCCTGCATGAAGAAGGATTTGCCAGCCACCAGATATGGCAAATGGAAAGCAGGCTTCGGATGTGTATACAGCAGACCCCAGGCTGGGTCTGGCTGCCCCTCGGTGAGATGAGAGCAGTTCCTCAGTGCAGGGACTGCATAGGAGCCCATCTCAAAGCTGGCCAAGCCCCCACTGGCAGAGGCGTAGAAGCTCTCATGGGACCCAGCACACCACGGGAGATGTCAAGATTCTTCTCTGGGTTTCTGCTAGGCACTGCCTAGCTGCCTATATAGAATTACCAGTCTCCACTGCCATAGTCACTTTAGGGATGCGTAAAGTACCACGAGATGCACCTAACACGAGAGTGCCCAGTCACTGGGGGTCATGGAAGTGTCTAGATGAAGAAGCAGCCCCTTGTGGTTAAGAGCATAGGCTTTAGAGCCAGACAGAACTGGGTTCCGATTCTGACTGTACTAGCCATCAGGCTGTGTGACTGTGGTATACTTATTCAGCCTCTCCAGCTTCAATAACTTCATGTTAGTGGGGGACAAGAGTAGCCGGTTCTCCCAGTGCCACTGAGAGGGTGACTGGCATAATGCATCGGCACCTGCCACGTAGTAAATGTGATACGTGTTTAGCTCTTATTATTGTTATAAAAGTAGCAGTAGGCATAGGGGTCAAAAGACAGTCTGGCATCAGTTTGCCCAGGCTGGAATCCCGGCTCTGCCTCTTACTCGCTGTGTGACCTTGGGGAAGTCACTGAACCTCTTTGAGCCTCAGTTTTCCTGTCCGTAAAACAGGGGGAGTAAATGTCCCTACCTCAAAGGCTTAAATAACTATGTGCTGGGTAGATTTGAATAGGTGTGCGGCGGTCGGGGGGAAAACAAACAAAAACCCAGAAACGGTCAAGTGGAAAGTAAGTTTGGGAATCAGGGCATACTGGCTGTCCCTAGAACGTCAGGATGCAGCCAGGCCTGTAACTAAAGGCTCTAACAGGTCCTGCCGCGAAGCAATCCTTTCAATGTTACGTAACTCCATGTGTCTCCAAGTTATATGATCCAGAACACGTTGGCATATAAACACCCAGAAGCTACTCAGAGCAATGCGCAACACAAAGTAATTTTTCAAGAACTGTTAGCAACCAATATTTATTGCTGTCTATGAATTCACTGAGAGGATGGTGCCACAAATGAGGCGGGGGGGCAGGGTCTTCCATTTTCTCTGTCTGAGGTCCTGTAGGCATCGCCAGGCTGTGTGGGGGAGGGGACAAGGGGCTTCCTCAATTGCGTATCCTTGCGGTCACTGAAATGAAGGCGCTGGGGACAACCACAAAGTCAGGGGTAAATCGGACACCTGACACATGGATGCTTCTTTTCCTTAACTCTCCGTTAACCAGGCATTGAAGCACCTGTACTTTGCATCTAAGGTCAGTGGGAAAGACACCAAAGCTAGCAGTGGGCAGAGATACTCCTTCCCACTGTTAGAAGAGGGAACGGGTCTAGAGAGATTAAGTGGCTTTCTTAGGATCACACTAATAGTCAGTGGCAGAGTGAAAAGCAGACATCTCCTGACTTGTGGCTTCCCTCAGGAGAGCCGCAGTAGTCTCCGGAGAGCCCCGGTGTTCTAAGAACTGCAGACACTGGACTGTGTCAACAAACAACAAACTGTGTCGTTTAAACACACACACACACACACTGGGGGCGCGTGGGTGGCTCAGTGGGTTAAGCCTCTGCCTTCGGCTCAGGTCATGATCTCAGGGTCCTGGGATCGAGCCCCACGTCGGGCTCTCTGCTCAGCAGGGAGCCTGCTTCCTCCTCTCTCTCTCTGCCTGCCTCTCTGCCTACCTGTGATCTCTGTCTGTCAAATAAATAAATAAAACCTTTAAGACACACACACACACACACACACACAGAAACCAAAAAACCAGAGCATGCATTCTTTCAGTCGTAAGGTATCCTCTGGCCACCCAGGTTTGTTTTCTGGTCTGCATTTACCCTCCCACGTTTGTGCATCTTCTCTGTACTGGGTACCTTCTCACCTCTTCCTGTTTCTTAATGGGCTTTATATGTTTATCTCATCTATTACCTAATCCCCACTTCGTCCCAAGGCCCGAAACTGGAAAAAAAAAAAAAAAAAGACCTTCATGCTGTTTGTGCTGTTCCAAGGTACGTCTTTTACCTGGGTCTTACACTTGAACTTGAACAGCCCTTCTTGTCTTTCAACTCATTGTCTCATTTTCTCCAATGTAGTGGTTCTTAAACTTGGGTGTGCATTCAGAATCACGTCCAAGGCCTGGTGGAAAACCCATTGCTGGGCCCCACCCCACACTTTCTGATTCAGTGGGTCTGGGACGGGGCCCAAGATTTTGCATTTTTCCCAAGCTCCCAGGTGATGGTGACAGCGCTGGTCCAGGAACTACACTTTGAGAACCACGGCTCTAATGCAAGAGTTCAAAACTGCCACCTTCATGCTCTTAGCAGCTCAGTGCCCATGGAGAGTCAGCCACACAGGGCCCTAGCTCTAAAGGAGACTTTACTTTGAATCAGAAACAAACAAACAAAAAACCCAGCTGTTTATTTGGGGAAAACCTCATCCAAACGTGATTCGCTTTGATTGTGCTGATTGACAGGCATCATTTTCAGGGCGCATTATTAATTCCAGAGCTAATGAGTATCCTGGAGCTTCAGTAATGAGCCAGTGATGGGCACTTATTTGTTTATGAGAGATGACACCTAGGAAAGTTTCCTGTGGCATTTTCTACTCTCAGATCGAGAATACTCCCTGTTGTTTGGTTTGTGGTTTGCATTCAAATCACTTAGGAATGAAGCAAGCCAAGAGCGAGTCTGTAGAGTGTCTGTGGCATGGAAGGGGTCTTGGACTCAAGGAGGCCAAGTTTTAGGTCTGGCTCTCTCAGTATCTAGCTGAGTGACTTTGGCAAGTCCCTTCCCCTCTCTGGGCCCTACTCTTATAGCTGTAAGATGAACTCACTTAAAGCATGTGTTCCATATAGATTTCTAAGAGGTGTGGCTAGTTTGAAAGAAGAAAATAACAAAGCAATTCAGTGTAAAATAGGTCTGGGAATCACTTCATTCTCTAACACCCTTCCTAGAACGTCACACTGTACCTTGGCATAGTAAAGGCTCTGAGAAGTCCTGAAATAACACAACCCTTGAATGTTTAATTCAACATTTCCTTTGAGTATACGACAAGACCCCTTTTCATGACATTGGAGAATGTCTGTTACATGGGGGCCGTAGGTACTCTTACCCCCACGTCGGGGTTCTCTTAGTGTCTGGAACTTAGGCAAAGTCTTCTGCAGGCATGAGCCCTTGCTCCCAGTGAGGACTATGCCTGTGTGGGGCTGGATTCCACATGTCAGGATGTTGCACTAGCTTTCTGGAGCTTTTAGGAAGGGCCTCAGACTCACACTTTCACCAGGTGCTGTAGAAGAGGTGAGGTACTTCTTTCTTTCACTGGGACCCTATCTAAAGTACCTGGGGTTTTCTCACTAACTCTCCACCTTTGCTGTGGCTTCTGCCCATTCCCATGGACCCTTCAACCCAATGCAGCTTTGATTTCTCCCACCTCTCCAGCATGAGTGACTTTGCTATTTCATCCAGCTGTAAGTTGAGCCTCCAGGTGGGGAGAACCTCACATGGGTACAGTGTTCTATAAACTGGGCATCACTTTTCAATGTAGTGTCTTACAATATCCTTTCAAGTTCATAAAGAATTGTAATTAAAGTATGTTTGACACATAAGGAAACTGGTGTCCAGGGTGAACTAATGATTTGCCTAGCGTTATAGTCAGTGAGTAGCAGAGCTCGAACCTGTTCACAAATCTTCTTACTCCCAAGCTCATGTTTTCTTCCTCAAGGATGTCCATACAACGCATTTTGAGTGCCTAGTGCACTCAGGCACTTCGGTCAATCCTTCACTGTCTTGACTGATTTACCTTTGGACTAAGTCTTGACAATGGGTGGTGCAAGTCTCCCAACATAATTCTTCCTTTTAAAGAGTTGTTCTTGGTGGGGAGGGGGGAGCGCCTGGTTGGCTCAGTTGGTAGAGCATGTGACTCTTGATCTCAGGGTTGTGAGTTCGAGCTCCACGTTGGGTGCAGAGATTATGTAAAAATGAAATATTTAAAAATAATAAAAATAAAAAGTTGTTCTTGGGTATTCTAGTCCTTTTGTATTTATAATAAATTTTACAATCAGCTTGTCCATTTCTAGGAAGTCAAACCTATAGTGATTTTAAATAGGATTGCATTAAATCTATAGGTCAGTCTGTCCATATTTGATATCTTAACAATACTGAGTATTTCAATCCACAAACATGTTATATCTATTTATTTTGATAGGTAAATTTTTCTTCCAGTGATATTATGTAGCTTTCATTTGGACATTCTTTGTAAATTTATTCTTAAGTACTTTGTGGTTTTGGTGTTATGATAAACAGTATCACTTTTAAAACGTTAATTTTCAAAATGTTTGTTGCTAGTATATAAAAATACAATAGATTTCGCATCTTGACCTTGCAACCTTATTAAGTTTATTTATTCATTTGTATAGCTATTTTGTAGACTTAGGCTTTTCTACACTCACAATCATGCCATGTCAAATAAAGACAGTACGACTTCTTCGTTTCCAATCTGTACGTCTTTTGTTTCTTTTACTTGCCTTTTTGTATTAGTTAGAACTTCAAATGCTATGTCAACTGGAAGCGATGCTAACAGATATCCTTGCTTTTTTCTCATTGTTAAGAAGATAATATTTAATATTTTGCCAGTCAAATTTATATTCACTCTATGTTTTGGGGTTGAAGCCCTTTACCAAATTTAGGAAGTTCTCTTCTATTCCTAATTTGCTGAAGTGGCTTTTTTTAAAAAAGATTCTATTTATTTGTCAGGGAGAGAGAAAGAGTGGCAGGCAGAGGGAGAAGCAGTCTCCCTGCTGAGCAGGGAGCCTGATGCAGGACTCGATCCCAGAACCTTGGGATCATGACCCGAACTGAAGGCAGACTCTTAACTGACTGAGCCACCAAGGTGTCCAGTTGAAATGTTTTTATCATGAATGGTAAATGGTAAATTTAATCATGAATGGTGAGTGGTTTTATATTAGTTTTCTACTGCCATGTAACAAATTACTATAACCTAGTGGCTTACAACAATACACACTTATTAGCTCACAGAACTAAAGATTATAAGTCTGGCATGGAGTGGCTGGGTTCTCTGGCCAGATTCTCACAAGGCTATAATCCAAGTATTGGCAGTTAAGAGACTCCACTGGAACTTGGAATTGCTTTCCAAGCTTTGGGGATTGGCAGAATGGAGTTCCCTGTTGCTATAGGACTGAGGCCACTCACAATAGGCAGTTTACATCACAGAAGCTTGCCCTACTTTTGATTTTCATTAGCTTGTGCCTGGGCTATTGAAATAGTGACCTATATGGCCTCCTCCTATTTGTCCAACCCCAGGTCTTCTCTTACTCATGCTAAAATTTACATCTGATTATGTCACTCTTAAAAAATCTCTGATAACTTCCCCCTGCCCACAGAAAGAGGTCTAAACTTCTTCATATGGTACTAAAAGCTTTTCTTTATCTAGCCCTGACCACCCTCTCCAGTTGCCAGCCATAACCAGCCCATCTTTGAAGTCTTACGATGTGCCATGAACTTTGACATGTTCATCCCAGCTCATGTTATTTCCTCTACCTGGACTATTAGAAGTCATCTCCCTGCGCCTCTCCCGCAGCACCACACGTTGTTTTTCCATCTGGAGAGTTCTTATTTTTATGTTCAGGCTAAGTTCAGATATTCCCTCCTCTGTAAGGCTTCTTCCTTGATCACCATAGGCGGCGCCACTCATTTTCTTCTCCAGGGCCCACATATCTAAGTGGCTAATTTGGGGCACATGCTTCTGTATTTAGTTGGGTGTCTGTCTCCTCCTAATAATCTCCTAGAAATCCTGAGGGATGAGACCATATTATATTCATTTTCTGAGGAAGACTATGCTAGACAAGGCTCTGTGGAGGGGTTGTAGTTGCAGAAATGAGAATAATAGTCAAGAGGGAAATTCAGAGCACTAAGGAGATAATCACAATACAACTACGATAGGGACTGGGCTAGAGGGATCCATGAAGAGCTGTTGGATACTGAGAAGGGAGCATTTAATTGTTCCACGGTGAGGATAGAGGTGGAAAAAGTTAGGGGAGGCTTCACAGAGGGAGGAGAAATGGCAATAACATTCTAGCAGAAGCAAAGACCCCGAGGGTCTCTAAGTGTATAGTGTATACAGCTAGAGGGGAATCTCAACCTAAGTTCAGGTAGAGTTAAGAAGGTAACAGCATGGGGCGCCTTGGGTGGCTCAGTGGGTTAGGCCTCTGCCTTCGGCTCAGGTCATGATCCCAGGGTCCTGGGATCGAGTCCCACATTGGGCTCTCTGCTCAGCGGGGAGCCTGCTTCCTCCTCTCTCTCTGCCTGCCTCTCTGCCTACTTGTGATCTCTCTCTGTCAAATAAATAAATAAAATCTTTAAAAAAAAATTAAAAAGGTAACAGCAAACTTCAAATCTGATGAATGCTAGTTCTGCTAGGCATGGTTTCCTAGAGTGCTGTGCTATGAATGATGTGAAAAAGTTGAGATAGAATCCATACACCAAGAAATTCACCCTTTTAAAGCGTGCGATTGAATGCCTTTAGTATATTCAGAGTTATGTATTGATCACCACAATCTAATTTCAGGACATTTTCATCACCCTCAAAAAACAAAAACAAAAACAAAAAAACAAACCCATTAAGCAGTCGCTCCCCATTCTTTCCTCCTCCCAGCCCCTGGCAACCACCAACGCCCTTTCTGCCTCTGTGGATTTGCCTGTCCCAGATATTTCACACAGATGGAATCACAGACCCTGTGGTCATTTGTGTCTGGCTTCTTTCACTCAGCATCATGCTGTCAAGGTTCACCCATGCCATATTGGTGCTCCATTCCTTTCTGTGGCTGAGTAATAGTCTATTGTATGGGTGTACCACATTTTGTTGATTCATCCGTCAGTTCCAAGAAGGATTCTGAGGCCAACTCTGAGAGCTGTAGCCACGGGGGCTGCCGAGACAAGGTTGCGTGCCTCCCACATGCTACGAACGCGCCATCCTGCGAGTTCAGGAGTGGGTTCTTTGCAACCAGTGCCCCATCCCCAGTGGGATTCACAGAGTCTAACAAACGGATAAAACTGGAAACCTGGTACCTAACAGCAAATCTTCTGAGAGCTGTCCGGACATGGCCAGGATCCTCAGAAGTCAGAACTCGAAGGATGGGCAGAGATCATCTGCCCACCCCCCCACCCCCATTTTGTTTTCTCTCAAAAACGTAAATAAAGCCACCAAGAGCCTTTCTAAAATTCCATTATTTCTTTTTGACACAGAGGCCTGGGGACTTCTGAACATGGGGAGACATTTTATACAGACCCGGGGAGAATGCCTGAGAAAGCCCTGTTGGAAGTAGAGCCCGAAGTAGATGTGCCTTTCCACTTCCTGCTGCAGAGTTCTGTGAGGCTCCAAGAATCCTCTCAGCGCTAGCTCAAGTGAGCGGCCATTATTTGCAGCAAGATGCCGGAAACTCCTGGGAACGTTTCTCTGGCCCAAATTGCTCAGGCTGAGGGAAGTCCTCCCTCCTCAGAATCGAGTACGTGTTTAGCCAAAGGAGCCCGGGGGACAGGGGTTCAGACGCGTATTCAGAGACGCTTGTTTATCAGTGGTATGTAGAGAATGTTGTTCCCCACTTACAAGACCCAGAAATCCTGCTTAAATACCCACATTCACCCATGTACCCTTCACCGACCGCCCTTACCCTGAGCTTGGAGGGCTTATGACGACTAGAAATGTTATGACATTTGGATGGAGGAAAGTGAAAATGATGTGAATGTGTTGTTTGAAGAGCCAAACCGCGAGTTAACCCAACGGTGCAAACAGTACACTCATGTGGAAACGCAAGATATCAAACAACTGGGAATACCTCAGGGAAAGTAATTTTCCATTGTAAAAAGGCCCAGTCCAACTGGCCTGAAGGCAAAAGCCTATAAATTCATCCTGGTTGTGTGTCTCTGATTAAAACAAGAGGTAAATAAAGACACACAGAAACATGAACTGACTTCTTAAAACCCAGACTGAAAGTGGTGAAAAGAAACAAAACTGCAGTTAAAAAGAAATCATCTTTATTTTAGTGCTAATAAACTTGGTTTTCTTTTGCCCTGAGCATTTTCAAATGAGGGTGGGAATAGGGCGAAACCCAGGCAAACTTTCTCAAAAACAAAACACGCACAGGCCTTCTTCCCTTCTTTGACAAAAGAATTGGTCTGACACCTGCTACCTGGCACTCGGCCAGCTTGCTAACCAACCCTGTGTTTCAGCCCAATTAGCTAAGCACGCGTCATCCAGAACGCGTTAATTATTCCTGGTGATTTCCCAAAGTTTCCGACAGGATTATACAAGGAAAGGTGGACATAACCTTCTTTCACAAAGATCTTTAAAAATCCCAGAGACATCCCTAAAAACGCATAATGTCAGAGCTGGAAGGAACCTCTGAGAGTCTCATTATCCAAGCCCCTCATCAAAGGGAGAAACCAGGGTGCTCCACAAAGCCTCCGATAAACTAGGAGCAGAGAGAAGAGAAATAGAAAAGTGGAAAACATTTAAACGAAGCTGCTGTTTCAGACACACTGCAAGGGGCAGAAAATGTTTGTCACGGAATTTTTGCAAATGAAGTGAAAAAAATCCACTTTTTACCCTGGTTTACTGGGTACAAAGAGGCAGAATTAGAGAAGACGGGGACTGATAATTTCAAGTCCTTGCCTGCTAAATCTTCTCAGTAGCGTTCCTGTGCCTCTCGGTTGGGTACAAGGACATCATGACTGTGAGCAGTGGCAGCTTTGAATCTGTCTTTGCGCCCGACATTGAAGGTGCATTTGGCGGGAGGACGTGGCTGGTTTTTTTGTTTTTGTTTTGTTTTGTTCTGTTTTTATGTCAAGTCACAAAGATGAGTAATATGGTTCAAAATAGCCTAATTTTCCTTCCTAACATAAAGATAATGACAGCCAAACAACTAGAAAAGATACACACTGGAAATTTTATCCCTATTTTCTTCTCTGAATATTAATACTAGCGGTCATTTCACTTCCACTTACGGAGAACCTCTAAGTGCAAGACATGGGATGAGGCACATTCCCTGCTTATTTCAGTGACTCCTCCCCGCCACATGGGGTGAATTCTAGAATTGTTTTCATCTTACAGATGGGGAAAATGTAGCAGAGAGGGCTGAGGTGACTTGTCCAAGGCCAAATGCCTTCCAAGTGGCGCACACTGGATGAATTTTTAAAAATTGACAATTTGTGGCTCTGGATTTTATGTGAGACTTTCTGAGACCTCCAACATGTGACATTTTAAAAATGCGTTAACGAAGAATATTGGTTCAGCAATCTTCAAAAGAGTTAAAATGTTAGAGTTACTTACCAAGGTTCAAGGTTGACGGAAGTAGAGGAGTCACACCTAATGAGGAAAGAAAGATGAGTCTTAACATTTATTCATCCCTTCTGTACTAAGCTACAGACATGCCCTCAGTACATTCGTTAGGCTCTCAGGTGCATTATCTCACTTAGTCACCAGCAGAACCAGATAAAATGTCATTATTCATATACTGCATCTGAAGAAATAGGGTCAGAGACCTCAAGTAACCTGCCCAAGGTCACACAGGAAGTTAAGAGGCAGAGCGGTGAGTGGAACCCAGATTTCTGACTCCAAGTTCAAATTTTTTCCGCTACACCATGTTGCCTTCTGTAGACTCAGATAAACTCCACATTCTGGCCCATACGCCCCACAGCACTGCCTACACATGGCAGGTACTTAATCCAGCAGCTGCTTGAATAGAGAAGGAACAATTACTGTGATACATGCAGTGTTTTAAGCACTTTACAGGTTTCAAACTATTTTTAGTCTCACAATCCTGTGAAGTTCGTTCTATTATCTCAATTTTACAAATGAAGAAAAGAGGGCTTACAGAGGTTGAGTAACTTCCCCAAGGTCATCCTACCAGGAAATGGTTTAATCTGCTGCAAGTTCTGACTCTTAACTTTTGGTATTCTATTCAAATAGTGATAAGGAATCTCTCTTCCTTTGGAGGTGGTCAGAAGAAGACAAGGAGGAGAAGCCAGTAAATACAAAAGGTGTAGTTCTGCTCTTAACACAATGGGGAGTGGGGGTGGACCAAGGCAGAGGGAGCCTAGCACCTAGGAGGTAAGTCTGTCAAACCAAAGTTCCACAGCGAGCATTTCCACGGCAGAACAGAGACCCTTCGTGCCACTTTGACCAGCAACAGAGAGCGGTCTAGTCCAACCGCACCTTTCTTTGTGGCCTTCATTGTTAGCTTTAGCAAACAGAAGTTAGGTCTGTTGGTCTGGCTTTTCAGGTCAACATGGATTTCATGGAAAGGCATAAGGGAAGACCCTCCCTAACTAGCAGAGGGGGTACTTATTGTGCTCCTAATTGTAGGCGTGTGCCTACAACTCAGAAATGCATTTGAGGTGATTCCCCTTTGCATTCCTATCACTTCCTTCAGTTCCATTTTTGTCTTTCCAAAATCTGTTGGAGAGAAAGCAAGAATTGGGCAGACCTGTGGTCTTATGAATACCGGCTAGAGAGTGAACACAGTAAGAGGCCAGAGTTGGCTTACAGATCTCAAAGGCAACAGACAACACTGTCTTCACCAAACTGATCAAAGTGTTGGATTTAATTATACAAATATAACAACTCGGTGGCCTTTCCTAATGCTTTCCCTAAGGACTGTTGATTCAGAAAGGCAATTCGTTTTGTTGCTTGATTGCCTTAGACTGTTAGAAACTGTTCCCTTGGGAAGAGCAGGAAATCAGTTATAATCTTTTGTGTCTCCTCCGAGGTACAGGGAAGTCACTATTCTAGTGAATGAGCTGCAGATTTCCCCCTGATTTCACTCTCAATTCCTCAATTAGGTGATTATTACCATGAAAGCTGCTGAGATTTAACAGATGGAGGCTGCCCTCGGAAGAGGCCAAGGGACCACGGAGGTTTGTAAATGGTGGCACTGCCCCCCTAACATCTGGACGGGCAGTTAGCTCCTAATTCTTATTATGGCCCAGCTTCCCTTGGTTTTCTGGCCAGGAACCAATGCACAACTATGCCTTCTGGAAAACAGAGATATCCACTGGGCTCTAATAACTCTCTTCCAATGGCTGGTCATGGACACTTCTGTTCTCCCGCCTACAAAGATGACAGCCGTCTCTTGAATAACCAACCACTCCCACTGTGTGCCCAATTCACAGCTCTGCAGATATGACCTGCTTGTACCCACTGTCCATGTGGACCTAAATGCATGAAGTAACGGTGTACCTTCCTCTCACTACGAGTGAGTCTGAGACTTACCCTTGGGGTGGTTTAGGCTGCAAGGGAAAGAAGGGTCCTTCTATATATTTTTTTTCATTTGAGTATAGTTCACACACAAGGTTACATTGGTTTCCAGTGTACAACGCAGTGATTCAACGCGTTTATATATTTTGCTATGTTCACCGCAAGCGTAGCTACCATCTTGCCTGATACATTACTATGACAATGTCAATGCCTAGAGTCCTTACATTATATCTTGTATCACCATGACTTATTCATTCTGTAGCTGGGAGCCTGTACCTCCCACTCCCCTTCCCCCATTTTGCCCATCCCCCCACCCACTTCCCTCAGGCATCCATCAGTTTGTTCTCTGTGTTCATGGGTCTCGTTGGCTTCTATTTAATGTGTCTCGTATTCCTCCCATGGGAGCAGAAGGCTCATTTCTTTTTTCTTATTTTTAAACTTTCAATGAATTCGTTTTTAAGGATGTGCTGTGATGGTTTTTTAATGCATTAGCAGAGTTCTACAATCATCACCATGATTCGATTTCAGAGCCTATCACCCCCAAAACATCTCTTATGCCTGTTCGCCATCTTTCCCCATGCCCACCCCCACTAGTCTGCTCTTCTTTCTCTGTAGATTTGCTGCTTCTTACCATTTCATATAAATGGAATCACATAACACAGGGTCTTTTCTGACGGGTTTTCATCACTTCCAATAATATTTTAAGGCTATAGCTTATAGATCAGCAGCTTATTCCTTTTAATTACCGAACAGTCTTTGAAAGCAATTTCTCAGTTCTTCTTTTTATTTGGGGCCGTCCAGCTCACTTCTCCAGACTCATCTCTCCCGCACCTTTCTGTGCCCCATGCTGCAAACACGGCGGCCTTCTCCCAGACCCTCAAACATGTCCTCACCTAGTCTGCTGCAGTGCTGTGGGAAATGCTGTCCCGTTGCCCTAAACACGACGCCCTCTGCCATGTGCACGTGGCGTCCACTTGGTTAACTCCCCCTCATCCTTCGCATCTCTGTTTAAACAATATTCCCTCAAAAGAGCCTGCCTTGGCCCTTTGAACCAGGTCCAACTTTTCTCTTGAGCTCTCTTGGCCTGTCAGTCAGAGAGTCTTACTATATGTGTAATCGGTTCATCCCATATGTAAGTTCTTTCAGGCTCATCCCGCCCCCCCTCCCCCACCTCTTGTCCACTGCCATCTCCATTGCGCACCGGCTCCCGCAGGGCCGGCACCGTGTCTGCCTGGCTTCCCACTGGCCCCAGGACCCGGCACACAGCAGGTGCACAGTGACCGTCTGCTCTTGCCTGCCTGCCTGCCTGCCTGCCGAGCCCTCGCCTCTGGCGCCAACGGACAGCTAGATCCTCAGCTGTCTGCATCGTGGCAGGGTGAATTGGCATGTCCTATGCCACGGAGTTTCCCAAATGTGTCAGACTAGGAAGATGTGCTGTTTTCAACCGACAGCATCAGTGAGTTGAAGATCAACTCAGCCTGACAGCTAGAATGTAGTCCGGACAAAGTGTTCGGGGGGCCATCTACACAGCCTGGAATGGAGGGAATGTGGCTGTGTGATGAGAACTCCCGTACACTTCTCAACTTTTCAAGTGGCTCCTGGGGAAGAGCCGGGGGCGACCTTGTTCGCTGAGGGGCTCACGAACACTTTCCCGCAGTGCCCATCCCAGTGCGCCGAGCGGCACTTTGACGGGCTGTTTGTTGGACTCTGCTTTCAACACCTCCCGCGAAAATATGGCAAACATCAGAATGAATCCCAGTAGCCTTCTCCCCAGCTCTCCCAGCCACACAAAGCCCTCTACCCGTGGGGCACACTGAAAGACACTCGACGCTGTTTGAGAACACTCCTCTTAATCTGCTGATAACCTTTTCTGGCTGGCTGGCAAGACCGAAGAAAACGTTTCTTTTCATTTGGGCTCATTTAAAAGAAAACCACCCCAAACCATCCACTGTTAAAAATGTGTCTCTTTGTACTTGTGAGTCTTTACTTTTGGGTCTTGGCAGGAGATGCTTAAGGGGCAAGTGGGCTAAATGAATGAATGCCAATCACAGCGGTTACTAAGTGCTTACGTGGTGCGGGGCCCGCACGCAGTCCGTGGGGAGACATGAATAAACTACAGCTTCTGGCCTCCAGGAGCTCATGATCTGGAGGAGGAGACACATGTGCCCAGAAATAATGCTAATAAGGATGACGCTGGGCAACACCGGAAGAGCAGTGCAAGCCAAGGGCTATGGGAGCACAAGGAGGGGGAAATGAACCTCAACATCAGGAGAGATTTCTTGCCAGAGGAGGGGATAAATATGACACAGTTTCATTCTGACAACTTCAGAGGGAAAGAACGCCATCAAGACTTCAGACTATTCTGCCTGTATCTAGATGGGGCCACTGGATTGTCTTGGAGGCCCAAGTTCCATTTCAATACAGTTAACGGGTTTCAGGGAGGAAGACAGAAGGAAAATTCCCTGGGGCCCAACCCCGGAATGAGCAGTTCGACCTTACCATCAGAATACAGATCCTGTTCTGAGTCCCCGATACCCAACCGCCAGCCAAACAGTCACCCAATCTGTTAAGTTGCGGCATAGGTCGATCCCCTGCCACTGAATTAAAGTCACCTCGGGATGCCTGGGTGGCTCAGTGGGTTGAGCGGCTGCCTTTGATTCAGGTCATGATCCCAGGGTCCTGGGATCGAGTCCCACATCGGACTCCTTGCTCGGCGGGGAGCCTGCTTCTCCCTCTGCCTCTGCCTGCCACTCTGCCTGCCTGTGCTCTCTCTCTCTCTCTCTGACAAATAAATATAAAAAGAAAAAAAAAGTCACCTCCTCCTTTGAAATTGCCCTAGAACCATCGGGTTGGGGGTGAGGTGCACAAGGGAAGGAGCATGGGCTCCTGGCTGGGGCCAGCCTCCTTCCAAGGTTCTCATGGTCTCTGGTACAAATATGACTTCATCCCCACATACCTGACCTTGTAAAAGGTCAGAAACTCCTATGACCTAGGACTGCAAAGATCTGACAGCATTCTGCAGTGCCAGGGACATCTGTGTTTAAACCTCTACCACTGTGAGAACGGAGGCCTGATGGGGTCCACCCCTGGGCTTTACCTAAAGCTGGGCTGATTCCTGCTTATTTAGCCTGGGGGTGGAAAACAGTTTGCAGCTTGGTGTGAAATGGTGGTTGTCCCATTTAGGGGAAAAAAACACCTTTAAAGATTTAAGGATGAAAGCACTTGACAAACTGGGAACACTGGCTAATCAACATTTCAAAGAGGTGGGTACAGGTAATAAATACTGTGACTCCCAGAACCCCAGGATGTGACCTCAGATTAACACTCTCACCCCTCCCCAACCACACCTCTCTGCTGTACCTGCTCAGGGCAGCATACAGATGGCGGAGGACACGGGTTTCGGGGTCCTGGGGGAAACCAGGCTGGATAACTGACTCTACCACTTAGTAACCAGATATATGAATCTGGGCAAGTGGTTTAAACATCTTTACAGATGGGTCCAGGAACTGCTGTCCCACACAGCTGTAGGGAAGATTCATTATAGAGCTAATGCACATACAGAGCGGAGCCCAGTGTTTGGTAGAGAATGGGAAGGGAACGTGACTTCCCCCACATTTTCTTTCCTCTTTTTTTTTAAGATTTATTTATGTTAGAGACAGAGCGTGTGCATGCAAGTAGGAGGAGCAGAGGGAGAGAGCAGGCTCCACACACAGCATGGAACCCGATGCAGGGCTCAATCTCATGACCCTGAGAGCATCACCTGAGCCAAAGCCAAGAGTCTGATGCTTAATAGAGTTTGCCACCCAGGCGCCCCTTTCCCTCACCTTTTCTTTGGCTCTGTGTGGAGAAAGGTGTCACTTCTACGATGTTGCTTCTTTCCCCTCTAAAACTAGTCATTACAAGATAGTGAAGCATAGTTTTAATATTTTCTGTGGTTATTCATTGAAGTTCCCTCACACTGAAAAAGCAGATTGGTTTAATAGTTGCTTTACTCTAAAGTGCTTTTTTTTTGGTGAGGTTTTCTGTCTAGAGGTCATGATTTTGCAACAACAATAAAAGTTCCAGTTTCTTATTACAAAGCTGTGATCACCAAGACAGCATGGTACTGGCACAAAAACAGACACAGACTAGTGGAACAGAGTAGAGAGCCCAGATATGGACCCTCAACTCTATGGTCAACTAATCTTCAACAAAGTAGGAAAAAATATCCAGTAGAAAAAAGACAGCCTCTTCGATAAATGGTGCTGGGAAAATTGGACAGCTACATATAGAAGAATGAAATTTGACCATTCTCTTACACCATACACAAAGATAAACTCAAAATGGGTAAAAGACCTCAACATGAGGCAGGAATCCATCAAAATCCTAGAGGACAACATAGGCAGTAACCTCTTCAACATCAGCCACAGCAACTTCTTTCAAGACACGTCTCCAAAGGCAAAGGAAACCAAAGTGAAAATGAACTTTTGGGACTTCATCAAGATCAAAAGCTTCTGCACAGCAAAGGAAACAGTCAACAAAACAAAGAGGCAATCCACGGAATGGGAGAAGATATTTGCAAATGACACTACAGGCAAAGGGCTGATATCCAATATCTATAAAGAAGTTCTCAAACTCAACATCCAAAAACCCGATAGTCATGTCAAAAAATGGCCAGAAGACATGAGCAGACACTTGTCCAATGAAGACATACAAGTGGCTATCAGACACATGAAAAAATGTTCATCATCACTGGCCATCAGGGAGATTCAAGTCAAAACCGCATTGAGATACCACCTTACACCAGTTAGAATGGCAAAGATTAACAAGGCAGGAAACAACAAATGTTGGAGAGGATGTGGAGAAAGGGGAACCCTCTTACACTGTTGGTGGGAATGCAAGTTGGTGCAGCCACTTTGGAAAACAGCGTGGAGATTCCTTAAGAAATTAAAAATAGAGCTACCCTATGACCCTGCAATTGCACTACTAGGTATTTACCCCAAAGATGCAGATGTAGTGAAAAGAAGGGCCATCTGTACCCCAATGTTCATAGCAGCAATGTCCAAAATAGCCAAACTGTGGAAAGAGCAGAAATGCCCTTCAACAGATGAATGGATAAAGAAGATATGGTCCATATATACAATGGAATATTACTCAGCCATCAGAAAAGATGAATACCCGACTTTTGCATCAATATGGAATGGACTGGAGGAGATTAAGCTGAGTGAAATAAGTCAGGCAGAGAAAGTCAATTATCATATGGTTTCACTTACTTGTGGAGCATAAGGAATAACACAGAGGATATTAGGAGAAGGAAAGGAAAAGTGAATTGGGGCAAATCAGAGGGGGAGATGAACCATGAGAGACTGTGGACTCTGAGAAACAATCTGAGGGTTTTAGAGGGGAAGGGAATGAGGGGATGAGTAAGCCTGGTGGTGGGTATTAAGGAAGGCACATATCCCATGGCGCACTGGGTGTTATACGCAAACAATGAATCATGGAACAGCGCATCAAAAACTAATGATGTACTGTATGGTGACTAACATAACACAGTAAAAAAATAAAGTTCCAGCTTCATTAAAGGAATGATTGTGGGATTCTGATAGAAGCTGGGGTAGCTACTGCAGGGTAGGGGGAATACGTTTTCTCAAAATCCCCGAATACATGCCTTAGAAGTGGTTGCTTGCTTTGCCTATATTTAATATCTCCATGCCTACCAGAGCCCCTCTGTTTTTTGCCATATGAAGGTCAAAGGAGCAGAACTACTCTGTAATCTAACCCAGAGGTCTCCAAGCAGAGCACATTGAAAAGGTGCAGGAAATATGTTTAAGCAATCAGTTATCTCTCTGTTCCAGGAGCAGGGCAAACAGGTGTGAGGGAGGCTGGGGAAAGGGAAGGGGGATGGTGGTGGTATGAAAAGCCTAATTAGCAGCCCTGTTCCCTTGTTTCTCCATTCCCTAGGCTTTAAATATATATATGCTGGAAACTCCTAAATTTATACTCTAAACAAGACCATGCACCTAAATTCCACACTCATATATTTACCTCCAACTCAACATCTGCACTTGAATATCCAATAGATCTCTTTTTCTTTCTCTCTGTTTTAAATTATACTTGACACACAACATTACATTACTGTCAGGTGTACAACATAGCGAATCAATAACTCTATACATTGTGCCGTGCTTATCACAAGTTTAGCTACCATCGGTTACCATACAACGCTATTATAGTACCAGTGACTATATTATAGTACCAGTGACCCCATGACTTACTCATTCTGGAAGACCAGACCTTCCATTCCCCCTCACCAATTTTACCTATCCCCCCATGCCCCTCCTTCCCCTCTGGCAACAATGAGTTTTTTCTCCGTATTTATGGGTCCATTTCTGCTTTTCATTTGTTCTTTTGTCTTGTTTTGTTTTTAGATGCCATGTACAAGTGAAATCATATGGTATTTGTCTTCTCTGAGTTATTTCACTAGTATAATACCCTTTAGATCCATCCATGTGTCACAAATGGTAAGATTTCATTCTTTTTTATGGCTGAGTAATATTCTGATGTAGGTATGTGTATACACACACACCCCACATCTTCTTTATCCATTTATCTATTGATGGATAGACATTTAAGTTCTTCTGTATCTTGGCAATTATAAATAATACTGCAATAAACACAGGGGTACATTATCTTTTTGAACTAGTGGGTTTTTTTTCCTTTGGGTAAATGCCCAGTAGTACAATTACAGAGTCATATGGTATTTCTACTTTTAATTTTTGGAGGAAACTCCATACTGTTTTCCACAGTGGCTATACTAGTTTGCATTCCTACCAATAGTGTACTAGGGATCCCCTTTTCTCCACATCCTCACCAACACTTGTCATTTCTTGTCTTTTTGACATTAGTCATTCTGACAGGTGTAAGGTGATATCTGATTATGCTTTTGATTTCCTTTTCCCTGATGCTGAGTGATGTTGAGCATCTTTTCATGTGTCTGTTAGCCATTTGGATGTCTTCTTTGGTAGATATCTTAAACTTAGTATGTCCAAATCTCAGTCTTGAAGCCCACTCTCTAAGACATGACCCTCCCTCAATTATTCCCAACTCAATAAATGGAATCACCATTCATCTATTTGCTCAGACCAAACATTGCGGAGTCATCTGTGGCTTTTATCCTTCCTTCTTCCCTCCCTCCCTCTTTCTTTCTTTCTTTCTTTCTTTCTTTCTTTCTTTCTTTTTCTTTCTTTCTCTCATGTTCAATTAGCCAACATACAGTACATCATTAGTTTTTGATGTAGTGTTCAAAAATTCATCAGTTGTGTATAAAACCCGGTGCTCACCACAACGGGTACCCTCCTCAATACCCATCACTTGACTACCCCATTCCCCCAAACCCTCCCTTCTGTAACCCTCAGTTTGTTTCCTGGAGTCTGGAGTCTCTCAAGGTTTGTCTCCCTCTCTGATTTCTTCCCATTCACTTTTCCCTGTGGTTCCTCTGCACTATTCCTTATGTCCCACATGTGAGTGAAACCATATGAAAATTGTCTTTCTCTGATTGACTAATTTCACTCAGTATAATCTCCTCCAGTCCTGTCCATGTTGATGCAGAAGTTGGGTATTCATCCTTTCTGAAGGCTGAATAATATTCCATTGTATATATGGGCCACATCTTATTTATCCATCCATCTGTTTGAGGACATCTTGGCTATCGTGGACATTGCTGCTATGAATACTGCTATGCATGTGCTCCTTTTTTTTTTTCACTACATCTGTATCTTTTCTCTCTTTCTTAACAACTTTCATCTACCCCATCAAAACTCTTATTGACTCTGCGTTCAACATATATCTAGAATTTAACCCTATCTCCCCAGCCCTGTCACTGACACTTCAGTCTGAGCCACAAACATCTCTTACCTCTATTACTAGAGTAAACTTCACAATGGTCCCCCTTGCTTGCATTCTTGTCCCCAATAGTCTATTCAACACAGCAGCCAGAGTAATCCTGAAAAATCGTAAGTCACCTCATGCCACTTCTCTGCTCAAGACCTCTCAATAATGATCCATCTCAGAATAAAAGTCAAAGTTCTTGTTATAGTCTATGAGACCCTCTATGATCTGACCCTCCTCTACCTTTCTGAGCTCATCTCCTACTATTCCCCCTGTACTCTGAACTAGTGCCACTCGCCCCACTGCTATTCCTTAAAGACGCCAAGCATATCTCCACATTAGAGCCTTTGTATTTTCGGAACTGTCTGCCTGAAATGGCCAGATATTTGCAGGGTTGCCCTCACACTTCATTCAGGTGTCTTCCCAATTGTCTCCTTGGCACCACAGCAGAAATAACACATATATATACCCACTCCTGGTGGTTACTCTCTGCCCCTTTACCCTGCTTTGGCCTTTTTATCAATTATCACCATCTGACATATTTCTCTGGTTACTGTCTGCCCCCTTCCACTAAAAAAAGGCTACTTCTCACTAAAAAAATTCATGTTTAAAAATCCGAGTTTCTCTACAACTTCCAATACACATCTTCTGGTTGACGTAAGAATTTTCCCACACTTTCCTCCATCCGGATCATTTATAGTTGCAGTCAAAGTGGCATTTCAGAGAGCTTCCCAACCTTCTTGAATTGTCTTCCTATAGTCTCCTGCTATGGCCTTGGACATCAGACTTTTCTCAACCATCCCCCTTCCGGAGGTCAAGGACTTTCACTCACTTTTTCTTTAGAATTTTATCACTTCTGCTTTCCAAAAGTTTCCCCCTGTTGGTTAGAATTAGGTGTAAACTACAGTCTTTCTAGTTCTTTTCTCTAGGCTAGGGAAATTGGCAGCACAACTTTAATAACTTTCCAGCTGCTCTATGGTCAGATGGCCTATAACATGTCATATAGAACACCTATAATACACATTCTTAGATTTAAAGATTTCCAAACCCATGCATTTCTTAAAAATAATATTTCTTGAAAAATAATATGTCATTAAGAATAATAAATATATAAATATGTGCATATTTTTCTTAAAATAGTTCTTTAAACTAGAAATATAATAAAATAATAATATATATGATATTAAGGTATTTAGTTAAAATAATACATGAACATGGTATAAAATCAACTAGTATAAATGCAAATTGAGTAAAAACTGAGATTTCCTCTGCTTTTTCTACTAGTTCTCCAGTTACTCTCCAGAGGCAACCACTTTCCTCAGTTCTCTGAAGACCCTTTCAAAGAAAAATCCATTATTTGGGGGAAGTGATCCACACCCATTGTTTTAAAAGAAAATCAAGCAATTCAGAAACGAACAAAAAGAACTTTTAAAAAATCTGAAATAAAATGACACCATCCAGAGATAACCATATTAATATTAAAATCCCTCTGGGGTGCCTGGGTGGCTCAGTCCTTAACCATCTGCCTTTGGCTCAGGTCATGATTCCACGGTCTTGGGATTGAGTCCTGAATCAGGCTCCCTGCTCAGTGGGAAGCCTGCCTCTTCCGCTCCCACTCCCCCTGCTTGTGTTCCCTCTCTTGCTGTGTCTCTCTCTGTCAAATAATTAAATAAAATCTTTAATAAAAAAATAAAATCCCTCTAGACTCAAGACATCTCTTTCTTTCCAATAACGTATAAATGGAACTTACTATACATGTTATTCCATTTCCTACTTTTTTCACTTAATGGAGTTCCATGGACTTCTTTCCATATCAGTACCTATAAATCTAAGTGAATGTCAATTTAATATACACTATGACTTTACCTACTCTTCTAGAAGATATACTCCCCTTTAAAAAAAAGATTTGATTTATCTATTTAGAGTGAGAGAGAGAGAGAGAGCATGAGCCAGAGAGGGAGAGCATGAGCCGGAGAGGGGCAGAGGAAGAGAGAGAGAATCTCAAGCAGACTGTGCTAAGCACGGAGCCCAATGGGAGGCTTGATTTCATGAGCCTAATATGACCTGGGCTGGAATACAGAGTCAGATACTTAACCAAATGAGCAACCCAGGCACCCCAAGATATGCTCCTTTTAGAGAGAGCAGCCCCTTCTGCTTCCAGGATTTAAGCTTGTCCCACTAAATTCCAATGAGTACTATGATCCCACATGTATTGCCCCACATTAGACCTTCAGGTTGGCTTTGTGTTTCACATAGATAGAGTCATAGAAATTCCAGGATCTAAGTTTTATTTCTAGTCACTATTTAAAAAGATTTTATGTATGTATATATGTATGTATGTATGAGAGAGTGAGAGAGAGAGCACAGCAGCAGAGAGAGCAGCAGAGGGAAAGGAAGAAGCAGGTTCTCCACTGAGCAGAGAGGCTGATGTGGGGCTCAAATCCAGGACCCTGAGATCATGACTTGAGCCAAAGGCAGATGCTTAACCCACTTGAGCCACCCAGGTGCCCCTACCATTACTTTCCTAATCATTATTCTCATAGCAGAATTTTTTCTTATTAGGGCCTTCAGAGTCATATTGAAGGTAGAAAAATCATAAGTAGGTCTCACAGAAAAATGTTCTGTGTTGGAGAGGATGTGGAGAAAGGGGAACCCTCTTACACTGTTGGTGGGAATGCAAGTTGGTGCAGCCACTCTGGAGAACAGTGTGGAGGTTCCTCAAGAAGTTAAAAATAGAGCTTCCCTAGGACCCTGCAATTGCGCTACTGGGTATTTACCCCAAAGATACAGATATGGTGAAAAGAAAGGCCATCTGCACCCCAATGTTTATAGCAGCGATGGCCACGGTCGCCAAACTGTGGAAAGAACCAAGATGCCCTTCAACGGACGAATGGATAAAGAAGATGTGGTCAATATACACTATGGAGTATTATGCCTCCATCAGAAAGGATGAATACCCGACTTTTGTAGCAACATGGACGGGACTGGAAGAGATTATGCTGAGTGAAATAAGTCAAGCAGAGAGAGTCAATTATCATATGGTTTCACGTGTTTGCGGAGCGTAACAAATAACACGGAGGACATGGGGAGATGGAGAGGAGAAGGGAGTGGAGGGAAATTGGAGGGGGAGATGAACCATGAGAGACTATGGACTCTGAAAAACAACCTGAGAGTTTTGAAGGGGCGGGGGGTGGGAGGTTGGGGGAGCCTGGTGGTGGGTATTGTGGAGGGCACGCATTGCATGGAGCACTGGGTGTGGTGTAAAACTATGAATTCTGTTACGCTGAAAAGAAATAAAAAAAATTTAAAAAAATTAAAAAATGTTCTAAGAGAAATACCTAGGTATCATTAATTTTTAAAAAATATTTATTTATTTGTTTTAGAGAGAGAGGTGTGAGCAGGTGAGGGGCAGAAGGAGAGGGAGACAGAATCTAAAGCAGACTCCCTGCTGAGCGCACAGCCAGACAAGGGGGCCTGGGGGTGGAGGTGGGGTGCTCGACTGCATGACCCTGAGACCATGACCTGAGCCCAAACCAAGAGCCAGACACTTAACCAACTGAGTCACCCAGGCACCCCTTATTAATTTTAACACATATTTATTGAGCATCTATTGTGTGACAAGCACTGTTGTAGCAATAAACAAAAATCCTTGTCCCTATGCAACTTATTTTCTAGTGGGACAAGACAGACAGTAACCAAAGAAATGTGTCAGATGGTGATAATTGTTAAGAAAAATGAAGCAGGGTAAAGGGCAGAGAATGACCACAGGAGTGGTTATATGTGTGTGCTATTATAGTGATGGTATTAGGGATGGCTTCTCTAATGAGAAAATAATTAAAAAGAGATACCATGAAGTGAGGAACAAATCCTGCAACCATCTAGGGAAACAGCATTCCAGGCTAAGGTTTCAAAACATATAAAGGCCCTGATTTGGGGATATGCTTAATATCTTTAAGGAACAGCAAGGAGGTACTTGTGGCTGGATTAGTGTGGGAAGAGTGGGAGGAAATGAGATTAAGAATGAACCAGAAGAGGATCACTAGCTGATGTGAACAATGTCAGGAGGGTGAAAGCCTTCCGTGAGGTGAGGCTAGGAGAAAATGTCTAGGATGAAAACATGAGGCTTCATTAGTTATATTCTGAGTAAGAACAAAGTCAGGTGAGAGGTATCCTGCTTATGACTGAAGGAATAATGTTGATAGTAGACAGGAACTGCAGAACTCCAAATTTGTTGTCTTCTCTGAAAAAGATTAAGACTTTTAAGATTAAGATAAAGATTAAGATAAAGCTCAAGACTGAAAATGTTAGAAAAGAACTTTAGTGAGAAGCAACAGAAGCCCCAAACTGAGATTGTAAGAGAATACACAGATGCTACGTAAATGAGTTTGAAATTCCTTACTCGCTGACTGTGTCCCCAGTGGGGAGAACTCAGAAAAAAGAACATGTATACATACACAGAATGCTATGCTATCATGGCAGATTTTGAGGAATCAGAGCAAATAAGAGGATCTGTAAGCAAGGAAATAGATACTTATTTTGATTTTCAAAAATGGCAGAAAGTTAGATTCTGGACATGATAAATTTGTGATGATGTTTATATCAAATAAATAATAAATGGTCTTTGGGACTCAACATGGGTTCACTAAGAACAAGGCATTTCTAACTTTAACTCCTTTCTTGACAGGGTTTCCAGACTGGTAATTATGGAAACATGGTAGGCAGAAATCTGGACAGCATCAAGGCATTTGTAGGGATTCACTTGGATACTGAGTTGGAAGTAATCTGCTGGTGGTATGCTATAGAAGTCTGTCTTGATCAATGAATGATCTTATGGATAATCTGTATATATAGAAAGCCCACTTACTAGACTTAGATACGACATAAAGCTGGGAAGACTAGCACGTATCTTGGATGACTGAATTGAGATCCTAAAATAATTTGATTTAATAGAATTACAGATAGAATTTAACCCAATGAAATTTAATAGAGTAAATACATGATTTTGCACTTGAGCACAAAAAGAACTCATGATAAGGAGCTTTAAGTTTGGACTATAAACTCTCCAGTGTGATGATGTGAGATATGGCTGCCTTAAGAGCAAATGTGACCTTAAGACCTCATGATGCTAGAAGGACATCTGTAAGATACTAGACAGTGAGTTCTCTGGAGGTAGGGACTATATTGAATTTGTTCACTGTCATATGCCCAGGATCTAGCATGGTGTCTGTTGCATTGTGTATACTCATTGACTGAATAATGTGGTTTTTCTGTGTTATTCAGCCTTGGTCAACTCATAGCTAGATTTCTTTTTTTAAAGATTTATTTATTTATTTATTTATTTGAGAGCAATTGAGAAAGAGAGGTGGGAGGATAGAAATAGAGAGAGAGAGGGAATCCCAAGCAGACTCCTTGCTGAGCGCAGAGCCCAACACAGGGCTTGATCCCTCAACCATGAGACCATGACCTGAGACAAAATCAAGAGTTGCACACCCAACGGACTGAGCCACCCGGTGCCCTTCATAGCTAGATTTCTATTGTCAATTCAGGCCATTGCACTTTGAGAGGGATACTGAAAGTCAAGAGAGTGAACAGGATAGTGAAAGGAATAAAAAACATATTGTATTGAATCAATCAATAAGTGTTTACTGAACAGTCCCTGTCCTCATAGTGCTTACATTTAGCTGGAGATAAACAAACTTATAAACAGATATATAATTATCTTTAAGGGAGTGATGTGAATGAAGAAAAAAATGAATCAGGGTAAAAGGATAGCTATGGAGATGGGGTAGAGTTCTTTTAGACAGAATGGTCAGGGAAGGCCTCTCTAAGGAACTTATACCTCAACAAAATGAAGTAACGAAACAAATATTGCTATAATCTGAGGGAAGAGCATTTCTGGTAGTGGGAAGAGAAAGGATAAAGACCCTGAGACAGGAATATGCTGTTCATGTTTGAGGAAAAGAAGGAGGCTGTGTACAGGAGATTAGGTTAGAGAAGAAGCCAGAGGCTTCTTACAAGAAAATTCACAAAAGCTGGGAACATTTAGACTGAATGGTCGGGTGGGGGGAGCTATAGAAAAAGGAGGAAGGCGTATTTATAGGTATGTGATGCGTAAAAGAGTTCAGACCCATTCTGGAAGGCACCTCGAGACTCCCATTGGATCAATGAGTTGAATCTACTAGAAGAAAAATTTCCATTCAGTAAAAAGACTTTCTATCTACCAGAGCTCTTCAGGATGGACTGAGCTGCCTTATATAACAGGGATCTCCATGTCACTAGAGAGATTTGAGCTGACAAGAGGCCACCTCCACACTCGGAGGGAGTTAAGGGGCAGGGAAAGACCTGGAAAGGCTATTCCAGGCTCAGTGGGGTATTAGATCAGGTGACCTTTAAGACCTAAGAATCTTGTGGTCTAAACCTGTTTCCTGAAATAACATTCCCTTGATAAAATTATGGTCAAGGTAAATATGTGCTCACTGGTGGATCCAAGATTACAACACAAAACTCAAGCTGAATTTAATAGTCAAGACACTGAATCAGAATGTCAGAAAGCATCTGAAGGTCTTTTCCATGATATTTGAGTGAAAAGGGTCTAGGAGGCATTGGATTTACTGAGGTAAATACTATTTTGGCTACAGGGACGCCTGGGTGACTCAGCTGGTTAATCATCTACCTTTGGCTCAGGTCATGATCCCAAGGTCCTGGGATCTAGTCCCACATCGGGCTCCTTGCTCAGTGGGGAACCTGGTTCTCCCCCTGACTGCAGCTCCACCTGCTTGTGTTCTCTCTCTCATTCTGACAAACAAAATCTTTTTTAAAAAATGCTATGTTTGGCCACAGAAAGGTCCCTAAGACTCTGTTACTAGTGATAACTAAGAATAGGAGAGTTCCCTCACCCATGCCTTTTTTCCTTAAACAACTGAAGTATCATTTAGGAGAAATGGAACTGAACTAAACTGTCACTAAGCCAGACTTTTAATCAGCTTGGGCTGGCCTCTCTGCTACCCAACAATTAGCACGTTACTCATGTAAAGGGAAAATGGGAGCAAGGACACTTAGGAAAGGTCACTGCCACTGTGGACTCTTTGCAACAGCCATCCCCAGCTCCAATCACAGGAGGATTTCTAGCCATTGTAGCTCACATTCCCTTGATGGCAGCATTGTAAATAATCAGCACTATTTGCTTCTGTTTCAAAACATGTCCTCCTCATCATTCAAAAACTCATTATTCTTCAATGCTGAGCTTACAGGGGCAGCTCAATTATGAGGTCATTCTGAAAGAATTCTGAAAAAAAAAATGCATCTGCCTGAACAGTTAGAATGGGTTGTTAGAATAGGCCTAAATATATCAAATGACTGTGCAGCCCTCCACTTCCTTCTGGATCAACCTCAAAGATGGCTTTTTAGGAAAAACAAATTATAGAATTATTGAGTTAAATTTTAAAAGTTTAGTCTTCAGTGACTTAGACAAATGTGTTAGAGGTCTGTGGTGCATTTGAAGTGATCAAATAGCATCTCCCAACTGTGGAGGCACAGGGAATGAAAAGAGGATCGGTTAATATTAGGTTGAGAAAGGCAGAATTAAGCAGGTAAATTTTTTTTCCTGACCCCCGCCCAAAAAAGAGAGTCAACAAAATTTATACATTTACATTCTCCTTTCTTTTGGACTGAGCAAATGCTTTCCTCTGCTAGTATGGTTGATAAAGATTGGAGCACAAGGTTACTTAAAGAATAGAAAACATTTTTCTTTCTTTTTAAATACAGAGAAGTATAAATAAAAAAGAAAAGAACTCACAGAAAAGGTGTTGAGCAAACAATTCACAGTTGAGGAAATGCAAAGGACCTATGTACATATGAAAATATGTTCAAACTCAGTAGTGATCAGAGAAATACAAATCATAACCCTAATAAGATACCATATTGCCTAAAAAGTGGGAAAATTTTTAAAGATTGATAATATCCAGAATGGATGAAGCTCTGAGGAAAATGGCATTCTTACGTATTGGTCAACTAGTACAACTTCTTTGGAGGGGAAACTGGAAATATCAGTCCTTGTTATCAACAACATGTCCTTTGACTAAATTTCACTCCTAGGAATCTGTCCTAAGAAGATACTCATATAACTGTGGAAAAATATATGCATAAGGGTCAGAATCTCTGCAGCAATATTTGAGAATAAGCCAAAGATTCATTAGTGAGGAAATGGTTAAATAAAATATAAAACATACTCTAGAACGCTAATGCTGACATTACAGAAAATTATGAGTCTGCATTACTGATGTACAAGAATGTCCACAATATATTGATATATTGCTGAGTGAATACAGCAAGTTGTTTAATTGTGTTCATCATAAACCCCACATGTGTGTATATACATATATACACAATTCCTGTGTATATACAAGCAAAAATGTAGAAAAGGAGTAAAAAACAAACTTTACTTGTATAAGGGTACACACACCAATAAATTAATAGCTAACATTTATTGATCACTTACTATATACTATAAACTCTTACAAATGTTTTATAAGTATTAACTCATTTAATCTCCATAACAACCCTAGGAAATCAACACTACTGTTACCCATATTTTATGGATGATATAACAGGGGCACAGAGAAGCTAGAGAAGTTGCCCAAGGTCAATGTGGCCAGCCTGCAGTCTTGCTCCAGAACCAGTATTACAGTGCATTATTATTTTTTAACAATTCACATGCATTTCCTTTATACATTTTAATCTCCTTCAATTCCTACACCCAGAAATAACCATAATAACATGTTGACATCTTTTATTCCAGTTTTTTTCTATGCACTTATATTAAGATCACACAGTATACATAATTTTGTATTCTCATTTTCTCAATTTATATTATTTCACAAACTCTTCTTATGATATTTTCATGATAACTCAAAGAAAATTCCCAATCTTTATAAATATAGTTATAAATGTATAAAGATATAAATATATTTATAAATAAAAATATATTCATATATTTTATAAATACAAATATATAAATATGTCACATCATTTGCATGTATTGTACATTTACTTACACATTCCCCCAGCATTATTTCTAACAATTATTTTAAAAGATAACATGACAAACAATTCTGTGCATAATTTTTAGTCTCCTTCCCTTCAGATAGACTCTCTCAGAAGTGAAGTTACTGGGCCAAAGGGAGCACACATTTTTAAGGCTTTTGTTACATATTGCCAAATTTATTTTCTTTTTTTTTTTTAAGATTTTTTATTTATTTGTTTGAGAGAGAGAGAGAGACAGAGAGACAGAGTAAGAGTGAATGAGACTGCAGGTCAGAGGGAGAAGCAGACTCCCCATGGAGCTGGGAGCCTGATGTGGGACTCGATCCCAGGACTCTGGGATCATGACCTGAGCCGAAGGCAGCCGCTCAACCAACTGAGCCACCCAGGTGCCCTTATTTTCTTTTTCTAAAAAGATGCGCTTTCTGGAACTTCAGTACCCCTTTCCTGTAATGTCCTGGTGCCCTTACTTGCTATAGCAGGCTTTCCACATTACATATTTTATTTGTATAGGACAGACATATATATTGTGAAATGACTACTACAATAAGATTAGTTTATACATACATCACCTCACATGGTTACCATTTCAGGTACATATTTTTAACAATTCAAGAAGGGCAAGGCTTAACCTGAATACCTACATCTCTAATGGCAGCATTTGACAGTATGGTGGCAACAAGAAAGGGAAGGGTTGGGAGTATGGGACCTCCCTGGCACCTCTCTTCACACCACTAAGCTTCAGGCTGTTGGGTTGATAATATTAATAAGTCACTGATAGAAATCTCTCACAGCTGTTGAGGGTTCCGGAATTTCTACTGAAAAGGAGCACCAAAAAGCCTTCTTCAACTACAAGACCATCTCTATCTCATCGTACCTACTCATTTCCAAGGTCCAACCCTAGATCTAGTCATCACTAAGGACAGGCAGTCCTCACTGTGCAGGGCAGTGGAGGATGTGGAAAATGACTGTCAGCTAAGAGTGCAAAGCAATATTATTCAGTGGGAGAAACTACAGTTGTTCTCTGACATTTAAACTTTTTTGTCAAAACATTAAAAAACTCCTTCACTGCCCATTTCATTTTAAGTGTATAGGAGAAGGAACAAATTGTGAAACTAGTATTTGTTCAGTACACTCTAATTTAAAACAATAGAAATGTTGACAGAGTGTTTTCTTTATCAAAAAACATACCAAGGGTAGTTTGAACAGTACTTGCCTTCTCCTTCTCATAACTTCTGATACCAAGAGAACATCTTTTCACGCCTGGTGAACTGCCATACTCCTTTCGAAGTTTGGATCAGCTTCCAACATTTTATCCTTTGCACACTCGATATTGTGAAATATCTCCATGGATTCCTTCAGTGTGAGCTCTTGCTGGTGTCACACCCTTTGGGAGATCTATTCTTTTTGTCACAACTTCCTTCATTTATGTTAGAAGCTTCACCTTCACGAAGTTCCTCTGTGTAATTCAACATAAGTTCCTTGGCATATCTAGGGTCTCTCGAATGGTGGCCATGTTAACACGGCAATGATCCCACAGACAGAAATGTCTTCTATAACCCCATATAACTTTGATTTGAATTTCACTTTCAGCATCAGATGTTTTGGTTTCTTAGCTGTGCTTTCATCTTTGTTGGCCAATTCCCCCTTTTCTGAGTATCCATTTTTGTCAAATGTCACATGGGTTTATCACTGTGAATCGAGAAGGTGACACACAAGTCTAGACTTTGGTCTCTGCATGAACCCAATAACATGAATCACCAAGGCAAATCACCTGCAGACTTCGAAAGAAGTGACATGAATGGTCACTGATCCTTGCAGGCATCTGTCATTTATGTAGTGAGTTGCAGACGGACAAGAGCCATCAGCACAGTCTGTACTTCATGCAGTTGCACGGCTAGTATGTGATGATAACTGAAATTTGAAGTGTGTTGTTGGGTGGTGCTGTTACTTAACTAAACTCTGGTAAATCCATGGGTAGGGAAACCATACATTCCACTTGCTTTCAGTGTATTCTGAACAAAGCAGCCAGAGCAATATTTTAAAAGCAGAAATCAGGTCCAACATGCCCCCGCTCAAAACAGGTCAATGACTCTCGTGTTCCTCCAAGTCAAAGCCAAGGCCCTTCTGGTGAGCTACAAGGCCCTCATGATCTTCCCCTCCTCTACTACTACTCTTGATCTCACTCCCTCCCCTCCAGCCACACTGGCCTCTGTGAACACACCAACCATTCTCCTGTCTCTAGGCCTTCCCATTAGTTGTCCCATAGGCTGTCCCCTTGGCCTCAGTCTCTTTCGCCCCAGATGTCCACCTTTCCTCACCTTTTTTTCAAGTTTTTGAACAAAACTGATTTTCTCATAGAGACCTATGCTAACCACCCTACTTAATCCTGCAACCTACTTCCTGCTCCCAGCCCAGCATGCCTGATTCACCTTGCCTGGCTCTGCCTTTTCTTTTTCCACTAGCACTAACATACTACACAATTTACTTAGTTTGAAGTATCTATTGTTTATCATTTCTCTCCTCTTACATTTAGACAAGTTCCATGAAGGCAGAAAACTTTTATGTGTGACTCACTGCTACATTCCAAGTAGCTAGGATAGTGCTTAGCATTCAGTAAGTACAGAATAAATAATTATTGACTGTATAAACAGGATAAACCATAACACTATTCCCAAGCATGTTCTTCTCAAACCATATGTTGCAAATATTTTTCAGAAAATAAGATCACCCTAGGTATATGGCACAAGGATTGATTTTTGGGGGAAAAAAACCCCAAATAGATAAAATGTCAAATTACATGTCTTGCAGAATCGCCTGAGATGAGGTTAACCCCAGGAAATGTATTCAATTAAGTGAGAATATGAAACTTATTACAGTTTCTTTTAAGAGCAGAAAAACTCATCATTCTCTCTTCTAAGAGTTCCAGCCATTTCCTAAATGAACACACTTGTAATTTAAATCTTTTACCAGCTAAAATAGATTTTGGGAAGAGATGTGGGTCTTTTCTTAAGCTGGGTCTATGATTCAAATCCCCAAAGGTACCCATAGTTCCTTTCTAGTTTATCTCAACCCTTAGTGAGGGCCATAGACACTACCATTATGCTTAAAAAGGAGTGCTCCAAGAGTCTTTGACTATCATCTTCCACACATAAACAGATGGCGGCTTTTTTTAACCTTTAAGCAAAGGGACTCCTAATCCTCTTCCATTGCTTGTTGTTCTAATTATCAGAGAGCATTTCCTCATTCATAATCTGTCTGCAAGTGAAGGTCACTTACCTTCTCTTCCTCCCACAGAGATTAACTGATCTTCATCTTGATTCATATATTCAACTCTAATTCATTTTTTTCATCCCCAAACTGAATAACACCAACTCATTTTGCTTTCTTCATATAGGTCTTATTTTCCAGCCCTTTAAAATGTCTTTTTAAGAAAGTTCTCCACCCACTGGGTGGGATGACCTTTCTGATGCAACTCATCCACCCACTAAGTTGATTTCTTGTGGTAGCAATACTTCCCAACTTGTGTAAGTATCAGAAGTATAGATACTGGGGAATGGTCTGGTCATTCAGAAATGTTTCTTTTTGTCTTGGATCAAACTCTCCCTTTCTTGGTGTTAGAAGACTTCTAGTTTAGTACCTAAAATAGTCCTGAAAATATATGCTGAAGTCCAGTGTTTTCCCCACTTGGAATTTCAGAAATGATTCTGGGAAATGAGGTCTCCGTGAGAATACTTTAATTTTATGTTATCTTGATGTTTATCTAAACAAGACCTTTATGTAGGCATGCTATGAATAATCTGGATGGCCACCTTATAAGAGGATTGACATATGATTCCTGGGCTTGACTCTGCTTTTGATTTAAGATCAAGGAAGCTCCAAGCAGTGATACTTGGATTGTACTGGGCTTATGGGTAAAGAAGAGAAATAAAGGCCAGATGTGTGTTGTAAAAGCAAAAGTTTCATCCTAGTATGAATGGGCAAAAAGGAGGGAAGGCTGGGTTACTACTCAGTAGTAAGCATCCCATTTTTTGTTTAAGTTAATTTAAATCAAATTCCTGCCACTTAGAACCCAAGGAGTCTAGACTAATGCAACTTCTAAATAAAACCTGTGAAAGTTTAAAAGTAGACCCACAAATAGAAAAGACTGGAAATAATTCTAGGGTCTATCAAACAGAAAAGGCGAACATGGCATGTATATTCCCACCCTAGGATGCTTGTCAGCTGTAAAAGAGAACGAGGACACTCTTACTACACTGATATAGAAAATTCACCAGGATATACCATTAAGTGGAAAGTGCATGGTGCAAAAGAGTATATATAGTATGTTGTCATTTGTTTAAGAAAGGGTTGTAAAAACACAGATGTTTGCTTTCATCTCATGAAAAAATCACTGCCTATAGAGTTGGGGGGCAGGGTAAATGGTAGTCTAGGTGAGACTAAGACTTTTCTGGGGATTCCTTGTTATATCACTTTGATTTTTTTAAAAGATTTTATTTATTTATTTGACAGACAGAGATCCCAAGCAGGCAGAGAGAGAGGAGGAAGCAGGCTCCCTGCTGAGCAGAGAGCCCGACGCGGGGCTCCATCCCAGGACCCTGGGATCATGACCTGAGCCGAAGGCAGAGGCTTTAACCCACTGAGCCACTCAGGCGCCTCTCACTTTGACTTTTGAGACACATAAATGCATTACCTATTCAAAACCACAATAATAGCAAATATATCAACAGATTATTAGAGGGAGGCATGTGTTTCCAGTGAGCTAGGAAATATAACCCCTCATTAAACTTTTCCCTTAGACACTCTCTTCTGTGATCTATTTCTAGTATTTGGTATTTTTTTCCCTTTAAAATTGAATATGGTTTTCTACCTGATAATGCCCAGAGCAGCTGGTTGCCTCAACAAACACATCTCTTCTGAGAACAGTTTGAATAAATCCAACCAGGTAGTAAATTATGTATGTTTTCAATACTGAGTTGGAATTAAAGTGAATTAGAGTATTTAGATAAAATTTGAATCCCATTAGTCCAGTTATTAAAAGGACAGTAATACTATATCTTTGTTGATCACATTTGAATAGGAAGGGACCACCAAAATACTTTTCTACAGTGAAATAACCATCCCCAACCAAGGTAGATAGTAGTTAAGTCTAAGTCAGCTGTCATCATTTCAACATTACTTTTACCTTTTTTTAAAAAAGATTTTATTTATTTATTTGACAGACAGATCACAAGTAGGCATAAAGGCAGGCAGAGAGAGGGAGAGGAGGAAGCAGGTTCCCTGCTGAGCAGAGAACCCCATGTGGGGCTCGATCCCAGGACCCCGGGATCATGACCTGAGCTGAAGGCAGAGGCTTTAACCCACTGAGCCACCCAGGTGCCCCTACTTTTACCTTTTTGATTATTCAACATTTGGATTTCATGGGTAAATGAAATGGTTAATAATACCTTACGACAAAATTTTACAGTATTCTTGTCCATTTAGAGCTTTGATTTTATCTATAGTAAGGGTTCTTAACCTAGGATCCAGGTAGAATTCAGAGAATCTATTAACTTGAGTAGGAAAAAACTACAAATTTACTTCTACTAACCTCTAACTGAAATGTAGCAGTTCCTTTTGTTATTCTGTAAGCAACAGACCAAAGTAATACCAGCAACACCTATGATTTGGTCACCAATAGGAATCACAGATACTCTCCTATCACATTAGACTTATAGATATCTCAGAATATCATCATGCTCATTACTACTTCAAAATTATAGACCTACCAATAAATCTTATTATTTACTAAGTTCATAAAGATATATCTATATCTATGTAAAACTATATTACAGATTTTCAAATAGTTGGATAACTTTTTCCATGTGATAATCTTCTCGGAAATCCTATGTATTTTACTTGTGAAATAAGTGTAAATCTCCATGACCTTGGGTTAGGCACTGGTTTCTAAGGATGACACCAAAAGTGTAAACAACTATTTAAAAAGTAGGTAAATTGGACTTCATTAAAATTAAAAACTTTTACAATTCAATGACACCATTAAGAACATGAAAGACAGCCCAATATGGAAGAAAATATTTGCAAATCATAAATCTGACAAGAGACCTCTTTCTACAACATATAAAGAACTCTTAGAAACCAATAATAAAACTACAACCCGATTTAAAAATGGGCAAAGCATTTCTCTAAAGATATAAAAGTGGCCAATAAGCACATGAAAAGGTGCTCAAAAACATTAGTCATTAGGGAAATGAAAACCAAAACCACAATGAAATACTACTTTATGCCCACTGGGATTGCTATAATTTTTATAAAAGTCGATAGCTAGTACTGGCATGGATGACAGAAATCGGAAGCTCACATTGCCAGTGGGAATGTGAACTGATGCAGTCACTTTGGAAAACAGTTTGGCAGCTCTTCAAAAGGTTAAACATAGAGTTATCATGTGACCCGGCAATTTCTACGCAAATGCCCAAGAGGAATGGAAACATATGTCCGTGCAAAAACTTGTACACAGGTGTTCATTGCAGCAGTTTTCATAATAGCCCAGAGATGGAAATAACCCAAATGTCCATCACCTGGTGAATAGGTAAACAAAATGTGGTATCTCCACACACTAGACTATGATTCTGCCTAATAAGCCAGACACAAAAAGACAAATATTGTGTGACTGTCCAAACATGAGGTAACCCCCACAGTCAAATTCATAGAGACAGAAGTAGAATAGTGGTTACCAGGGATGGCGGGGGGAGAAGGGAATTGGGCATTATTGTGTAATGAGTACCGATGATAAAAATCCTGGAGATGGTTAGTAGTGATGGTTACACAACAGTATGATTCTACTTAATGCCCCTGAACCATATGCTTAAAAATAGTTAAATTGGTCAATTCTAAGTTATGCATATTTTACCACAATGAAAAAAAAAAAGGAATGAAGCACTGATACATACTATAGTGTGAATGAACCTTGAAGACATAATGGTAAGTGAAAGAAGCCAGACACAAAATCCATATATCTCATCATTTCATTTATATGCCATGTCCAGAAGAGGCAGATCTATAGTGCTAGAAAGGAGACTGGTGGTTGCTCAGGGTAGGACAGTGGTCCGTTTCTCTCTGAATGAGAGAGAGAGAGAGGAAAAAAAGAGCATGTGTGAGCAGAGGGAGGGAGAGAGAGAATCCCAAGCAGACTCTGCACTGAGTGTGGAGCCCAACGTGGGGCTGGGTCTCACAAACCCAAGATCACGACCCCAACAGAAACTAAGAGTTAGACGCTTAACTGACTGAGCCACACAGGCGCCCCTGAGCCTGCCTTTCTGATTGTGAAACAGTAGCCCTGAACTAGAATCTGGGGCAGAGGGAGCCCTCATCTTCTTAGCCACACCTAAGGATGCAGCTGCTATCACTAACCTGGGGTAAGGTGAGGGATGGGAGCAGGTCTGGCATCAATGACTCAGATTCTCATTTTTCTTACCAAGATTTGGTAGATTTTTTTTGAAGGAATATTTCTCCATTTTTCTTATGCTTTGAGACAATTTCCAGAGACTTTAAATGTGTGTGTGTGTGTGTGTGTGTGTGTGTGTGTGTGTGTGTGTGTGTTTAAATAATTTTCAACCATTAAAATATTGTTTTTGCTGGGGGAACATACTAAGATTCTCTCACTGTTATTCCAGAAGTCTCCCTTCCAATTTTTTCTAATCTCTTCTTTTTCTCTTGCCTAATCACATCATTCAGTATGTCCAAAATAATGATAAATAGTAATAGTAAACATCCAGGGCTTGTTCCATACTTTCAAGAGAAGGAAAGGTTTAATTTTAATGACTCTGTCATTAAAGCTTAATGGCCTCCAAAAGTTCTAAGGAACGGAATTTTGAACTCCCTGCCTTACAGAGCCATACTCAGAGCCCGTAAGTCATGCTCCTTATTTAGGGTGGTTTGTTCACAAGTACAGGTAAGCAGTTCTAATGCAATTTCTTCCTTCTGCTTTGACCTCAGGTGACTTCACCTGGCTTAAACTTTTTGTCCTCCACAAAGCACATTTTTAAAGTGACCACAGCCTGGGGCTGCCTATAAATAACTTCTGAAGAGACCCTGCTTTATAAATATGACCTGTCTCTCCTGTCTTATCAGTCTATTCTCCGCTGGTATCATTCCCTTGGCCAAGAACATGCTCAGGTTTTAAGTAGCCTGAAATGACCTTCCCTTATAACTACTACCCCTTTGAGTTATTGTCACCTCTATCTCTCTTGTTTCATGGTCCATTTCGAATGGGTTCCTTTTCCTTTACTGTCTCTACTGACTTACCTTCACTTGCAACTTAGCCTCTTATTTAATTCATCCCTAATTCTCTGAGGTCTCTAAAAGTGACTTTCTCAAGGCCTTATTCATCTCTGTCTCCATTTTCTAGAATTTTTTACTGCATTTGACCCCATGGGCCACACCTTCCGCTTCCGAATTATTTTGCCTCCCTTGGCTTCATTGACAGCGTGCTCTCCATCCCCCTCTGTCCATTCCTTCAGGTTACTTTGCTAGAGTCCTTCCCAAATTTTCAGGAAGTGTGGCTTCTCCTGTATTATGTCCTGGCAACACCATCCTCCCAGAAACCCTGGGAAAGCACTATCTGTGTTTTGCGGTTAAAAATGTAATAAATAGGGGAGCCTGGATGGCTCAGTGGGTTAAAGCCTCTGCCTTCAGCTCAGGTCATGATCCCAGGGTCCTGGGATCAAGCCCCGCATCGGGCTCTCTGCTTAGCAGGGAACCTGCTTCCTCCATTTTCTCTCTCTCTCTCTCTCTCTCTCTCTGCCTGCCTCTCTACCTACTTGTGATCTCTGTCTGTCGAATAAATAAATAAATAATCTTTAAAAAATGTAATAAATAAAAATAAAACATTTTTGCATCCTAAACATGTAACTTGGGATCTGATATCTCTCCTGAACTCTCCCTTGTTTCTTAACTTCCTCTTAAACATTTCTATCTCCATACATTCTCCAGAGAAGAGAAATGAGCTCTTGCAACTTAGCTAGATATTGTGCTAGACACTTTCTATATATGCTCCCATTTAATCCTCTCACTAATTCTATAAGGCAGATATTATTGGCCTAGATCTATAGATATGGAAAACAAGAGTCAAGGGAAAAATTCCTTACAAAAGCCAAACCCATGTGTTTCCAATTTCTATCTTCATGCTCTTTTTGAAAACATATCACTACAAGTTATGGGCAATATGTTCTAAAACCAAACTCATGATTCTCCTCTACTCTAAAACCAGTTCTTCCTCCAGAATTTTTATAGTTCTGCTGATGATGCCATCATTGCTCCATTCAGCCACACTGAAAATTTCAGAGTCCTTCTCAACTTCTTTCTCTTCTTCTCTGCCCACATCCAACCAGTGCTCCTGTCTGGCACTGCCTTTTCATTTCCTTCCATCTGCCCTTCTCTTTTGTAGACCAATTTCTACCACCCTAATCTAGGCACCTCTATTGGCTACTGAACTAATTTTGTGGTATCTGATTTCACTTACCTTCCATTAGTCCAATCCATTTGTCCGTCTTCCTCTAAGGCAAGTTCCATCTGCTCTAGGCTCTGTTTTCCCATCTGTAGATGAAAGGATCAGTTGGATTATAATAGAAGTTCCCAACTTTTTCACAATTCAAAACTCCTTGTGTTTTTAACTTGTGGAGTCCACGATTAGAAAAAGTTTCTAATGTTAAAATTTTCATTTGCTAAGAAACAATTAACTTGTTTTCCCATTAAAAAAATAATTAGGGCCACCTGGATGGCTCAGTCAATTGGGCATCCAAACTCTTGATTTCAGCTCAGGTCCTGATTTGAAGATTGTGGGATCAAGCCCGGCATCGTCCTCGTCATCGGAGGGGCTCTGCACTCACCAGGGAGTCTGCTAGAGATTCTCTCCTTTTGCCCTCCACCCATTCACACACACACTCTCTCTAAAATAATAAATAAACCTTTAAAAATAAAAAAAAGCAGACTTTCATAACTGCCAATCAATGCTTCTAATCACTATCTCAGTCTGATCCATCCTAGTCCCAAACAACATTGACATTGTAGTTGAAATGTACAGCCTTATTATGGAGAAATGCATGACCCCCTTTAGTCTTTCTGAAATCTTGACGATCCCTCCAGAAACTTCAGTGTGGTTGCCAGTACTCCCTGGATGGTGACCATCGGGTAAGTAATCTCTAAGGAATCTTTCAGCCCTGCGAGTCTGTGATTCCTAAAGTACAACACTGATCATGTATCTTCCCCGTTGATTAATCTCTAAGGGCTCCCCATTGCCTCCTAAATTAACTACAAACTACTTAGCCTGGAATTCAAAGCCTGCCACGCTCCAGCCCTAACATAATGTTTTTTTTTTTCAAATTGTGAGCTGACAGCCGTGCTTGCATGAGCAGCAAACTATTAAGTACAAGCATACATGCAGAGTTTACTGTTCTAATCACAAATAAAACTGACAACAAAGTTAATCTGACACATACTTAATGATATACCTAATGGTTATTGTGTTGGGTGGTAATTAGTCATAAATGGTAAGCAGTTCGCATAAATGATTGTAATTAGTATTACTTTTCCACACTCAGACCAATTTTTCCAGTTTCCTTCCATACTATTAGTTCCTCAGCATCCCTAATCAGCATCCGTGCTGACAATTTTCGCTGATACCATGTACCATTTAATCATCATCATCACATACATGCGCACACTCTTCCATACATTATGAAACAAAAGGTCCTGGCTCTCCCTCTCCAGCAGCTGAGGTTTTGCTGCGCTCCCACCCCCCCACTGCCCCCTGCTGCCTGGGACTGAGGTCCCCATGATAGGGTCACGTGCTTTGTCTCCTTTCTCCTGCCCAGCCCCCAAGCCCAAGCCCAAAGCCTCTTCTAGTCACCCCTATACTTGGGGTGCTCTGAGTGGCTCTTCTCTATTTCAACACCGGAAGGCTCAAAGCTGCAGAAATTCAGTGCTTTACAATTATATTGTTTCGGAGAACAGAGGAAAGGCTACATGACATTTCCTGGATTGTGCTGATGGAGGGGAAAGGTCAATAAGAGAAGGGCCTTTCAGGGTTGTCAATCTTGGATAGAAAGCATAATAAAGGGAGGTGGCAGACACTTGGGGATCAGTGAGGAGATATGTATTTATATCAGAATATGATCATGACTAAAACTTTAGAATCCCAAACACAGGTATCAAAATGAAGGCAAATGAGATCTCAATTATACAGTTATTTGAAAATATTCAGGTGATTTCTTCAAGTCAGCACTCATATTTGCTGTATTATGGGCAAAGGCTCCTGAACCAGGAGTCAGAAGAACAGGAGAGCAGTACTGGGTATATTTGCCTTACTGGCTCACTGTGGGACAGTGGGCAAGGCAACGGCCTCTCTAACTGTGCATCTGTAAAATGGGTTTTAATCCCAATGGCGCTGCTGTTTGACTAGACGCCCAGCCTTAAATCCTCGGAGACGTCCTCAGTGCCTGTCATGCATACCTCATCTCATTGTCCACCAAGTCCTATAAACACTGGTTCCTAAATACCTTGAATTAATCTGCTTCTCTCTATCCCTACTGCAGGCACCTTAATTGAGGCCACCATCATCTCTCATCTGGACCACTGTGATACCCTTTAACTGGTCTCATGCTATTTTCAAATCCATTCTCCTCACAGCACCTGGAGTGATTACTTTTTAAATTTAAAATTTGCATTACATAAAATTAAACATTAAGCATGCAATTCAAAGGCATTTAGTACATTCCCAATGTTACACAACCATCACTTCTATTTAACTGCAAAATGTCTTCATCACTCCAAAAGGAAATCCTGTACCCATGAAGCAGTCACTATCCGTTCTCCCTTCCCCCACCCCCTGGAAACCATTAATCTGCTCTGTCTCTATATATTTACCAATTCTAGATTATTTCATATAAATGAAGTCATATAATATGTGACTTTTTCTGTTTCGTTACTTTTGATTAGCATGTTTTTGAGGTTCATCCATGTTGTATCATGTATCAGTACGTCATTTCTTTTCATGGCCAATAATATTCTATTGTATGGCTATACCATACTTGATTATCCATTCATCAGCTGATAGACATTTGTTATTGAGTTGATAGACATTTGTTAATGAGGCTAAAGTGGATAGTGCTGATATGGATATACATATGCATGCATTTGTTTACATATATGTTTTCAATTCTTTTGTAGGAATGGAATTGCTGGTTCATATGGTGATTCTATGTTTAACATTTTGGACCCAACGTGCTTTCCAAAGCGACTGCACCATTTCATATTCCCACTACCAGCATGTTGGCCATTTATTTATATTCATTAGAGAAATATCTATTTAAATCCTCTGACTACTCTTTAATCAAGTTGTTTGTTGTTGAATTATAAGAGTTCTTTATATATTATGGATAGACAAACCGTAAGAGACTCTTAATCTCAGGAAACAAACTGAGGGTTGCTGTGGGGTAGGTGGAGAGGGATAGGGTGGCTGGGTTTATGGACATTGGGAAAGGTATGTGCTATGGTGAGTGCTGTGAATTGTGTAAGACTGAGGATTCACAGACCTGTAACTCTGAAACAAATAATACATTCTATGTTAATTTTAAAAATTAAAAATGAATAAATAGATAAGAATTAAATAAAAAACCTTAATAGATATATGATTTGCAAATATTTTCTCCTATTCCTTAGGTCATCTTTTTACTATCTTGATAGTGCCCTCTGAAGTACAAAAATTTTGAATTTTAATGAATTCCATTTTTTTCTTTTGTTGCCTGTGTTTTGATATCAGATCTAAGAATCCATTGCCAAATTGAATGACATGAAGATATATTCCTATGTTATCTTCTAAGAGTTTTATACTATTAGTTCTTACATTTAAGTCTTTGATCCATTTTTAGTTAATTTTTATACATGGTCTGAATTAGGGGTCCAACTTCAACATTTTGCATGTGGCTATTCGGTTTCGCAAGAAACATTTGTTGAAAAGACTATTATTTCCTAATTGAATGGTCTTAGCACCCTCGTCAAAAATCAGTTGACAATAGATACATGAATCTATTTCTGGACTCCCAATTCTATCCTACTGATCTATGTGTCCATCCATTTGTCAGTACCACACTGCTTTGATTACTCTAAGTTTATAGTAAGTTTGAGTCATCCAATGCTATTTTTGTTTTTCAAAACTGTTTTGATTTTTGGGGTCCACTGCAATTCCACATGATTTTAGGATCTGTTTTTCCATTTTTGAAAAAAAGGGGGGGCATTGAGGGTTTGATAGGGATTGCAGTGAATCTGTAGATTGCCTTGGATAGTGTTGCCATTATAACAATATTAAGTCTCCCAATCCATGAACATGAGGCACCTCCATTTATTTAGGTCTTTATAATTTCTTTTGAATATGTTTTGTAGTTTTCAGAGTATAAGTTTTATATTTTTTTAATTAAATTCATTTCTAAACACATTATTCTTTTTGATGTTATTGTAAATGAAACTGTCTTCAGAGCATGAAAATTGAAAATTCAACATATTTTCAGGTGATTTGGTGTGTCATTTTAAGATGACTAATCATTAGAGTATGAAAATTCAACATTTTCAGGTATTGATTTGGTATACTACAACTGTGTTGAATTCATTCATTGGCTCTAATTTTTTGTGGATTCTTTAGGATTTTTTTATATATAATTTCACATCATCTGAAAATTGAGTTTCCTTTCTTCCTTTCCAATATAGACACTTTTTTTTCTTACTAATTGTCCTAGCTAAAACTTCCAGTACAATGTTTAACATTATTGGTGATAGTAGGCATCCTTCTCTTGTTCTTGACCTTAGGGGAAAAGCTTTTAGTTTTTCACCATTGAATATTATATTAGCTATGCGTTTTTCATATAGGGCTTTTATATTGAGGAACTTTTCTCTATTTCTAGTTTGTGAGTGTTTTTTTTTTTTATCATGAAAGGATATCAGGTTTTGTCAAATGCCTTTTCTGTGTTAATTGAGATGTGCTTTTCTCCCTTTGTCTATTAATGTGGTGTATTATACCAAATAATTTTCATATTGAACCATCATTGTATTCCTAGGATCAACCCCATGTGGTTATGGTGTATAAAACTTTTAAGATGCTGCTGATTCAGTTTGCTGGTATTTTGTTGAGGATTATTATTACATCTATATTCCTAAGGGATATTGTTATATACTTTTGTTTTCTTGTGATGTCTTTTTTTAAGTTTTTATTTGAACTCCAGTTAGGTAACATACAGTATAATATTGGTTTCAGGAGTACAATCAGTGATCCAACACTACCATATAACACCCAGTGTTCATGACAACAAATTCACTCCTTAACCTCCATCCCCTATATAACCCACATCCCTCGACCCACTTCCCTTTCTGGAACCATCAGTTTGTTCTCTATAATTAAGAGTCTGTTTCTTGGTTTGCCTCTCTCTCTCTTTTTTAATCCCTTTGCTCATTTGTTTTGTTTCTTAAATTCCACATAGGTCTGAAATCATATGGTACTCATATTTGTCTAACTACTTATTTCTTTTAGCATAATACTCTCCAGTGCTATCCATTTCACTGCAAATGGTAAGATTTCATTCTATTTTATGACTAATAGTCTACTTATATGCATATGTACATATACATATATGTATATATGTATGTATATATACATAAATATACACATACATAATATATACGCATATGGTGTGTGTGTGTGTGTATATATATATGTATACCACATTTTCATCCATTCATCAGTCAATGGACACTTGGGTTATTTCCATAATTTGGCTGTTGTAGATAATGTTGCTATAAACATCATGATGCATGTATCCCTTTGAATTAGTATTTTGTATTCTTTGGGGAAATAGCTAGTAGTCCAATTGCTGGAATGTACAGTAGTTCTATTTTTAAAGATATTCATTTATCTATTTATTTATTTATTTTAGAGAAAGAGAGTCTACTTTGTCTGATATTAGTATAGCCACTTTTTTATGGCTCTTTTTGTTACTATTTGCACAGAAAGTCTTTTACTTTCCTTTTATGTTCAACCTGCTTGTGGCTTTGGAGCTAACATTTCTCTTCTATGGATGGATAGTTGAATTATGTTAATTTATCCATTCTGCCAATGCCTGCCTTTTAATCAGAGAGTTTAATGCATTTTATCTGGAGTCATTACTGGGGCATCTGGCTGGCTCAGTTGGTGGAGCATGCGACTCTTGATCATGGGGTTGTGAGTTTAAGTTCCACGATGATCATAAAGATTACTTCTAAAAAGTTTTAAAAATGAAAAATTACTGATAAGAAAGGACTTAACTTTTGCCATTTTGTTCGTTGTTTTCTATACATCTTATACTTTTTTTTTCACTCCTTAGTTTCTCCATTACTGTCTTCTGTTGTGACTAATTTTTTTCTAGTGTACCATTTTGATTCTGTTATATATTATACATTTTTAAAAAGATTTTATTTATTTATTTGATAGACAGCGATCACAAGTAGGCAGAGAGGCAGGCAGAGGGAGAGGAGGAAGCAGGCTCCCTGCCGAACAGAGAGCCCGACACGGGGCTTGATCCCAGGACCATCTGAGCTGAAGGCAGAGGCTTTAACCCACTGAGCCACCCAGGCGTCCCAATATATTATACATTTTTTAAAGTTTTCTTTTCTTAGTGGTTACCCTGAGGACTACTATTAATATCTTAACTTTGCAACAATTGAGTTTAAATAAGAACCAACTCTTTTCAACAGTATGCAAAATTTTGTTCCTTTACAGCTCCTTCCACTCTTTATGTTATTGTCACAAACTTCATCTATAGACATCCATCGTGTGTCCCTTAACAAAGATTTATAATTATCATTTTAAATACTTGCCTTTTAAATCATATAAAAAAGAGAGAGAATTTAAAACCAAAAATTCAATGCTACTCTTTTTTCCATTTTTCTTTGTGGCTATCTTTACTGCTCCTCCTTATTTCTTTGTTTGGCTTCTAGTTATTGTCCAGTGTCCTTTCATTTCAGACTAGAGGACTCCCTTTAGCATCTCTTATAAGGCAGGTCTACTAGTGACAAACTCAGCTTTTGTTTATCTTGTGATATCTTAATTTTTTCTTCATTTGTGAGGGATAGTTTTGTGGGATATAGACTATTTCATTTACAATTCTTTCTTTTAGCACTTTAAATATGTCATACCAGTGCCTTCTGCCCATCATGGTTTCTGAGGATAAACTGCCTGTTAATCCTATTAGTATCCTTTATATATGATGAGTTACTTCTCTCTTGCTGACTTTAAGATTTACTTTTTTGGCTTTTATTTTGACAATCTGACTATAATGTGGCTTGGTATGGATCTCTGAGTTTATACCTTTCTCTTCCTCCGAGACTCTCATTAACAATACATTCATTTGTTTGAAGGTCTCCCTCAGGTTTCTTAGTCTCTGTATATTTTTCATTATTTTTTCTTTATGTTCCTCAGATTTGATAATCTCAATTGACCTATCTTCATGTTTGATAATTATTTTTTTATGCCTGATTAAATCTTCCGTGGAACCCCTCTACTGACTTTTTCATTTTAGTTTTCACAATTTTCAGTTCCAGAATTTCTATTTCCTTCATTTTTATCATTTCTATCTCTTTATTTATATTCTCTATTTGGTGAGACATTGTTCTCCTGGTTTCCTTTAGTTCTTTTTCCATGACTTCCTTTAGATCTTTAAGCATATTTAAGTAAGTTGATTTAAAGTCTTTATATAGGAAGTCCGATATTGATCTTCCTCAGGGGCAGTTTCTGATAATTTGTTTTTTCCCTGTACATGCAACCACTAATCTGTTCATTTTTAAAAATTATTATTCCAATAATATTATATAAATGAAATTGCTCAGCACATTTTTCTCTAAAAAGAAAGTAGATCTTAATTAAAAAATAAAAATATACCATTGAGAGGATGATGGCCAAAGTAAATGGCTATAAAGGCCACCTAGAGTATAAAAGTCGGAAAATCCCTCAGACGCCTAAATAGATGATATAGTTACCATGGATGATAGCAAGGGAGAGGGGAAAATCATGCGGGGGCAGTGGTCTTTGAGGTGGGTGGGGAAATAATATTAATAGTAGCCACCATGTGTTGAGCAATATTTTGTGCCAGACATTGGTCCAAGGGTTTTATATATACTCTTTCTTTGCTTCCTCCTAACAACCCTGTCTGGTAAATTCTATTATTGTCCTTCTTTTAAAAATTAAGAAACTGAGGTTCAGAAAGATTAAGTAACCTGTTCAGTTTTACATAACTAGTAAGGTTCAGAGCCAGAAATCAAACTCATTTTGTGTGACCATAGAGCAGGTTGTCCACATGAAGCCACTGTTTCTCTGTAGAGGCTTGAATCAAGAAGGAGGAGGGAGCGGGCTTCTATAAGGGCTGTGGACTTCTATAAGTAGTGCAGGAGACAGAGGGACAATGACCTAGAAAAAGCAAAGAGGGGCACCTGTCTGGCTCAGTCGGTAGAGCATGCCATTCTTGATCTCGGGGTTGTAAGTGTGAGCCCTGCATTGGATGCAGAGATTACTTAAAAATAAAATCTTAAAAAAAAGGAAAAAGAAATCAAAGAAAGACAAGAAGGGGTCTCAACCCTTCAGTAGTGAAATATCTATTACTTAGAATCTCTGGGGCAACTATGCAGCAGAGCAACCAGCCACTCTGCTGTTCTGATGGTCAGTGCACAAGCTCTGGTTCAGATCAAACCAAGTACAAATCTGCACTCCGCACCTTTTTTCACTGTATGACCTTGGGAAGGTTAATTAAACTTCTCTGGGCCTCAGTTTTCCCATCTGTAAAATGGAAGTGATGGAGATGATGATGATGGTGGTGGTGGTGGTGATGAGGGTCAAACAATAACAATGATAATATTAATAATGTAATGCGTGCCTTATCAGAGTACCCGTGGGAACTCAGTGAGCTAATTAATGTATGTAAAACACTCACCAGAGTGCTTGGCAATAGTAAGTGCTTGATATTTGTGTATGTGTGTATGTACACAGGTGCACATGTGGAGAGAGAAAGAGAGAGAGAGCATGAATGGACATGTGCCCCTTGTGTCTCTTTACTGCAGTCTGGGGCTCTCCAGAAGCATGGATTCATGTACAAAACACATTGTGATACTAGACTCACCTTTGTATACAAAGCAGGAGATGGAAGAAAGAACATCTGAGAAGGTGAACAAGGTTGAATCCCAGGAAAGAAATGAGCTGAACAAATACCCCATGGTGGGGCCTGGGAAATCTGAGTTCCAGGCAAAGGGAAATGTTAGGAGGTGAGTTTCAACTGGAGTCCAAGAGTCAGGCCTGAAGAATCAGTCAGAAAGGATATTATCTCCATAAAGAGCAAGAACAACAGATAATATATAGCAAAACATGAATCAAAACCTTAAGAGTCAAGCTCAGAAAAACATGATGTTATGGAAGAATATGAAAACTAGGGGAAGAAAGCTAAGTGAATAAGTTCAGGTTTGAAGGTCTTACCTAATGCTCAAGTTCAGCTGTAAATTAGAAACTGCGCTCCCTAAGCAGGGAGAGGGTGGGTAAGTAAGCAAAATGAACTTCTTTCTAAGTGCAGCTTGATAATTCTTCATGACCATGCTTTGCTGACCTATCCTCCATTTGTGTTTATTTTCCTGAAACCAAAGAAGTGTCTTATGCTCTAAAACCAGGGTTGGTGAACTATGGATACTGTGGGCCAGTTCAGATTTGAATTGCCTATTTATTTAGGCACTTCCTATTTATTGCAGCATTATTTAAAATAGCCAAGACTTGGGATACCTGGGTGGCTCAGTTGGTTAAGCACCTGACTTTGGCTCCTCAGGTCATGATCCCAGGGTCCTGGGATCGAGTGCCGCATCAGGCTCCTTACTCAGTGGGAGCCTGCTTCTTCCTCTGCCTGCTGCTCTTCCTGCTTGTGTGTGTGTACTCTCTCTCTCTGACAAATAAAATCTTTTAAAAAATATTTTAAAAATTTAAAAAAATCAAAAAGAAGCAAAATAAAATAGCGAAGATATGGAAGCAACCTAAGTATCTATCAGTAGATGAATGGATAAGAAAAATGTGGTGTATATACACAGTGGAATATTATATAGCCATAAAGAGGATGTAAATATAGTTTTATTGGAATATAGACATACTCATTGATTTATGTATCATCTATGGCTGTTCTTGTATAACAACATTGGAGTTAATTCAGACACTGTATGGCCAAGAAAGCTAAAAGTACTATTTGGCCCGTTTTTTACAGAAGAACTATCCTAGCCCCTCGTCTAGGAGCACTGGCAGAATGTGATACTTTTAGTGGCTTATGACTAAGAAAGGGTACTTAATTAGAGCTACACCACTAAGGCCATCCTCTAAAGAGACCCTTCCTCATACTTACATGAGGATAGTCAATAATATCAGGAGATACGTGTATGTGTGTGTGTGTATAAAGTCTCAAACAATAGTTAACTTAAAATCAAGGCAAATAGATTCTACCTTTATTGCTCTACTAAAGAACTTTCGATACCAAATTTCACTGATTTTGGTTTGTCCAATATTAAGAGTATCAGGCTTGTGAACCACTGACCTCATTCAAAACAGGCAAATAGTTGTGATGTTTACCAGGGAACCAAATTTCACTGAAGTCTATTTCCGCAGAGCTGCTTCTTTGAAAATACCAGACTTTATAGGATTGCAGGATGCAGACCTGAAAAATCAATATTAAGTTGTATTTAGATACCATTCAATAGTATCCCAAATTTGGTAAAAACCAGTATGCGCCTGCTTTTCAGAAATTACCAAGACCTGAACAGACATGGTCACCGACTATGATCAAAAGATTTATATTCCTTGCATACACTCTGAACTTAAGTAATAAGGGATAATAGAAACCAATGTGGAATTACAACCGACCTCAGGGGCCGCATAAACCTTGCTGGAATTACTTGTTCAGTGATTGCTTTCTCCACTAGAAGGCTCACTTGCCATTGGATCCTAAGCACCTAGCCTGGTCCCTGGCATATAGTACATGCCCAATATATATTTGTTCATGGAATGAATTATTAAATAAATATAGAACTCAGAATTTCCGATAAAGGTTTTATATATTCCCATTAAGTTAGACTGGTAGGTTGATAGTGAAGCCAATATGAAGAAGGGAATGCATTTTCTTTTTTTAAAATTTAGTTTTATTTTATTTTAGAGAGAGAGGGTGAGCAGAGAGAGTGGAGGGAGGAGCCCAGGGAGAGAATCTTCAAGTAGACTCCCGGCTGAAGGCAGAGCCCCAGGCGGGGTTCTATCACATGACCCATGAGACCATGACCTGAGCCTAAACCAAGAGGTGGTTGCTCAACTGACTGGGCTGCCCAGATGCCCCAGAGAATGAATTTTTAATATTGTTTAATCACTGTTGTGTAGAATAATTCACAGCACAGAAATATACCCAGAGCAACCACACCATTCCATGGACAAGAATGACTCCCAATTTTTATATAGATTGTTTATGTTTAAATGTTACTTCTGAAATACATGAGTAATTTATTCTTTTAAGGTTAAACTCATCCTATACCCATCCTTCCATACCGTCTCTCCAAAAATTAGTGAACTGTTTAGTCAACTGTTGTTCACAGCGGGAGCAAAGGGAACCATCCACCCAGTCCCACCCAAATGCTCACATGCCCAGATGAGCGAGGTCAGATATCTGAGATTTCCCTAACTTGAAATGGGGGCAACTAGGTTCTAGCAAGCGACCTAGGTGGCAAATGGTAAAAAGAAGAGATGCCAGTGGGTAGTACTCTCCAAGGAGGCTCTGGCAGGATGGATTTGACATGGCAAGGCTGCAGGGCACAAAACCAGTATGACAGTTCCTACAATGAGATAAATGAAGACACCCACGAGGGAGGGAACCACAATGGCTCCTGCCCAGGGTGACTGCGGCCTGCCCACCGGACAGGGGGAGCGCCTGACTAATTGTTTCACTGCCTGCCTCTATACAGCACCGTTTGTTTATTGAAGGTCCCCTTCTTTGTCCTGAACAAATTGACCCATTTGCTTCACTTTGTGCATTTAATTTTCATCTGTACGTTTGCAAAATACCCCATCGGTGTTCATTATGGTAAATTAATATTAGTGTTTCTGTAAGACAACCATCAGCCCTCATTTTCCCTCTTACCCACCTCTCCCCCCATCTATTGACTAATAGATATCATTTCAACAGTTTGACTAACTGCCGTGTTATAAAAAAAGGCAGTAATTTATACTGATGTAATGGCCGTGATAAAAATCATTTGTGTGCTGATTTTATAAATTAGGGTGGAAATGTGAGTGCCTCTGAAAAATGAAGTGCTACCACATGGATTCCACTGTTGCTAATGCTTCATACCTTTCTGCTTCATTAAACCAATTTCACGGGGAGATGAGTTAGAGGAAGAAGCTGTGCTGCTTATGAGACGCAACAATGGTTTATTGAAAGAAATGGGGCTAAGATTAAATTAAGTGCTACTCGAGAAATATGGAAATACAAAAATACTCAGGCTTCTAGATGAGTAATTCAAAAATACGATAAGTTAGCTCTTTCATACTCCAAAAACTGGCTCATCATAATTGCACAGAACTGAATTCACAGCTTACTAATTAATATTGAAGAGCTTCTTGAAACTACCCTTAGGAGTGGGAGGACCCAAGAATGAATTGATCCCATTTCCATTTTGAAATCATATGAACTCAGAGTTTTCTTTTGGATCTATTCTGGGAGAGCTGGATCTTTAAAATGCTTCTTCGGTGGTTTACTCCTTCTGGGGAAGTAAAGGCCAATCTTAGATACAAGAGAGTGGAGGGAGCAAGAAGAAGGCACATGGCAGAAAGTGGTCAGGCCATTCACTGGCAATTGCCAATTACCAAACCTCACTGGTTGATCTCTTCCTTTGTCTCCTGATTTCAGCTGAGCACATCACCAAGTCACTACAGATTTATGCTGGTCAACATCTTGCTGCCCCTTTTTGGAGAATGCCCTAGAGAGGAGGTGGAGACACTGAAGAAGATAGCGTTGGTTGGCATGCCCTTAGGAGCAGGTACCAAGAAACTGGGACGGAGCCATTTCCACTGTTAATCCAAATTGCCTACTACTTCCCCCATTCTGATGAGCTCGAAGTTTTCACTTTCTAGCAACTAAACCCGATTTGTTCCCTGAGTTGTGAAGGATATCAACACAAAGGGATTCATTCATTAAATAAGAGGCTTATGAATACTTAGTGTTTTTTTTAAAATGCAGAATTTCAAAGTGCAGCTGAGGAACTGCCATTTTCCTCCCCCTTCACAATGAGATCTCTGTGTGTAAGTGACCCAAGTCCTGGGGTTGAGTCCAGCTCTGAGATTAGCACAGAAAACACGTACAGACATGACTTTCAACCCACCCCCTCCCACCGATGATAAAAGGAGTGCCAAAAAGTGTGCCTCCAGGATGGGAGGAAAAGATTTCAAGATTACAATCCTGAGGACCATGTATCAAGAGTCAGGGCCATTGCCTCACTCGAATGGGGAAGTCACCGATGTGGGGTCTGCTGCTATCATCCTACTTTGGGGCTCAACAGACTTGGTTCGAACAGTTAACATAGCATGTTCACAGTTATAGTAAACACTGTTCATCACACTTTTGCAGAGGGACTTCCAGCACTTCCCTTCCAGGGCCCACCCCTGCTACTAGCTGATGTTCAAAATCATCAGGAAGGGAAGGCTTACAACCCAAATGCCCCTCAGCCTGACTGTGGTTTGCAAAGCCAGTGTCATGGTTTTGAGCATTACAAAGGGCATGGGTTGAACTCACGAGTAAAGAATGAACTTGAGGGAAACTGGGTTTTAGAGAAGTGTCCATATTTGGGTTAGATACTTCCAGAACAGGGCATCGTTAAGAACTTGGTCTTCAAATAACTGATGATTTTTTTTTACATTTTTATTTTTTATAAACATATTTTTATCCCCAGGGGTACATGTCTGTGAATCGCCAGGTTTACACACTTCACAGCACTCACCATAGCACATACCCTCCCCAATGTCCATTACCCCACCCCCCTTTCCCGACCCCCTCCACCTTGCTGGTCCATAAAGTGAGATCTCCAAAGTTTATACTAGCCAGAAATTTCTATTGTCTATATTGTCTTTTTTGTAGAAAATGTCTAGAGGAGGCCCCCAATAAGCCTGATGTTAAAAGTTAAAAAGAGTTACTCCTTGTCTATGGCTCATAAAAATTATGTCAAAGTCTCATGTGTTTTATGTAAATGGCACAAAACAGGTTTGAATGCTCAGAAACACAAAGTTTTTATTTAGTTTTTTTAAAAGATTTTATTTATTTATTCGACAGACAGAGATCACAAGTAGGCAGAGAGGCAGGCAGAGAAAGAGGGGGAAGCAGGCTCTCCACTGAGCAGAAAGCCCGATGCGGGGCTTGATCCCAGGACCCTGAGATCATGATCTGAGCCGAAGGCAGAGGCTTAACCCACTGAGCCACCCAGGTGTCCCAGAATCACAAAGTTTTGAGGACCAAAAACATGCATGTCTTTTTGGCTGGGGGGAAAAGAGAGTCTTAAAAGATAAAGATGGCTGCATTCATGTTCTTCCCTTGTCTGTTTCCCCCCCAACCCAACAATCTAGAATTCTCCAGTCCCAGACTCAGGTTCCCTCTGGCTCCAGGAACACTGGAGTTCAAGTACACTGCTGGCTTGCCCAGCAGCAGTCTGCCTCATCTTCACTGTGGCTAGAGCTCTGGAGAGGATGAGCAGTGCCAGGAAAACTCAGGAGACATACTCTCCTGGGAAGACTCATAGAATAGACTCATGTCTTTCACATACTGAAATTGGGGAAAACTGCAAACCCCTTAGGAGATTTGCCTAAAAGTCATACCGAGCCCTGGAGAGCAGATGAATGGAAACTAGGTCCCACAATTCCTAGACTTCATCCAGGCTAGGGTGTGGCCCTAAAAGTGGCTTGATGAAGTGGCTAAGAACCACTAATTGGTAGAAACTGACCGGGCTTGGGGGGGTCCACCCATATCATGGAAACATTATGGTTGTTCCCAGCTCCTTCTGTCCATCTTCTACTGAGCACTACTCCTTGTATCTCTGAGCTTATACTTCAAACTAAACTTTCTGTTTAGTTTTTACCACTTCTGTTCCTTTCTTCCCCACATTTCAGTGCTACTCTCTTTGTCATTGCAGGGGATGTGGGTGCATGTGTGTCTGAGAGAGAGAGAGAGAGAGAGAAAACATGGCAGCAAAAAGTACTGAAGGCATTTTATAAGCTTCCTACACTTTATATATATTACTCATTTAGTATGGTACATATATCCGTGTTTCCTGTGATTACTACGGAGGATATTAAGTCAATACAGCACCATGTACACTCATATGATTACCATATTGAAAAAATGGAAATTGCCAAGGAAGTTTAAGAAACCTGCCTTCAGAGGCACATTTAGCATCTCAGTCCTAAACGAGTGCTTCTCAAACTTGAACAAGCATTAGAATCACCTGGATGCCTTATTAAAAAGCAGATTGCTAGAATGTCCACAATAGCCAAACTATGAAAAGAACCCAGAGGAAAAAAAAAAAAAAGAACCCAGATGTCCATCAACAGATGAATGGATAAAGAAGATGTGGTATATATATACAATGGAATAGTATGCAGCCATCAAAAGAAATGAAATCTTGTCATTTGTAACGATGTGGATGGAACTAGAGGATATTATTCTGAGCGAAATAAGTCAATCAGAGAAAAACAATTATTATATGATCTCACTGATTTGAGGAATTTGAGAGGCAGGGCTGGGGGGGTGTCAAGAGGGGAAGGGAGGGGAAAAAATGAAACAAGATGGGACCAGGGAGGGAGACAAACCATAAGAGACTCTTAATCTCACGAAACAAACTGAGGGTTTCTGGGGGTGAAGGGAGGAGGGATGGGGTGGCTGGGTGATGGACGTTGGGGAGGCTTTGTGCTATGATGAGCGCTGGGAATTGTGTAAGACTGATGAATCACAAAACTGTACCACTGAAGCAAATAATACATTATATGTCAATAAAAAAAAGGCAGATTGCTGGGCCCCACCTCCAGAGATTCTGGATGCCTAGGTCTGGGTGAGCTCTCAGATTTTGCATTTCTTACAAGCTCCCAAGTTATGTTGATCCTGCTGGTCTGGGAACACAAAATCAATAGGCCCCAGTGCTTTAGCCAGTTGTATTCAAATGCTTTGAACATTCGAATCACCTGGGGCTCTTTTGAAAAACCCAAAGCCCATTCTCCACCTTATATCAATTAAGTAAAAACCTCTGGGGGGTAGGACCATGCATCAGTATTTTTCCAGCTTCCCAGCTGATCCAAACGTGCAGTCATGTTTGAGAACCAGTGCTGTAAAAAGCAAAGGTGGCTTTTTACATTTTCATTTTGGTTTTGTTTTAGCAAGAAGAGAGAATATAATTACCTTGCGTAGAATGTTGATTTTCTTCACATGCTTTCACACCCAAGTAATATCAGCGGATGACTTACCAGAGTTCCAAATATTTGTGCTTGGTGTCGGGTTGAAGGTGTGGGTGACAGGGAAAATTTGAAGTATAGTCAGTCCAAGAGGGACCAGAAATGTGACACTTCAAAGTCAGGCCTTGGAGCTTCCAGAAATCTCCAATCACAGGACATCCAAGAGAGGGCCTTGGAAGTAGCTCTTCTGATAACTGCTTAAGAGTTTATGATTTCTTTTAAGCCAACGAATGCTCCTTAGGCCCATCCACTTGGCTCCACCTCCCCAGTTCATTTTTTTTAAAAGATTTTATTTTTACTTATTTATTTGACAGAGAGAGACAGAGATCACAAGCAGGCAGAGGCAGAGAGAGAAGCAGGCTCCCCACTGAGCAAGGATCCAAGGACCCTGAGAGCATGACCTGAGCTGAAGGCAGCGGCTTTAATCCACTGAGTCACCCAGGCGCCCCCTCCCCCCAGTTCATTTTTTGGAGCTATAGAAATGTTTTTGTTCTTCCCTAGGTGCTCTCATTGCCAGTACTGGCACTAGAACAGTGCTCCCCCAAATGGTCTGCATGGAAGTATCACGGAAGGTGGAGCTTCAACCATCCCAAAACCCATTTCCGACCCACCCACCCTGCAGTGATTGGAGTTTTTAATTAGTCTTGGAGGGAATAGGTTCTGGAACTTTTAAAAAGATCTCCCGGTGATGACAATGAGGGGACAATTTGGAAACTACAGGGGTAGAGCAATGAATCCTGTGATTGCTCCATTATGATGGGGTTTCTGCTGGCTTGTCCATCCAATTTGGGCTCCAAATTCTTCACCTGCTCTAGGCGCCTCTAGACACCATCTGCAACACCAAGGAAGACATTCTTTCACTTGGGGTTTGAGGTAATGATGGAGGAGTTAGGTGGTAATGATGGAACTTTTACTGTGGAATGAGAAAGGCAGTTCAATCAGTAAGGGACACAACGATCTAGCTCCTTACTATTTAATGTATGGTCTGCGGCCAACATCATTAGCATCACCTGGGAACATTTTAGAATGGCACATGCTTGAGGCCCATCCCATATCGGCTGACTTCTCAGGTGATTTGTATGCACACTAAAGGCTGAGAATGACGTTAAAAAAACTTTTTTTTTAAAGCGGTGTCTAGGTGGCTCAGTCAGTTAAGTGTCCGACTCAGGTCTTGAGTTCAGCTCGGGTCTTGGTCTCAGGGTCATAAATTCAAGCCCCACATTGGGGCCTACTTAAAAAAAAAAAGAAAGAAAAGTTTGAGAATTAGTCTCCTTACTCAGGTCCTGTCTGTGGACCTATTTGGCAAATAAAAATAGAGGATGATCATTTAATATGTAGTATATGTACTTCCCATGAAGTGTGGCCATCCTGTATTTTATTTGGCAAACTTCTAGCCCCCTGCACTCAATGACTGATACTACAAAGAAACCTATCATAGTTTTCCTCTTGGTCTGATACAGACTGGGTCCTGAGACCCAAGCCCAACACAGGCCCTTGAGGTCTAGTTGTCCTGCCAGGCTAACTCAAGCCTCATAAATGCCAACTGGTCAACCCTTACATCATCTCTAAATACTTCCTATCTTTGGAGCTATGCAATTCCTTATCGAAATGTGGCTAAAGAAATTGCATCTCTCCCAGTTTTGCCCAAGTCTTCTTCTTTCATCACCTGGATTCTGAGTCATTCATTGAGCTTCTTCTGTGCTCCTTACAATGTGTTGCTTGGTCCAGACCAATTTTGCAGTGTAAAGGTCACTTCGCTGGGGTGGGGGTGGCCTTTACATCAATGGCAGAGACTTCACAGTCCCTATGCCCTCAGTTGTTCCATGGTAACACTCCAAGCACAGAATCCTCTTAGTTCTTTAGTTCTACAAAGCCAGCTATCCCAGTCTCTAACTGGCTAATGCACAGACCTGTTCAAACTGGAAACTTGAGGACTGTTTCATCTGTAAAACGCCTGAAGCTTCCTATTTAGGTATACACACTGCCTTGTGGACATGCTTCCTGCCAAGCTGAGTTCAGGTGGGAAGTAACATACAGGCTGTTCAAGACTGGGGATAAGAAAATAAATTCTCTGGGGCACCTGGGTGGCTCAGCAGGTTAAAGCCTCTGCCTTCAGCTCAGGTCATGATCTCAGGGTCCTGGGATCGAGCCCCACATCGGGCTCTCTGCTCAGCAGGGAGCCTGCTTCTTCCTCTCTCTCTGCCTGCCTCTCTGCCTACTTGTGATCTCTGTCTGTCAAATAAATAAATAAAATCTAAAAAAAAAATAAATAAATTCTCTTCAAGTTGGCTACACCCGACAAAGTTACTTCAGTATGCAGAAATCAGTGACTGTGTGCTATTTCCTACATCACATGGTCAGCCCTTCCTGTTTCATTTATTCATTCACTCAGCTAGCCACTTCCAATTTCAAATACTCTTTGGGAGGAAATCTTAAGTCTCCCTCCCCCAAATGCACCTTCCCATAGTTTACACACAGTCTCAGAAAAGCCTACCCATGAGGTCCGTGGCCTCAAGGCTGAAAACATTTGATCTGCATGATGGACAAGGGTCTTGGCTCTTATAGAAACATTTGCATCATCTCCATTATCATAATAATAATCCCATATATTTGCATAGTGCTTTTTGGCAAAAATACTTTCAGATCCCTTATCTCATTGCTACAAATCTTTGGGATAGGTATTTTGCTCCCTGTTGTACAGATACAACCCATCTTAAGACACTTAGCCATTAAACTCTACATTATTATAATCAAACTAATTCTCTGATATTGTGTGGGCCCCCAAAATCCATATAATCTGAATTAAGATCTTAAAAATTAAATATCAAATTTATGTAGGTATCTAAACATCATCATAGAAAAAGCAGGAACAAGAGGGACGTTGGATAATTGGTTGCCTGCTTGCTTTTCTAGGGCATGGTCCCATTCTACATTTTATTCCTCATGTTCTTACCAGTTTTTTAATCTGTAATTCTCTAATGGAAAGAGCTTTCAAGATGGAAGGATCAAAATTCAAATCCCATCTTTGCCAAGTGAAATCAGGCAAGTTACTTAAAGTCTTTGGTCTCAGGTTTCCCATATTTAAAATGGGGTTAATAATAATAGCAACTTCAAAGGGTTATTGAGAGGATTAGAAAAATTATGTATGTAAAGCACTCAGGGAGTGAGCAATAGGTACTCAAGAAGTAATAAGTTCCTGTCCCCCAACAAAAATAACTGTGCATCTCTTCATGTAGCACTTTATTCCCCAAATGCCTCAAATATGGAAAAATGCTATTTCTCACAGTATTCAAACACTATGAGCTACTTAAAAGAACTGAAATTCGGGGCACCTGGGTGGCTCAGTTTGTTAAGCATCTGACTCTTGATTTTGACTCAGGTCATGATCTCAGGGTCATGAGATTGGGCCCAACAAAGGGTTCTGTGCTGGGTATGAAGCCTGCTTGGGAATCTCTCCCTCCTTCTGCCTCTACCCTTCCACCCCACCACTTGCATGCTTTCTCTCTCTCTCAGAAAAAAGGGGAAAAAGTACTGAAATCACTCAGAGTATGCACTCTGACCACAGTGGGACCAAACTAGAATTCAATAACAGAAAGATAATGGAAGATCTTCCAAACATTTAGAAATTAAGCTACGCACTTCTAAATAATCCATGGATCATAGAGGAAGTTTCAAATAAAAATTTTTAAATATAGAGAACTGAATGAAAATGAAAATACAGGGACGCCTGGTTGGCTCAGTCAGTTAAGCCACTATCTTTGGCTCGGGTCATGATCCTGAGGTTCTGAAATCAAGTCCCACATCAGGCTCCTTGCTCACCAGGGAGCCTGCTTCTCTCTCCACCTCTTCCTGCTCGTGTGTGCTCTCTCTCTCTCTCTGACAAATCAGAACAAAAAAAGAAAAAGAAAATGAAAATACAACCTACTAAAATATGTGGGATTCAGCTATACCAGTGTGGAAAGGCAAAAGTATAGCACTAAATGCTAATATAAGAAAAGGAAGATACATCTCAAATCAATCTAAATTCCTATCCCCTAAAAAAAAAGGAGAGCAAAATAAACCCAAAGCAAGCAGAAAGAAGGAAGAAAATGATAAAGGTGCAAACAAATCAATAAAACTGAAAACAGAAAAACAGGAGAGAAAAATCAGTGAAACAAAGCACTGGTTCTCTGAAAAAAAAAATCAGTAAAAGACTGAGAAAGATGAAAAGAGAGAAGACACAAACAACATCAGGCACAAAGCAGGGATATCACTATAGAGCATGTATCCATTAAAGGAAAGATAAGGGAACGCTACAAACAACTGTAGGCTCGTTAATTTGACACTTAGATGAAATAGAAACAAATCCTTGAAAACCACAAATTACCAAACCTCAATGGAGTCAAAATAGGTATCCTGATTGGTCACATGACCATTTAAGAAATTGTATTTGTAGGGGCACCTGGGTGGCTCAGTGGATTAAGCCTCTGCCTTCAGCTCAGGTCATGATCTCAGGGTCCTGAGATCGAGCCCCGAATCGGGCTCTCTGCTCAGCAGGGAGCGTGCTTCCCCCTTCTCTGTCTGCCTGTCTGCCTACTTGTGATCTCTCTCTCTCTGTGTCAAATAAATAAATAAAATATTTTAAAAAAGAAATTGTATTTGTAAATAATTCTATCACACACTTAAAGAAGTAACTCCAATCTTATGCAAATTCTTTCAGAAAATAAAATAGGAAACACTTCCCAACTCATTTTCCGTAGCAAGCATTACCTTGATCCCAAAACCAGATACAGTACAAACAAAGAAAAAAGAAAACTAAAGACCAATATCTATTAAGAACTTTGATTCAAAAATCCTCAGAAAGTACTAGCAACTCAAATACAATATTGTATAAAGATATTAGCAACTTAAATACAGCAAAGTGTAAAAAGAATTATAAACAATGACCAAATGGGATTTTTTTTAATTTAATTTTTTTCAGTGTTCCAAAATTCTTTGTTTATGCACCACACCCACTGTTCCATGCAATATGTGCCCTCTATAATACCTACCACTAGGCTCATCCCACCCTCCACTCCCCTCCCCTCCAAAACCCTCAGTTTGTTTCTCAGAGTCCACAGTCACTCATGCTGCGTCTCCCCCTCCGAATGCCCCCCACTCACTTCTCCAAATTCCTCCCACTCACTTCTCCCCATCTCCCAATGTCTTCCGTGTCATTCCTTATGCTCCACAAGTAAGTGAAACCGTATGATAATTAACTCTCTCTGCTTGACTTATTTCACTCAGCATAATCTCTCCCCGTCCCGTCCATGTTAATACAAAAGTCGGGTATTCATCCTTTCTGATGGAGGCATAATATCCCATCATATATATGGACCATATCTTCTTTATCCATTCGTCCACTGAAGGGCACCTTGGTTCTTTCCACAGTCTGGCGACTGTGGCCATTGCTACTATGAACACTGGGGTACAGATGGCCCTTCTCACTACATCTGTATCTTTGGGGTAAATACCCAGTAGTGCAATTGCAGGGTCATAGGGAAACTCTATTTTTAATTTCTTTTTTTAAGATTCTATTTATTTATTTGACAGACAGAGATCACAAGTAGGCAGAGAGGCAGGCAGAGAGGGAGAGGGGAAAGCATGCTCCCCGCCCAGCAGAGAGCCGGATGCAGGGCTCAATCCCAGGAGCCTGGGATCATGACCTGAGCTGAAGGCAGAGGCTTTTAACCCACTGAGCCACCCAGGTGCCCCTATTTTTAATTTCTTAAGGAATCTCCACACTGTCTTCCAAAGTGGCTGCACCAACTTGCATTCCCACCAACAGTGTAAGAGGGTTCCCCTTTCTCCACATCCTCTCCAACACACGTTGTTTCCTGTCTTGCTAATTTTGGCCATTCTAACTGGTGTGAGGTGGTATCTCAATGTGGTTTTGATTTGAATCTCCCTGATGGCTAGTGATGATGAACACTTTTTCATGTGTCTGATAGCCATTTGTATGTCTTCTTTGGAGAAGTGTCTGTTCATGTCTTCTGCCCATTTTTTGACGTGATTATCTGTTTTGTGTGTGTTGAGTTTGAGGAATTCTTTATAGATCCTGGATATCAGCCCTTTGTCTGTAGTGTCATTTACGAATATCTTCTCCCATTCTGTGGATTGCCTCTTTGTTTTGTTGACTGTTTCCTTTGCTGTGCAGAAGCTTTTGATCTTGATGAAGTCCCAAACGTTCATTTTCACTTTGGTTTCCTTTGCCTTTGGAGACGTGTCTTGAAAGAAGTTGCTGTGGCTGATATCCAAGAGGTTACTGCCTATGTTCTCCTCTAGGATTCTGATGGATTCCTGCCTCATGTTGAGGTCTTTTACCCATTTTGAGTTTATCTTTGTGTACGGTGTAAGAGAATAGTCAAGTTTCATTCTTCTACACATAGCTGTGCAATTTTCCCAGCACCATTTATTGAAGGGAGTGGCTTTTTTCAACTGGATATTTTTTCCTGCTTTGTCAAATATTATTTGACCATAGAATTGAGGGTCCATATCTGGGCTCTCTATTCTGTTCCACTGGTCTATGTGTCTGTTTTTGTGCCAGTACCAGGCTGTCTTGGTGATCACAGCTTTGTAGTAAAGCTTGAAATCAGGCAATGTGATGCCCCCAGTTTTGTTTTTCTTTTCAACAGTTCCTTAGCAATTCGGGGTCTCTTCTGGTTCCATACAAATTTTAGGATTGTTTGTTCCAGCTCTTTGAAAAATGCCGGTGGAATTTTGATCAGGTTTGCACTGATAGTATAGATTGCTTTAGGCAGTATAGACAATTTAACAATGTTTATTCTTCTGATCCTTGAGCATGGAATGGTCTTCCATCTTTGTGTGTCTTCTTCCATTTCTTTCATGAGTGTTCTGTAGTTCCTCGAGTACAGATCCTTTACCTCTTTGATTAGGTTTATTCCCAGGTATCTTATGGTTTTTGGTGCTATAGTAAATGGAATCAATTCTCTTGATTCAGAGAAGGGGGAAGTTATGAGCTAGTTTAATTTCCCTTTCTATATTTTCATTGTTAGTGTATAAGAAAGCAACTGATTTCTGTACATTGATGTTGTATCCTACCACATTACTGAATTGCCATATGAGTTCTAGTAGTTTGGGGGTGGAGTCTTTTGGGTTTTCCATATAAAGTATCATGTCGTCTGCAGAGAGAGAGAGAGAGTTTGACCTCTTCTTTGACAATTGGAATAACTTTTATTTCTTTTTGTTGTCTGATTGCTGTTGCTAGGACTTCTAGTACTATGTTCAGTAACAGTGGTGAGAGTGGACATCCTTGTCGTGTTCCTGATCTCAAAGGGAAGGCTATCAGCTTTTCCCCACTGAGGATGATATTCGCTGTGGGTTTTTCATAGATAGATTTTATGAAGTTGAGGCATGTTCCCTCTATCCCTATACTTTGAACGTTTTAATCAGGAAAGGATGCTGTACCTTGTCAAATGCTTTTTCTGCATCAGTTGAGAGGACCATGTGGTTCTTCTCTCTTCTCTTATTGACTTCTTCAATCACATTGATTGATTTGTGAATGTTGAACCAAATGGGATTTATTAGTCAAAGCTGGTTCACTATCCAAAACTCAGATCAATGAACAAAACCAAATGATGTAATCTCCATATCAAGAGTGTGAAGAAGAAAAATCAAATGATCATATTAATAGACACAAAACAAAAACAAAATTCACAACTATTGACAAAATTCAACAACCATTTATAATTTAAAAAAACAAACAAACAAAATCTTAGCAAATTAAGAATCGAGAAGAACCACCACAGCTTGATGAAGAACTTCTACAAACCTACAGCTAACATCATTCATAATGGTGAAAGGTTGAAGGCTTTTCCCCTAAAATCCAAAACAAAGCAATGATGTCAGCTTTCAGTACTCTTACTCAACATTGTACTAGAAGTTCTAGCCCTGCAACAGGCAAGAAGAAGAAGAAACAAAAGGCATATAGACTGAAAAGGAAGAAATAAAACTGTCCCTATTTGCAGATGACATGACTCTATACATACAGAATCCCAAGAAATTGACACAAAAACTCTTGTAACTTGCAAATTAATTATTAAGGTTGCAAGATTCAAGAGAGATACATAAATATCAGCTGCATTCCTTATGCTAACACTGAACATCTGAAAACCAAAATGGAAAAATAATATAATTACAATCACTTTAAGAAAAATGAACTAGATACATATCTAACAAAACATGCACAGGCTTGTATGCTTGAATTATGAAACACTGATGAAACAAAATCAAAGAACACCTAAATAAATGGAGAAATATATTGTGTTCATGGATTGGAAGACTCACCATAGTAAAGATATCAATTCTTTCCTAACTGATCTATAGATTTCATGCAATTCCTACCAAAATGTCAGCAACGATTTTGGTGGACAGAGATAAGCTTATTCTAAAATTCAGATGTAAAGTCATTGGCCCTAGAGTAGCTAAAACAATCTTGAATAAAGAGAAGAAAAAAGAGGGAGGAATCACTCTACCTGATATGAAGGGTTACTCTATACCTATAGTTATCAAGACAGTGTGGTGTTCAAGACAGAATAGACACATAGATCAATGGAACAGAATAGAGAATTCAGGAATAGATTCACACCAAGGTAACCAACTGATGTCTCACAAAGATGCAAAGCAATTCAGTGGAGGTAATAGAGTATTTTCAACAAGTGATCTGGAGCACATGCACATACATAAGCAAAAGAATGAATCTCGATCTAGGTCTCACACTTTATACAAAAATGGGTCACAGACTTAAATATCTGACTTTCAGGAGAAGAGAACACATAGGGGAAAATCTTTGGAAGCAGGGGATTTCATACTTCACACTGGAAGCACAAACTATAAAAGGAAACAAGTTGAAAAATTGGACCTTATCAAAATGAAAATATTTTAAAACATCATTCCTGTGTAATAAACAAAATGTTAACATAATCAGGTGCTTCCAGGCATAGGAAATAGAACCTGGTTCGGTTTATGCAGAGTGTTGAGTCCATGGCCCAACCTTCCTTGGAGGTTAAGTGTGCAGGATATGTGCTATTGTAGTGCCCAAGTCACTTCCAGGGCATGCATTTCCTGTGGCTCTGACTTTTCTAAAGAGTAAGTCATCTGGAAACAACATATAATGAACATGCATATAGAATGCTGGGCTTTGGAAAAGAAACACATTTGGGTGAAAGTAAAGTAAAGAACTTTATAATGGCCTCACTTTTTTGCAGTTCTGTCCTTTGAGTTGGTTGCAGTTCCAAAAACATGGATAAAAACATCCCTGGGTTTTTAAAAACCCACTGATAAAAAGAAAGAAATGGCTTTGATTTTAACTGCATTTAAATCTCCCACTGTGGTCAAGGAGACCAACACTCAGTGGCAAAATTTGAAACCCAAGGCTGGCCTCTTTATGATAGACAAAGTTGATTGCAGTGAACATTCTTGGCACCAGCTCAAAAAGTTTTGAGTTTCTAGATCCTGAAAGAGAAATTCTCTTAGGAGCCTCTCAGATCACTGATGGGGTGGTATAGAGGGGGGTGCGGTGTAGAAGGGGACTGGAAGGGGAGAAAAGCAGCTGCCTGGCCTCTGGAGTTGGTCTTAACTGACATTTATTAAACCTACTCTAGCAGCTGGGTTCACTAGTTTTGTTTGTTTGATGAAATCCTCACCATAGTCTTGGAAAGAGTAAATACAGGAGGATAATTCAAAACTCAGGGAAGGGAACTCACATCTATTGAGTGCCTGTTGTTTGTACCGGGCACTCTTCTATGCACTTTAGACCATGGAGCAACACTATAACATAGAGACTATTACCATTTCCATTTTACAGATGAGGTAACAGAGGCTTTGAGAGGAACTCATTGTCAGCTCACGCTCTCTCTCCCTCTCTCTCTCTCCCTGTGTGTGTGTGTGTGTGTGTGTGTGTGTGTGTTGTATCCTGCAACAACATATTCCCCCTCAGTACAAATACCCCCAGGATTCATCATACAGCAGTTAAAAGGAGAAATGATCTGCGAGCCATCAAGCATCCACCGAGGGCAGACAGCCGGAACTGGTGGTGGTCCCAGGAAGCCCAGTGACAGTGCTTGCTGTAGCTCTGAAGCAGGGAAAGCAGCATGAGATTGGCACCGTGTCAAGGGGTGAGGGAAGGGAGGACAGAACCAGAGCCCTAACTAGCATTTTTGGCGCCCGGGGCAAGCAGCGTGAAACTTGCCTTCTCTTCAATGGAAGCTGCTCTTGGAAGGGGGAGGGACAGCCCTGTGCACAAAAGGTCCCCTGGCTGGTGCGCTCCCAGCCCTTGACCTCAGGCCTCTCACTCCATCCATCTCTGCAACTGCCAAGGGGGCTGGCCTGGGGCCAGGGTGAGGCTTCCAACAGAGACCAGAGAGGTGGTGGGAGAAAAATGCGGTGCCCTCTAAATTTCTGTGCCCCAGTGACCCCACCCTAGCCAGACCTCTGGAAAGAACAGAACAGAATGTTGAGCTGAGAAGGGAGGTGAGGGAAGTCAGGGAGGGACTGACTGGAAGAATAGGGAGAGGTCAGGGGGCCATCAGTCACAGCAATGGGTGTGAACAAGTTTGCCAAAAGATGGAAAGTTTTGGTAACTGGAAGGCATTTCAGAGTTCAAGATCTCAGAAGTGAAGCAGGGAATTGCAAGTAATAGCAGTAGCTGCTGAAGTCGACGGGAGGCCCAAATCACAGGGCTGAAGAGGTCAGTGAAGTGGGAGGGCTAGTATTTAATTCTGCAAGCTTTTATTGAGCACCTACCATGCACGAGGCTCTGCACCAGGCACTTGGGGTACCCTGGTGAACAAGACACAGTTCTCACCCTTCTTCAAATGTGGGGGTAAGCAGGGAGATGAGTGAAAGACAAGCAGACAAATACAATATAAGGTAGAGATCCTCTGGGGCCTCCCCAGATGCTCCAGAGGACACGGCTCTTCCGCTTGAGGAACTTTCAGTTTATGGAGATCTACTCTGCTTCTAAGAAGAACGATGAACTTAATTTAAGGAAAGAAGTACAAGCAAGTACGTTTGTAACATGGAAGAAGAAATGATTTTTTCGGATCTCTGAGGGAGGGGGTAGGAAAAGAAAAATCAAGAAGGCTTTCATGAAGGCATGGCATATGACAATGAGCAGGGTTTTAAAAGAGGTGGGAATGAGGCAAGAATTTTTGGCTGGAAGAACAACGTGAATGCGCGTGGAAGCAGAAAAGCACACATAGATTTGAAGAATGGGGAGTACCTGGGCATGTTTAGAGGTGAAGCTACCAATGGTGTTAGCAATGGTGAGAAGGTGAGTTGGGGAAGTGGTTTAGAAGGTATTTCCTGATGCAGGGTCTGGGTAATGGCAATGAGGGAAGAGAGGCAGAGAGATCTGTTTAGAAGATATTACAGAGGGGCGCCTGGGCGGCTTGGTTAAGTGACTGATCACTTGAGTCACGATCTCACGGTCCTGGGTTTGAGCCCCGCATCGGGGTCCACACTCAGCACAGAGTCTCCTTGAAGTTCTACCCCTCCCTCCCCCTTCTCCTGCTTGCACTCTATTTCTCTCTCTAAATAAGTAAAATCTTAAAAAAAAAAAAGAAGCTATTACAGAGGTTCAAGTGCAAGCCGAGGTCCAGATGTAAGACAATGGGAATGGAAAGGGAGGGGGAATGATGGATACAAGAGGCACTTGAGATGGGGCTCACAGGACTTAACAAAGAAATAAATGTGGGAGGAATGAGAGAAGACATATCTATGCCAGACCCTTCTTTCCAACTCAGAATTTCTTCTTATTGATTTCTGAGTTAAAATGGAAGCCACCTTCCTCATTTAAATACACAAGAAACCACAAACTTAAGGAGATGCAATGACATTAAAAACCAGCAACATACCCCAACCATCTGCTATGGTCCTGGTTTAAATGTCCTTAAAAAAAGCATGGGTAGGTTCTGAAGCAGCGCAGCTCGGCCAGGAAAAAAGAAGTTGTTTGTAAGTAATAATAATTTTTAAAATAATAAAATATAAAGAAAACGTGGTAAACATACACACAATGGAATATTACTCAGCCATAAAAAATAAGGAAGCCTTGCCATTTGTGACAACATGGATGGACCTGGTGAAATAAATCAGACAGAAGACAAACACTATAAGATCTCACATATACGCCACTGAACTCAGACACAGAGAACAGACTGGTAGTGTGAAATGGGTGACGGGGATTCAAAGGTCCTAACTTCCAGTTATAAGAGAAACAAGTTACAGGGTGCCTGGGTGGCTCAGTCGGTTAAGTGTCCAGCTCTTGATTTTGGCTCAGGTCATCATCTCAGGGTAGTGAGATGGAGCCTGAAGTCAGACTCCGTGCTGGGCATGAAGCCTGCTGAAGATTCTCCTTCTCCCTCTGCTCCTCCCCCACCTCAAAAAAAATAAATAAAATTTTAAAAAATGAGTCATGGGGATGACTTAGTACAGCATGGTGATTATAGTTAATATTTTATTGTATATTTGAAGGTAAAATTGTAATTGCATGTGGTGATGGATGTTAACTACTTATCGTGGTGATCATTTTGCATTATATACAAATACCACATCATTAAGTTGTGCACTTGAAACTGACATGTCATATGTCAATTATATCATAATACAAAAAGATAAAAAATAATAATACTTAACATTTCTTGAATTTGTTCTTTGTGCTAACTCCCAGAGAGGTGTTTTATATGTTGATATTTCACTTAATCCCTCTTATCTCAGGAAAACTTCCTCCATAAGGTTCAGTCCACACAGGGTTGAGATCACACAGCTAGTACGTGACTACTGGAGATTTGAACTCAGGGTGATCTGCCATGCCATCAACACTGCTTTGGAGACAAGCCCACTGAGCTATGCTGTCAGAAACGAGGAACTATATCCAAAGCAGAAGAGGGCAAGCAGCCCTCTCTTTGAGTTAGCCAGAGTTTTGTTTTGTTTTGTTATGCACCTGTTCCTTGTAAAATTTGGAGCCATAATTACCAGGGGGCAGGCACCAAATTAATCCAGAATCTGTTAGAAATAGCAAGAGCTTAAAGAACTCAGACATGAAGTAAATATACAAAAAGCAAGAGCTTTCTTATCTATCAGCAATATCGTATTAGAAAATAATAAAAACAAAACAATAAAAACCAATCCTGTTCCCAGCAGCAGCTATAAATTTAAAACTAAGAACATTCTTACTAAGAAATGTGTGTATGGGATGGCCTATATGAAAAAGTTATAAATAGGGCCGCCTGGGTGGCTCAGTGGGTTAAAGCCTCTGCCTTAGGCTCAGGTCATGATCTCAGGGCCCCGTGATCCAGCCCCGCATCAGGCTCTCTGCTCAGCAGGGAGCCTGCTTCCCCCTCTCTCTCTGCCTGCCTCTCTGCCTACTTGTGATCTCTCTCTGTCAAATAAATAAATAAAATCTTAAAAAAAAGAAAAAGTTATAAATAAACAAGGAAGTATAGAACTGTAAAATAGACCATAAGTGCTAAAACCATGCAAAGCAATCTTAATAATCAATGGGGAAAATTACAATTGTTCTATGACCTTTAAACATTTTTATCAAAACACTAAAAATTCTCTTACTATCCACTCTGCTATAAATTTATGAGGCAATGGAAAAAAATTAAGTTACTATTTTTTTAGTACACTGTCATTTAAACATTAGACACATTGAGAATTTAAAGTGTTGCAGTATTTTGTAAAAAAAAAAAGCTAACCAGTGTTACTTTTTAAAAAATATTTATTTATTTATTTGACAGAGATCACAAGTAGGCAGAGAAGCAGGCAGAGAGAGGAGGAAGCAGGCTCCCTGCCGAGCAGAGAGCCCAATGCGGGGCTCGATCCCAGGACCCTGGGATCATGACCTGAGCCGAAGGCAGAGGCCTTAACCCACTGAGCCACCCAGGTGCCCCTAACCAGTGTTACTTTTAATAGTGCTTGTCTTCTCCTCCTATAAATTACTAGCAAGCTATATTTTCTACACCTTAACAAACTGTCAAACTCCTTTTAAAGTTTTGGATCAATGTTCTGTATTTTATTTTTTTGGAAGTTCAAAGTGTCGGTGTTTGCCAGTGTCACTGTCTCTGGAACATCTTCATCCTTTTTGTCATGACAACTTTTAAACACCATTTATGTCATTAGTTTCACCCTCACTAAATTCCTAGGGCTGCATTTCTAGGATCTCTTGAATTCCCAAGTTTAGCTATTTCTTCTGTAATCTCATTTATGTTCTAATCTATGTCCCACTTCCAGCAATATCACTTTTTGTTTCTTGGATGCACTTTTATCTTTGTGTGCCCTTTCAATTATCCATTTTTGTAAAATAGTACATGAGTTTATCACTGCGAGACAAAGAGACAACACAACTACACAGTATTGTTCAGTGAATAATCACCAACACACCAAAAGAAATGATATGATTACTCACTAATCACACTGTGCTTTTGTTATTTATGTAGCGAATTTGCAGACTAAGTTTGTACTTTATGCAATTACTCGATTGTATACCATGGTGACTAAAATTCAACTTTGGTGTCGGTGGATTGGTGTTATTTAATTAAATCATGGTAAGTGAAAATTGTGAATATCAGAATCATGCAAAGAGAGAACTGTCTGTACTTTATGCAAGTGTCCCAACCTACTTTAATAAATGGAGAGATACCATACTTAGTTTTTACTTAGTGCTTACTACATGTCATGTGCTATTCTAAGTTCCTGTTTACACAGGTGTTAATTTACTTAACCTGTATACAAACCCTACAAGTAAGTGCTAGTAGTATTCTCATTTTTTAGTTAAAGAAACTGAAGGGCAGGGGTGCCTGGGTGGCTCAGTCAGTTAAGCATCCCACTCTTGATTTCGGCTCAGGTCATGATCTCGGGGTTGTGAGATCAAGCCCTGCATCAGGCTCTGCGCTAGGCATGGAGTCTGCTTAAGATTCTCTCTCTCCTTCTCTCTCTGCCCCTCCCCCATACCCAACCCCCCAGAAGAAGCCAGGGCACAGAAAGATCAAATAACTTTCTAAAAGTTCCACAGCTAGGGAATAGCAATTCCAGAATTTGAACTCAAGTAGTCTGACTCCTAAGCCTAATAAACACTTTACCAATACCCTGTGCTGCCCCATGTACTAGAGTGCCAAGATGCTGATTTTTCCCATAGTAAGTTATAAGTTTAATGCTATTCCCATAACCATTACAGCAGGATTTTTATAAGGAAAACTTGAGATGTTCCAAGTTCATTTAGAAAACAATAGTTTAGAGAAATTAGTAATTCTCTTATAATATTAAAACACAATTTAAATCTGTAGTAATTAAGACAATGCAGTACCAGAACTAGAGTTGAAAGACAGATCAAAGGAATGCATGGTGGCCCAGAAAAAGACTGTCATATCTTTAAATGTTTTTTAGCCTAAGAGTAAGTTGTATCCCAAATCAGAAAGAAAATGAAATATAATGTACAAATGGTGTTTGGTGAGTTGGTTAACTAGCATAAAATAAAATTGGATCACTTCTTATTTCATATAAAAATAAATTTCAGGTAGTTTAGAGACTTAGTAGAGAAAATGAGACCATAAATGCATAGATAAAAATAAAAGTGAATATTTTAAATATCTTGGGGCTAGAGAGGACTTTTTTTAAAGATTTTATTTATTTGAAAGAGAGAGAGAGTGCGAAGCAGACTCCCTGCTCAGCAAGGAGCCTGACACAGGGCTCCACCCTAGGACGCTGGGATCATGACCTGAGCCCAAGGCAGACACCCAACCGACTGAGCCACCGAGGCACCCCAAGAGGACTTTCTTAATATAAAAGAATTAGGAAGAAAAAAGAAAAACACAATATAGTCAACCATATTCAAATTGAAAACTTCTGTAGATCAAACAGGTAATGAGCAAAATTAAAAGACCAACCAAAAACTGATATTTTTGCTTTGAAACAATATAACAGTGTTGGTAGTATTCTGATTATGTAAAGAGCTCACAGAAGGAAGTAGGGAAAACCTGTGGCCTAATAGGAAAAAAAAAAAAAGACCAAAAGTAGATGGTATGCAAATGAAATATAAAAATCTAATCAAGATATTTAAAAGTTAAATTCTCTATGTAATAGTTGAAATGCAGATTAAAATAACATGTGTTTTTGGCCTAGTAATTAGAAAGATATTTTTGTATGTATTTTCTTGTAACATCCACATTTGGTGAGGATGGGATGAAACAGTGACCCTTAATACTCCTGCTGGAAGTATACATTAATACACCTTTTCTGGAATGCAATCTATTGAATTTCTTTTTAATTCACAATTTTGCTTGGTCATGTATCTTCTGGGAGTCCTTCCTAAGAATACTGGTGTTATTTGTAATATTGACAAACTGGGCATGGGACTACTCATTAAGACAAAAATAGTTAAACAAAATGTGCCACAGTCTTTCAATTTTGCAACTAATCAGAGTGCTGTTTTCAAAGAATATGTATGGGAACGAGGAATGCTTAAATACATTTGGCAAGAATTAAGGCAAGGGGATTCCAAATCATACACTATGATCCCAAATTTGTAAGATAAAAGTAAACTTTTGTATAGAAAAAATATATGGAACTATAACCAAATGTTATCCCTGGGTGATGAAGGGACTACAGGTTATTTCCATCTTCTTTTCAACTTTCTGCACTTTCCAGTTTCTCTAAAACAGACATGTATTGTGTTTATAATTAAGCATTGTTTAAACGTTTTTCTCTGCATCCACCCATCCATCCACCCACTCACTCATCCTTTTTTTTTAATACTTTATTTATTTATTTGACAGACAGAGATCACAAGTAGGCAGAGAAGCAGGCAGAGAGAGAGGAGGAACCAGGCTCCCTGCTGAGCAGAGAGCCTGATGCGGGGCTCGATCACGGGGCCCTGGGATCATGACTTGAGCCAAAGGCAGAGGCTTTAACCCACTCAGCCACCCAGGAGCCGTCCCCACTCACTCATCCTTTTCCTCTTCTTCAACTCTTAAAGAAAACTGTTTTTCTTCCCCTGTCCTAGGCTTGCTTCCCTTGTTGTCAAGAGACATCATTCAATTGGTTAATTATATCCCCTTTAAAGCTCTGTCTCTCCCTTCACTTGCACTTCTTTCTCTTGACCCTTACACACGATCACATCCCTACTACCCCAAACCACTCTCACTTAATCTTACTCTCTTTCTGCCACCATCTTTCTCCATGAACACCTTGTTAGTATATTCTACATTGAAACCGTCATGATCTGGCTTTCAAGTCGATTACCGGCATGCTTTTCTGAAATCTCCACTTGTCGTTGCCTACTCCGGTACTTCCCACCTGTCCTGAGCATCTCCACCCCGTAGGCAGCATTGGCCAGTGTTGACCAAGCTCTTGCACAAAACCGTGGCATTGGTGGCAGACATTGCCCCTTTCGACTTCCAGCTTCACCTCTCCCAACACCTTTATCCTTCCTCCGTCCATCCCTACCTGATGTGATATTAACAGTCTCTGCCTCTCCTCTTTCCTTCTCTCTCTAGACTCTTGGCAATTCAGACTTCTTTTTTTTTTTTTAAAGACTTTTATTTATTTATTTATTTATTTGACAGACAGAGATCACAAGTAGGCAGAGAGGCAGGCAGAGAGAGAGAGGGAAGCAGGCTCCCCACCGAGATTTTATTTATTTATTTGACAGATCACAAGTAGGCAGAGAGGCAGGCAGAGAGAGAGGAGGAAGCAGGCTCCCCGCTGAGCAGAGAGCCCGATGCGGGGCTCCATCCCAGGACCCTGAGACCATGACCTGAGCGGAAGGCAGAGGCTTTAACCCACTGAGCCACCCAGGCGCCCCGGCAATTCAGACTTCTATTTTCACCTTTTGCAGGCTTTACCTCTCTCCTATGTTCAAGTCTCGCTTTTCCAAGTCCCTGCTCAACTTTTACCACCCTCATGCCTTGGCATGCATAGCCAGCTCCACTTGTGGACAGTCAAGAATCTCTCATCTCCCCAAACCTACTCTTCTTCCAGACTTGTCTGTTTCTATAAATGGTACCACCTAAGTTCCTCTTCAAAATATTCACATGGCTTTGAGAAACAGACTGTCCTTTCCACACCCACTGCCAAAGCCTCAGGCTCAGGCTCCTGTCTTTATTATTTTTTTTCCCTGCAGAGATGAAGAAGGCTCTATCCTGCATCTTTGTATTGGACTTTTTTTTTTTTTTTGGTACGATGACCCTCCTTCCAGGCTGTAGGAAGTGTGAATGGGAAGTTTCCCATTACCCACTGCATGCACCTTATCAGAAGTGCAGCATACATATCTTATAACTCTTCCAGGATATATTTTCTTACTTCGTTTTATTTAAAGGACAAGCCCATACAGTTTCCAGAAGCCTACCACTGAGATGGAATTTGAGGAAACAGAGCGTTAGGGGTCTGAGCAATCTTGGCACAGAGGCAGAGAGGAACAACCATCAAATCAATTCCATAATTTATGAGACGACCCAGAGATGGGTCACATGTGTGACATGGGGGGAGCTTCCCATTTTAGCTAGCAATTCTTGCTAACTAACTGTGAAGCTTTGAAAAGCATTATTTAGGGGCACCTGGGTGGCTCAGTGGGTTAAAAGCCTCTGCCTTCAGCTCAGGTCATGATCCCAGGGTCCTGGGATCGAGCCCCACATCGGGCTCTCTGCTCAGCGGGGAGCCTGCTTCCTCCTATCTCTCTGCCTGCCTCTATGCCTACTTGTGATCTGTCAAATAAATAAATAAAATCTTAAAAGAAAAAAGAAAAGCATTATTTAAGTGGACGCATGCACCCTCCCCATGTTCACAGTCTTGGGCAAAACCATGGTCTTCACACTCTAATGAAGGTTCCACTTCACAGCAATTGGAATGTTCTTCTTCAGCAAGAGAGCTTGCCTTACACACACACTGACAGCTGCAGTCATCAGCAATAGACCTAACAATGATGACCTTCTCTGGGGCTACACACAACAGACTCCTAGACTTTTCTTAAGGAAGAAAAATAGGGTCACGTGGGTGGCTCAGTGTGCCTTCAGCTCAGGTCATGATCTCAGGGTCCTGGGATCAAGACCCCCATTGGGCTCTCTGCTCAGCGGGGAGCCTGCTTCACCCCTCTTTCTCTGCCTGCCTCTCTGCCTACTTGTGATCTCTCTCTCTGTCAAATAAATAAATAAATTTTTTTTTTAAAAAAGAAGAAAAAAATACACACATACATAGAGGTTTTCTTTGGTGCAATCTTTGTATTTTGCCCTTTGTACATGGCTCACCACTCCACCCTCATCATTTACTCTCCCACCTCCCTCCTGACTCTAGCCTTCTAATCTACGGTAACAATTCACTATGTGTCCTCTCATATTTTTCTTCCTGGCCAAATAATCACATACAAATTACACACACACCTTAAAACACATATTTCAGGGGCGCCCGGGTGGCTCAGTGGGTTAAAGCCACTGCCTTCGGCTCAGGTCATGATCCCAGGGTCCTGGGATCGAGCCCCGCATCAGGCTCTCTGCTCAGCAGGAAGCCTGCTTGCCCCTGTGTCTCTGCCTGCCTCTTTGCCTACTTGTGATCTCTGTCAAATAAATAAATAAAATCTTAAAAAAAACTTTTTAAATTAAAAAAATTTCATAAAAATGAGATAAATAACACTTTTCTGCATCTTATTTTCACACATAGTGGTAGAGTTCTAGTTCATTATTGTTGATGTCTGCATAATATTCCACTGCACTGATGTATAGTTGAGCCTTGAACAACATGGGTTTGAACTGCACAGGACCACTAACATACAGCTTTCTTTGGATAAATGCAGTATAGTATTGTAAAGGTTTCTTTTTATCTTCCTTGTGATATTTTTAAATAACATTTTGTCCGGCTTATGCTATTTTAAGAATACAGTATATGAGACACATAGACCAGTGGAACAGAGTAGAGAGCCCAGATATGGACCCTCAACTCTATGGTCAAATAGTCTTCGACAAAGCAGGGAAAAATATACAGTGGAAAAAAGACAGTGTCTTCAATAAATGGTGCTGGGAAAATTGGACAGCTATATGTAGAAGAATGAAACTCGACCATTCTCTTACACCATACACAGAGATAAACTTGAAATGGATAAAGGACCTCAACGTGAGACAGGAATCCATCAGAATCCTAGAGGAGAACATAGGCAGTAACCTCTTTGATATCAGCCACAGCAACTTCTTTCAAGATATGTCTCCAAAGGCAAAGGAAACAAAAGCGAAAATGAACTTTTGGGACTTCATCAAGATCAAAAGCTTCTGCGCAGCAAAGGAAACAGTCAACAAAACAAAGAGGCAACCCACAGAATGGGAGAAGATATTCACAAATGACAGTACAGACAAAAGGTTGATATCCAGGATCTATAAAGAACTTCTCAAACTCAACACACACAAAACAGATAATCATGTCAAAAAATGGGCAGAAGACATGAACAGACACTTCTCCAATGAAGACATACAAATGGCTATCAGACACATGAAAAAATGTTCATCATCACTAGCCATCAGGGACATTCAAATTAAAACCACATTGAGATACCACTTTACACCAGTTAGAATGGCCAAATTAGCAAGACAGGAAACAACGTGTGTTGGAGAGGATGTGGAGAAAGGAGAACCCTCTTACACTATTGCTGGGAGTGCAAGTTGGTGCAGCCACTTTGGAGAACAGTGTGGAGATTCCTTAAGAAATTAAAAATAGAGCTTCCCTATGACCCTGCAATTGCA
>PISX010000928.1:93601-226262 GCA_004024625.1 Mellivora capensis
AAGAAGGGCCATCTGTACCCCAATGTTTATAGCAGCAATGGCCACGGTCGCCAAACTGTGGAAAGAACCAAGATGCCCTTCCACGGACGAATGGATAAGGAAGATGTGGTCCATATACACTATGGAGTATTATGCCTCCATCAGAAAGGATGAATACCCAACTTTTGTAGCAACATGGACGGGACTGGAAGAGATTATGTTGAATGAAATAAGTCAAGCAGAGAGAGTCAATTATCATATGGTCTCACTTATTTGTGGAGCATAACAAATAACACGGAGGACATGGGGAGATGGAGAAGAGAAGTGAGTTGGGGGAAATTGGAGGGGGAGATGAACCATGAGAGACTATGGACTCTGAAAAACAATCTGAGGGTTTTGAAGGGGGGGGTGGGAGGTTGGGGGAGCCAGGTGGGGAGTATTGTGGAGGGCACGCATTGCATGGAGCACTGGGTGTGGTGCATAAACAATGAATTCTGTTACACTGAAAAGAAATAAATTTTAAAAAAGAGTACAGTATATGATACACATAGCATACAAAATATGTGTTAAAATAAATAAAATTTAAAAGGGGGCAACTGGGTGGCTCAGTCATTAAGCGTCTGCCTTCAGCACAGGTCATGATCCTGGGGTTCTGGGATCGAGCCCCAGATCAGGCTCCCTGCTCAGCGGGAAGCCTGCTTTCCCTCTCCCACTCCCCCTGCTTATGTTCCTGCTCGCTCTCTCTCTCTCTGTCAGATAAACAAACAAACAAACAAATAATGTGTTAATTGGCTGCTTATGTTATTAGTAAGGCTTCCAGTCAACAGTAGGCTGTTAGTAGTTAAGTTTGGGGGGAGGATTTAAAGGTTATGTGTGGGATTTTTGACAGCTTGGAGGGGGTTGGTGCCCCAACATCCATGTAGTTCAAGGGTCAACTGTATTACTCATTTATTCGAGCATTCTCGTTGTTTTCATTTTGGAGGGGGGATGGGGTGTGTGTGTCCACAAACAATGTTGCAATAAACGTGCTTGTGTATAGAACCTTGTGTGCTTTTATTTCCAGGGGACATATTCTCAGGACCATGATTGCCTACGTAAAGTATATTCCAGCATCTTTCAACATCCATTCAGGAAGACGCAGTTTTCCTTTTAAAAGTTTTTCCCTGTCTGATGGATGCAACGTGATATTCCATTATTACTTTGGTCTGAGTCTCCTTGACCACTAGCAAACTTGAGCATCTGGTCATAATGTGCTTAGCCTTTTGGATTACCATCCTCCAAATGTGTCTCTTCACATCCTCTGCTGATTTTTAAAAAGAAGATTTTATTTATTTATTTATTGAAGAGAGAGTGAGAGAGCACAAGCTAGGGCAGGGAGGCGGGGGGTGGGGGGCAGAAGGAGTGGGCACAGTAGGCTCTCCGTCAGCAGGGAGCCCAACGTGGGACTCGAACCCAGGACCCTAGGATCATGACCTGAGCCGAAGACAGACATTTAAGTGACTGAGCCACCCAGACACCCCCCTTTGCTGATTTTTACTTTGGGACTATTCATTCCCTTCTATTTAATTTGCAAGACCTCTCTGTACACTGTAGATGCATCTTCTGTCTGTCCTTTGCATTACAAATAATGTTATAAATCTATTATTCGTCTGCGGACGTTGTTGACAGTTTCTTTTGCCATACAGAAGTTTTAAATTCATACAATATCTACTAGATCCACCTTTTCTTTTCTAGCTTCTGAGTACTCAGTCTTGCCCCACGTTTTGTCCATGTAGTCTCCAGGAATGTCCTGCAAGATTCTTATTAGTTTATATTTCAGTTTCATCTATGATTTATTTTAATATACGATGAAAGATAGTGTCCGTGCAATGTTATTTTCCTCTAGAAAGACGTCAGATGTACTATCGTTGATTAAATCACCTTTTTCCCCAATAAATTAAAATGTCATTTTGTAGGACCAGATATCCAGGCACATTATAAAGCCACTGAAATCTAATTAAATCAATATACTATTAGCATTGGACCAGACAAATTAGATAAATGGTACAGAAAAGAGAATCATATACTCGCTGCGTTGAAAGACTCAATTTTCAGAAGAGTCCTCTCTCTCCTTTGAGTCCCCAAAGAAGACATGGGGAACCTCAAAGGGATGGTATAAGGATAAAGGAAACAAGGCAAGGGAAGCTTAGCACAGTCCGTGGCACACTGCACGCCTGTGAGAGATAAGCCTGCGGTGTTGTCCAATCTCGTGACACCTGCTCTGTCTTGAACGCACTATGTCTGCCTTCTGCAACTCCACTTTGAGCTCCTGGGGGGCAGTCACTGTGTCTCAGCTCCCTCAGGACCTAGAATGACCCTAAGGAATCAACCAGAATTTATCCCTGTAGACAACAGCCGTGTGCTTTGGCAGTTGTCACTTTACCTCCTTTGCAGAATCTGGGCTGACGGAGTCCTCTGTCTTCCGGGCCGGACGCCTACCGCTGGCTGCGAGGAGTTGCTCCGGTGGGTCTCTTCTCACCAGGACGTGCTCATAGTCAGTTGCAGCTCTTTTTTTTTTTTATGAAAATTTTTTATTTTTTTAAAAATTTTTTATTTCATTTCTTTTCAGCATAACAGAATTCATAGTTTTTGCACCGCACCCAGTGCTCCATGCAATGCGTGCGCTCCATAATACCCACCACCTGGCTCCCCCAACCTCCCACCACCCGCCCCTTCAAAACCCTCAGGTTGTTTTTCAGAGTCCATAGTCTCTCATGGTTCACCTCCCCTTCCAATTTCCCTCAACTCCCTTCTCCCCTCCATCTCCCCATGTCCTCCGTGTTATCTGTTATGCTCCGCAAATAAGTGAAACCATATGATATTTTACTCTCTCTGCTTGACTTATTTCACTCAGCATAATCTCTTCCAGTCCCGTCCATGTTGCTACAAAAGTCGGGTATTCATCCTTTCTGATGGAGGCATAATACTCCATAGTGTATATGGACCACATCTTCCTTGCAGCTCTTATTAATGGTCTACACTGGCCAATTCCATGGATACATTTGCCTCTGCTTTGTCTTGCTAATGCTTAGCAGTCCTTGGCACAGTATAGGATACACAGTGAATTATTCTGGGTAACTTTTTCTTTATTTTTATAAAATCCACCACCTAGTGGGATAGGAATGTCTATTTTTATGAGTTATTTTAGAATTACTTTAAAATAGCCTAGGACTTTTCATAATTTATTTTATCACAAAAATTTGAAAAGTATTTATTTTATGCCACCTGCTGAAGAAAAAAGACGAAAGAGAACCCCTGTATAAATTAGTTGAAAAAGATTCTTCTTACAAGGACAAGTAAAATTTTGATTAATTAACATGAACCCTACTAACTAAGCTGTCAGTGAATCAAGTGCTATTCTAAGCTTTGGAGGTGAGGGGAAAGTAGAAAACAGCAATATCAAACACCTGTAGATGACATCAAGAATTCCTTGAAAGAATAGGGATTCTAAGATATAATATAGGACTCCCAGTTAAATCGGAGATACACAATGCAATTTTTCAGTATGTAAGTATGTCTGAAATGCTGCACAGAATAATACCTATACTGAACAATTATTTATTTCTCTAAAATTCACATTTAACTAAGTGCTCTGTGTTTTATTTGCCAAGTCTGTCAACCCTAATAAAAATCTATGTTTTATGGGACACTTGGGGAATCATAACTGTTTCATCGTGGTGTGTCCCAAGTTAACAGTCTGAGGACTTCCTGTATACACAGTTGGTGTTCAATAAATGTTTGTCGAACTGATGACATAATGGTGATTACTAATAGTTACTTCTTGGTCACTGAGTTGTTTAATGGCATGAAAAAGAACTGATGTAAACTTCGAAAGAATTCTGACAATAAGGCAGCCACAAAAGGGAGTTTTTGATTAACTCTTTATTAACCAAATAGAAAAAGCTCCCCCATTTGGGAGAGCATCTCATGGTGCTGCTGAAAGGCACTTAAAATTTATCCTGGCTTATATATGTGAGGTTTCTAACTTTTTGGCTTGGGGCTTGAATATCACAACTTGTGTGTGTGTGTGTGTGTGTGTGTGTGTGTGTATGTGGGGGGAGGGTTAGAGGCAGGGGGCAGGAGAGGCAAGACAAGAAATGTAAGGCCAATGAATGGAAAACAAAACACTTGAAAACTTTTCTTCCTGCTACATTTCATGGAGAGTTAATGGCTTTTTTAAAGTACTTTCAAAATCAGAATTAGCCAGTGCAGAGTAGCGGGCACAAATATGGCTTCTAGTGTTCTCTTAATGACGGGATCAAACGAAGAAGCTCTTCTACATGCTCTTTATGAAAGAGCAGGAGAACCAATGTGATGTTTAGTTTCTTGGAGGAAACTGAAAAAAAATAATCCCATATTACCACAATAGAGCATGAGTTCAATGCAAATGGAAAAGACTGGTGGCTTATTAATAGGCTCTCCCTGTAGCAAGCTGGCCTTCCCGGCTTCAGTTTGAAATTGATTATTTTAATACAGAATTCCTGAATGAAAGAGGTTCTTGGCCTTTTCCTGGGCTGTTGAATAATGTATGTGGGAGAAAGCAAATAGCAGCAGAGGGTCTCAGCTGCGGGAACAATGGCGCACACCCAGAGCTGAGGGGGCAGGTTAGTTTATCATCGCCTTGTCAATCCTCCTAGCCTGGGAATCGCAGGGCAGCCTGGAAAGCAGCAGCTGCCTGACGTGTGGTGAAGTGACCGGGGCACTTTACAGAGGCGACTCCATTTACCCATCTGAAAACAGGATATCGATTTTCCTCCAGCTCTGGAGAGAAAAGAGCCGTCCTGAAAATATATGGGGACCACCATTTATCCAGGCTCCTCCCCCAACAATCACACCACCCCAACTGTTTTCTTGGCTTCCTCTCCACAAAGTTCCATTTTTTTCCTTCTTCACCTGGGGTGAGAAGAAATCAACCCCCCTCTTCCTCCCTTCTGTGACTACATTGCTCAAAGTATTTTTAAGCTGAAACTGGAAAAGTACGTAATGACTGGCATCTGGGGATAGAGTTTATGAATTAGAAATCAATTTTTTCCATCCACATGGAAATAGCATGTTCCAATAAACTTCAGGCTGGCACTTTACAGTTCTCATCTCAAGCTGTGTGCACCTTAAGTCATTAAGGCAAAAACTGTAACATCCTAGAACAATAACAACCTTCAACTCCTCAGAGGTCCTTATGGTGAAATTTTTCCTTCATACATAAAAGCCTAAAAGATCTTAGGACCCAGATCAGATGGCGGGGTGGCTAGGAAGCTACTTTTGTCATAGTGAGCATCCGCAAGTGCTCCGTAGACCTGCAGGAGTTTAAAAGCAATGTGCGAAGAGCATGGGGAGAAATGAGGCAGCCCGAAGACCAAGTTCCCAGGAGGTGACTTGAACTACTCCACGTGCTTCCAAAGACTAGAACTGTGTTACCTGAGGTCAATCCCAATTTCTTTAATGGCTCATATCTTCACGGGTTCAAAACTCCTACCATGCTGAGAAGACAATGGGCGATGGGACGCATCTTTCCCTAGACAGGGAAAAGTCATGGGTAAGTGAGAGATGACCCTCCAGTCCTCACCAAGACTTAGCCAGAGATTAGGTGGGGACTCCCAATCCTGGATTTTTTTTTTTTCTGAAAAATTCCCTGTCTCAACCACCACTGTGGGAAGTCTCACAGAAATTAGGGAACACCAAGAAAAAGGATTAGGGAGATAGAAGAAAAGTAAAGAGGTAAAAGAACTCTGAAAAAGCAAATAGGAAAACTCAGTCCTAATTGCTGCAAAGGTAGGTCAGCGACGGCAAGTGCTGGCTTTAACCCAGGGTGTTCACCCCACCAGGATCCAGAAAGGCAAGCTGGAACTTGTGAGCGGCCCCAGTTGTGGAGCTCTCTGTTATGCTAAACAAGCACCGGAGGTGGACTGGCCCAACCATCTGCTAGAGACATGCATAAATCGAGGGAAGGTAGAGCAGTACAGCATGTGTATAAGCAAAAGCATGTCATTAAAAAGCAGCAGAAAGCAACCAGAGAACAGAACGCAGTGGGCAGAGATTAGTGTTCCAATTATTATTAATGTTAATAACCACATGCGGGGAACTTCGGGTCTTCTTTATTATTCATCAGAGACGACGCCTCCAACAGTGTGGGGACAGGGAGGGCTAGCGTGGCCACTGGAATTTTTATCATTTATTTGATTGCATGACACCATCCCCACCTGAACAAGCCCGGGATGGCACAGAGTCCTTGTCCTCTCAAGTGTGGGCTTTTGCCAGCTTTAACATTAACCTTTTTTAATAATGTAGAAACACAGAAATAGAGAAGAAAAAAATCCACACAGACACAATCCCTGTTAACATTCTGATCTATGTTTTTCAGCTGTTCTTTTGCCGATTCTCTTTCCTGCCTTTACTATTCGTACGTGTCACTGTCCTTTCCACTTAACGTAATGAGCAGCTTCCGATTACTGGGTGGTCTTTGAAATTTGGTCATTTGAATAGCGCATATGTATTTGAGAAGTTTGAGGAGACTTTAAAATTAATTTTATGTTTTAGGATGACCTGCTATGCCTTGACTATTTAGGGACATCCTTATTTCGAAGGCAGGACAGGGAGGTAGGGGGAAATAGCAGAATGGGGAAGGGAATCACTAGCCCAAAGGAAGAGAGCATGTGCCAGAGTTGAGCCATTCTAAGGGGCAGTCTACATCGGGGGCTTCCAACTGGCAGCTCATTTTAATCCTAGCTGTGCTTTGTCGGGACCATAGAGATTTCTTTTAATGTTGCTTTTGAATGACTCTAGATATGGCACATACACTCTAGTTTGCCACAAGCCCCACCAGTCTTTATTGCATTGTACTCCTCTGTTTCCTTGCATTTCCATCTCTGCCTGGCACCTGTAGGCATTTACAATTAGAACCCCTGCTGTGATTTTAAGGTATCCTGGAATACCTCACTTCCGCACGGAATCCTCTAAACCAGTGGTTCTTAACCATGGGTGATTTTTTTCCTCCCAGGGGACATTGGACAATGTCTAGAGATCATTTTTTAATTGTCATAACTGTAAAGGGGGTTGTTGCATGACTGGCATCTAGTAAGTTGAAGCCAGAGATGCTATTAAACATCCTGCAATGCACAGGAAAGTCCCCCACAACAATTACCCAGCCCAACAGGTTAGGAATACTGAGATTGAGAAACTGCTCTAAACCGGGGCTGGGCCTTCCACCATCGGTCCCTTGAAAAATGCAGATCCTACTGCTTTCCGTGCATGAGCTCATTGCACCTCCCAACAATCCTATGAGACAAAGGAAGAAACCAAGGCTCAGAGACATTAAATGACCAGTTCCAAGTCAGCCATCTAGTGAGTAGTAAAACTGGAACTTGGAAACTTGCGTTACTGACTCCGGAGGTCAAGCTCTTAGCCCAGAGGAGGGCTCAATGTTTACTGAAAATGTACCCCGAGCTAGAACACTACATTAAGTGTTTTGCCCAAATTATGCCACTTAATTGTCACAAAATCCCATGGAGTGTATATTATCAACCCCACCAAACAGGTGAGGAACCTGAGGATTAGAGAAGCATCATGATTAGACCTTTATCACCATCGGTTGGCCTTCCTAGGTCTACAGTTAGTCAAAGCCTGAAACTTCAGTCCCTCATGCTGTCACACCAGAGGCAGGGACATGGAATCAATCAAGCACTGACCTTAGACCAGAGAACCTACTTCGAAGGCCTGACTGTGCCACAGTCTTAATGGCTGCCGGACCTCAGTCAAGTCCCTGGACCCAGGGGCCCTACACAATGCTCAAGGGAAGAAAGAAGCCAGAGCGTGGCCCTTGGTTTCCTGTAGTTAGCTTCAGTATATTTAGAGGAAGTCCCTCTGCCTGACAGAACAATGAGGAAATCTGGCCAGTCTAGTAAAAACACTTTCAATCAAAGGGGATGAACCGGAAATATTGAGCGGCTCTATCTCAAAAGGCAGCCATGAGCCCTTAATGGCTTCCAAAATAGAAATATGCACATTAATCCTCTCTTGATTCTTCCTCAATTATCACATCTTGTTACCTTAATCTGAGCATCTTTCAAAGTCAACTCCTTCTACTAACAATGCCTAACAAAGTCCTGATTTTTTTAAAACATAAACTGTTGACGATATCTACGTAATCTTATAGTAATACTATCTGGAGGCTTGGGGACACTTTTTCTTGTCCAGTAATGAGAATATCCTCTGGGTCTTTTTACCTACTCCAGCAGGGCCTCCTCAGGCAGTTCGGGCTAACGATGAATTGAATTATAATGAGGTGTCTTTTAGATGAATCAACAGAGTCATTTGTTAGTTTATCATAGCAACTGCCCAAAACTCAAATTTGCAAAGATACAGTATCACTGAAAGGAAAGTATCATGATCCAATATTGAAACTATGAAGAAACTTTACCTAGTAGTTTTCACAACTTCAGTCTCTGGTATGGCCATGTTTGCCTTGAAAGTTTAAATTATCTTCCAGTGCCTCAGGGCAACTTGGCACACAACTTGGGAACCACAGGTATACAATGAAATTTACACGTGTCTTCAAATTCAGGCTCTGAGGTCCTTATTCTCGCCTCCCAATGGGTACATAGTATTATTATTTCTCGTGTGTAATTCCAAAAATTTCTCTGCATAATCAAATGGAAACACAATATACCTAGTGATCTGATCTGTAGTTTTCTTTTTGCTTCAAAAATCTTAAAGATCATTTCTTAGCAGTACATTTAATTCCTTGTCTTTTTTAATAGTTGCAAGGTAAATGGTAATTTATACAACAAAATGTCTATTGGTGTTCATTTCGTTGTTTAGCATGAATAGCAGCATTGTAATGAATATCCTTCTACATTTATCTTTATCCACTTGCAGGATAAATTCTAGAAACAGAATTTCTGGACCATGTTATGTGCATTTAAAATTTTGAGGGATATTAAATTTGTTGGAATTAATTTCAATTAATAGATACAAACACACCCTTAAAAAAGTTTAGGCAAGAGAGAGGAAACCTCCAGGTGACATATTAGGAAAGGAGACAGAATGACCTAGGGCAGACAGGCTACTTAAACAGGAATAGAAAAGACAGATATCGGGGACTAGCAAACAACATGTCTATATCAGAGGTTTTGAGGGTTTTGTGGATAGAATGCAGGGTGCCTGTGTAATTTAGGAGAGGAAAAATCTAAACCCTTATTTTCACTAACCTCTAAATATAATCTAACATTTCTTTCAAGTGTGAATGGAGGCAACAATCCACAGTAGTATTAACACTACTTGTAAATCTGTCACCAAAAGCAATCACACATAGTTTCGTTTCACAGTACTATTGTTGCAGATACCTTGAAATATATTTTATGTTCATTTTTATGTTTTTTAAAAGATTTATTTACTTGAGAGAGAGAGAAAGCAGGGGAGGGGCAGAGGGAAAGGGAGAGAGAATTTCAAGCAGACTCCACGCTGAGCACAGAGCCCCACGCAGGGCTCCATCTAATGACCCTGAGATCATGGCCAGAGCTGAAATCAAGAGTCGGTCACTCAAACAACTTAGCCACCCAGGTGCCCCACCCATCAGTTCTTTCAAATAATGGCAAATATTAGACCCACTGCAAGATCTTGTTATTTAATGCATTAATAAAGGAGCGCACATAATATTATATCTGAAACTTGTTTTTAAAATGTTATGGTAACTGGGGCGCCTGGGTGGCTCAGTCGTTAAGCGTCTGCCTTCAGCTCAGGTCATGATCCCAGGGTCCTCAGTGGGAAGCCTGCTTCTCCCTCTCCCAGTCCCCCTGCTTGCGTTCCCCTTCTCACTGCCTCTCTGTCAAATAAATAAATAAATAAAATCTCTTATAAAAAATAAAATAAAATGTTATGATAACTGTATTCCCATATAGTGTGTGATTCTACACATTTTATTTTATGCCATCATATTAGTTATCTGTCACTGCATAACAAAGGACCACAAACTTAGTGGTTTCAGACGACAGGCATTTATGATCTCACAGTTTCTGTAGGTCAAGGGTCATGCTACAGCTTTGCCAGGTCCTCTGCTTCAGGATCTCACAAAGACTACCACCGAAGTAAGGGTTAGGGCTGTGGTTACATCTTGAGGCTCGGCTGGGGATTCATCTGTAAGTTCACATGTTTGTTGACTAAATTCAGTTCTCTGTTGCCCTTTGGACCAAGGGTCTCAGTTTTTTGTTGCTTTATCCCTGTCACTCAGAGCCACCCTCAGTCCCTTGAGAATAACTGACAACCATAGCCTCTTCCATAGAATGACTGACAACGTAGCTACTCAGTCAAGTCAGCAAGGGGGAGAACCTGCTAACATAACAGAGGTTAAAATCTGTGTAAGATTTCCAGAGCGGTAGAGGGAGGAGTGCAATACACTGACTCCCTAATAAACAATGATGGAGGGGGCGCCTGGGTGGCTCAGTGGGTTAAAGCCTCTGCCTTCGGCTCGGGTCATGATCTCAGGGTCCTGGGATGGAGCCCCGCATCGGGCTCTCTGCTCAGCGGGGAGCCTGCTTCCCCCTCTCTCTCTGCCTGCCTCTCTGCCTGCTTGTGATCTCTCTCTGTCAAAGAAATAAATAAAATCTTCAAAAAAAAACAATGATGGAGGTGGGAAACAAACTGTAAAAAAATCATCAAATTGTCCTAATGGCATAGAACAGAGACAAACACATTCACAGAAATCTACTAAATCATGGTAAGTGACTTTGTGGCATTTGAATCATCACCTGCTCTGCCCTTTCTCCTCCACCAGCTCCATTTTGGAAGAAATTACTCTGGGAGCTCTATTCCTGGCGGGTGCAGTCAGGAAAATAGGAACGGCTCTCCCCTCAGCTTTCAGTCTAGGGCCGTGAGGTGAGTCTCTCTAGAAGCACAGGCCCCAGCTCTGTTTCAGAAGGTATTTTAGGCAAGCACAGCAGAGAAGTGTACAGTCCCTTCCTGCACCCAGCCAGCACTTGCAGGGCAGAAGCTCTATCCCAGGCACAGCAGGACCAAATATACTCGACCCTGATCTCCCCCACCCCAGTTCCCTGGCAATGTGTAGGTTCTATGTCGGGAGGAGAACCAAGAAGTCCGCTATGCTAGGGAACACTTTGCAACTCAGTCTACGAGGCCAATACTACACAGCTAGAAGAGCCATTAAAGAAAATTATATCTGTGTGGTACATTTGTTACATTTGAGAAACCAATATTGATACTTAATGATTAAGGAAAGTCATTAGTTTACATTAGGGTTCACTTTGGTGTTGCACACTTCCAAGCATTCTGACAAAAGCTTAATGTCAGGTATCCACCGTTATAGTAAGATACAGAATAATTTTACCATCCTAAAAATCCCCTATGCTCTACCCGTTCATTCTTCCCTCCTCCTGAACCCTGGCAGCCACCGATCTTCTTCCTGTCTCTGTAGTTAGCATATTGCTAAGTGAAAGAAGCCAGTCTGAAAAAGCTGTAGGGTTCCAGCTATATGACATCTGTCAATTATAGCTCAATAAAGCTGGAATAAATAATTTTAAAAGACTTATTCAATCAGATTCTCAAGAATGGGGCCAAAGAGTCCACATTTTTAATAGCCTCATTGGGTGATTCTTAGGCATATTCACATATGAACTGGCAGTATATGAGCTCTACCTCTGGCAACTGATGGATTTGAAATCTGGCTCTGAAACTTTCTAGCTGAGTAACAGTGGACAGTTTACTTAAACCCCCTTCCCAAGCATTCATGCTTTCAGGTGTAAAATGGGAATATCAATACTCCTACCTCACAGCCTGGTTTTGATGATTAAATGAGCTATTATATATAAAGCCCTTATCACCATGCCTGGCACTCAGTAAATTGTGGCTATATATTATCTATAAAGCACAAGTACTGCATCTACTTTTCCTTTATTTTGCTCCTATAGTTCCCAATAAATGTTGGCTATTATTATCACAGATTTATAAGAGCCACTGTGAGGCACTGTTATATATGGTAAAATGAACACAGGAGCTGGAGTTAGATCTGGCTTCAAATTTCAGTTCCTCCTTTCCAGGTTATGCTCATGAACGAGGCACAATCTGCAAGCCTCAGTTTCCTCATCTGTAAGATGGGAATGAAAATGGTACTCATGCCCCAGAGTGGTGAGAAACGAATGAGATAATACATTGAAAGGACATGGCATCCAGTAAACACTTATTGCATATGATGCCAAAATCTATCCACCCACTCCTCCTGATCCTTCACTGTAATAATCAAAATTATTGCCTGCCTAGGAATGTTATAAATATAGCCTGTGGAAAATTCTGCTAGAAGTCTAGTTTAGTCATTTCTACCCATTTCAGATCAATATTTTGCCATTTATAATTTCCTGTGTGGAAACATGGATCTTTTTACTATACGGTCCTTTCTAACCATGATTCCTGTATTTGCAAATCTCACCATGAACCTGCTTAGATTATCATTGTGTCTCTCTTTTTCTAATTAATGAAAGCTAAATATGTTTCTACACCAGAGCTTCAGAATGATCCAGGGTTCCATGAAACAATGACAGCAGATATGTCTACATCATTAATAAACCAGAAGCTCTAAATAGATCACATCAATGTTTAGGAAGTCACTCTTCCACCTTCTCTTTTGCACATTCAGTCCACAGTAAAATGCATTTTGTACATCTCTGATGCTTCAAAAATTGCCAGTTACTGAAGAACATGGCCTTCCCCGACAAGGCAGACTTAGGTAACAATCCTTTGACCAGTTCCTCTCAGTCTGGGCAGCAGGATGTTTATGTGAGAGAAACAAGGATGACTGCAAGGCTCAGACATACTTTGGTCCAGATCGTCAAGGTACTGAATGTGTGGGTAGAAGAACAATTATCTCTAGACATTTAGTTTGCCAAGACTAGGGTTCAGTAATGAATCCTTCAGAAAGTGATACTGGTCAATTAGCATCTACCTAAGGGAGGAGGGGAGATGTGTATTCAAGTCCCCAGGACACAAAGCAATGTCTAGTTAAATGCTATTGGGGGGAGGGCACCTGGGTGGCTCAGTGGGTTAAGCCACTGCCTTCGGCTCAGGTCATGATCTCAGGGTCCTGGGATTGAGTCCCGCATGGGGCTCTCTGCTCAGCAGGGAACCTGCTTCCTCCTCTCTCTCTCTGCCTGCCTTTCTGCCTGCTTGTGATCTCTCTCTGTCAAATAAATAAATAAAATCTTTTAAAAAAATGCTATTTGGGTAGTAGAGACCTTACATCTTATGGGAGCTGTAAGGGTTTAGAGGAAGAATTCCAGGAGCTGAGAAGCATGTCAGACTCCCCAGGAGCAAGTGTATTTTGAAAAAACATTTAAGACACTTATATGTCTTGTAATACAAATTAAAATCAAATGAAGATCCACAAGATATTCTTGGCTGGGGCCAATATGTGGATAATAGAGTAAGAAAGTATGACTGGGGCCATGAGTTGAAACAGGTCTAGAAGCCCTGGCAGAGAAGCTAAGCATACAGGCATGGAACCCGGCAGTCATTCCATGCAGTCAACAGATATTTGTTGAGCATGTATTATATGCCAGTCACTGTTCTTGGCCCTAAAGAGACGGCAGTGAACAAGGTAGTTGACACCTACCTTGGGCAAGATAGTTAACCTCTGTACATCTCAGTATTCTCATTCCTAAATCAGGAAAAATATTCATTATTCCCCTCTCATAGGATTGCTGTGAGGATTAAATGAGGGCAAAGCATATAAGGTGTTTTCCATTGTCTGCTGCAGAGTAGACACCTAATAAATGAAATAATTATCCTGCTGGGGGGATAAGTGGGTCATCAGCTCGGCTCTGAAAAATGTATAGGGTTTTGATAGGCAGAGACAAAAAGAAGACGTTCAAGTAGAGAGAACAGCATTAATTAATTAAGTCACTCATGCAAAGAAACTTTTTGAGTGTCTATGATATTGGCATTCATAGGCATATTTCACTTACATGAATTCAGCAATACACAGTAGGAGAGAGCTGTTTAAATAGTATGGGCAAATCCTCCCACCATCACACTCAATTAATATATACCCCGGATCAAGTGTGAGATAAGAGGCATGAATCTGTTCTTCAGACTCCTAGTGCGAACAGCTTGCTTAGCTGAGTGTCATCCTTTTGTTTAAAGATATATGTTTTTTCATATAGTGTGGCCAACTGGAAGTGCCAGCCAAGTACTTAGACTGAGGATCAAAAAGAACCCAGCAATTTGTATCCACACTGGAAAAAAAAAAAAAACTGGCCATGATGGACTTTCTGAGAGAAGGATGCCATTCTCCATTGTGGTACCTCCCTGAGGCATCATCAAAAGTAATTCTGAACATGTGATTTTCATTGTACATACTGACTCGAAGACCCATCCCACGTGTAAGGAGTGACTTCACTATTGTGTGCTAGGCATCGTGCTGGATGCTGAAGCTAGGGTGGTAAATAAAACAGCCATAGCCCCTAACAAGATACTTGCAAAAGAAAAGGTTGCTAAGCTTGAGGTAGGGATGGACAATGAGCAGGCACTTTTGCCTGGCTTACAGGATCCAATGAGAGAAAAGTCAGGAGAAATACCTGAAAAGGTAGCTTGGTGTTAGGTGGCTGAAGATGCCAAATGTAAAACTAAATGGTTTTGGAGCTCTTGATGCTATTCCTGCTTCAGCTGGATTGAGACATGTTCAAAGCAGTAATTAAGTAGCAGAAGCTGGAGCTTACGGCAGTTCTCAAGATAAAGGAAATTTTTTTTCCTCCCAAGAAATCACTAGCAACGGCTGATCTCATCTAAATAAATAAATTTAAAGGTATAGCTGAAAGCCTGTCTCCCACTGTACACAAAAATTAACTCTAAATGTACCAGTGACATAAATATACGAGCTAAAACCATAAAACGCTAAGAAGAAAACAAGTATACATTTCATGACCTTGTATTTGGCAGTAGATTTCGACACATGACACTGAAAGCATGAGCAACAAAAGAAAAAAATAGATAAATTGGACTTTATTACAACTTAAAACTTTTATGCCTTGGAAAACACTATCAAGAAAGGGCCCTGTGAAAAGACAGGGGCACCTGTGTGGCTCAGTCGGTTAAGTGGCTGTCTTTGGTTCAAGTCATGATCCCAGGGTCCCTGGGATCAAGCCCCGCATCAGGCTCCCTGCTCAGCGGAGAGCCTGCTTCTCCCTCTCCCTGTGCCTGCCACTCTGCCCATTTGTGCTCTCTCTTTATCTCTCTGTTAAAATAAATAAAAAGCTTTAAAAAAAGAATGTGAAAAGACAAAGCACAGAAGTGGGAGAGTATATTTGCAAATCACATATCTAATAAGGGTCTAGTAAACAGACTATATAAGGAACCCATACAACTTAACAACAAAAAGAAAAAAACCCAATTTTAAAATGGGCAAAGGACTTGAATAAACATTTCTATAGAGAAAATATACAAATGGCCAATAAGCACATGAGATGTTTGACATACATTAGAGAAATGTCATTAATGAGAAATACAAATCAAATCACAGTGAGATACCACTTCACATCCACCAAGATGGCAATAATAAAAAAGAGAGGGTGCCTGGGTGGCTCAGTTGGTTAAGCGACTGCCTTCAGCTGAGGTCATGATTCTGGAGTCCCAGGGTCTAGTCCCATATCAGGCTCCCTGCTTGGCAGGGAGTCTGCTTCTCCCTCTGACCCTCCCTCTTCTCGTGCTTGCTCTCTCTCAAATAAATAAATAAAATCTTTTTAAAAAGTTAAAAAAAAGAGGGCACCTGGGTAGCTCAGTGGGTTAAGCTGCTGCCTTCGGCTCAGGTCATGATCTCAGGGTCCTGGGATCAAGTCCCGCATCGGGCTCTCTGCTCAGCAGGGAGCCTGCTTCCTCCTCTCTCTCTGCCTACCTCTCTGTCTACTTGTGATCTCTGTCAAATAAATAAATAAAATCTTAAAAAAAAATAAAAAGTTAAAAAAAGAGAGAAAATAACAATTGTTGACAAATATATGGAGAAATTGGAACCCTCACACAATCCTCATCAAAATGTGAAATGGTAGAAAACAATTTGGTGATTCCTCAAGAAGTTGAACATAGAGTTATGAAGTGACCCAGAAATTCCATACCTATGCATATAACAACAACAACAAAACAGTTATTCAAACAAAAAACTGACTTAACAAGAAACACACCTGAGATATAAAAACACAGCTAGGTTGAAAGTAAAAGGATGGAATGAGATATACAATGCAAACATGAAGCATAAGAAAGCTGTTGAGGCTACATTAATATCAGACAAAGCAGACTTTGAAATAAGGAGTACTACCAGAGATAAAGTGGATCATTTGATAATGAAAATAGAGTTAATGCATCAAGAATATATAACAATCCTAAATGAGTATGCAATAATAGAGTTTCAAAATACATGGAGCCAAAAATTACAAAAATAAAGGAAGAAAAAGAAAAATGCACAATCATAGCTGGAGATCTAAACTCTCTTCTATTAATAATTGATAAATCAAGAAGACAAAGAAATCAGTAAAGATGTATAACATTTGAAAACTACTATCAACCAACTTTGACCTACACCAAGATAGACCTAATTACGGGCCATAAAATGAATTTCAATATATTTTAAAAAGATTTAAATCATAAAAATTTGTTCTCTACCCACAGTAGAATTAAATTAGACATCAATGTCAACAACATAAATAGAAAGTCTCAAATATTTAGAAATTAGAAATATGATTCTAGAAGATAAATCAAAGTGCATAAACATGATGTATCAAATGTTAGGAGTTGTGGCTAAAGCCGTCCTAAGTAGCAATTTTGTAGTTTTAACTTTATATTAGAAAAGACAAAAGGTTTAAAATGAATGGTATAAGATTCTACTTTAAGAAGCTATAAAAAGAAAAGTAAATTCAAATTAAATAGAAAAAAAGAAAAAGATAAGGAGCAAACCAATAAAATAGAAAAATATGAAACATTAGAGAAAAATCACAAAAGCCAAAAGTAGGGTTGTTTTTAAGAGAAATAAAATTGATAGAAGCCTAGCTAGAAGTAACCGAGGAAAAAGACTCAAAACACAAATTACAAATTTTAGGAATTATAGAGGTGGCATACTAAACATTCTATAGATATTTAAAAACTACAAAGGGAATATTATGCATGACTTCATGCTAACAAATTCAACAATTTTTTTTTCAAATTTTTTTTTCAAATTCAACAATTTAGATGAAATGGAAAAATTCTTTGAAAAACAATTTACCAAAACAATTTACCAAAACTCCAGATAAGACTGGAATGTTTTAATAATGCAAATATCAAAATTAATTCAAAACATAAAACCTTCTCACAAGACAGCTCTAAGAGACAGTGGCTTCACTGGAAAATACTCTAAAAACTTAAGAAAATTTTAATACCAATCTTAGGCAACTCTTTCAGAAAATACAGGCAAAAACTCCTCTAAACTGATTGTAGGAGGCCAGCATGACCTTGATATCTAAGTCTGAAAAAGTAATTAAGAAGAAAGAAAATAACAGACCAAAATCACTCATGAAAATTGATGCAAAAATTTTTAAAGAATTTATTTATTTATTTGAGAGAGAGAGAGAGAGAAGGAACAGACAGGAGGGGGGGCAGAGGGAGAGGGAGAAGCAGACTCTGCTGAGCAGGGAGCCCAATGTAGGGCTCAATCCCAGGACCCCAGGATCATGACCTGAGCTGAAGGCAGACATTTAAAAAACTGAGCCACAGAGGGGTCCCAACTGATGCAAAAATTCTTAACAAAATATTAGCAAACCAAATATGACAATCTTATTTACTTTTTAAAAGATTTTATTTATTTATTTGAGAGAGAGTGTATGCAGGAGGAAGCCCAGGGGGAGAGGGACAAGCAGACTCTGTTCTGAGCATGGAGCCTGGAGCAGGGCTCCAACCCAGGACCATGAGATCATGACCCCAGCGAAAATCAAGAGTCAGTCACTTAACCCACTAGACCACCCAGGTGCCCCACAGCAATTTTATTTTTTTTTTAATTTTTTAAAATTTTTATTAAAGATTTTATTTATTTATTTATTTATTTATTTATTTAAATCAGAGAGAGAGAAAGAGAGAGACAGCGAGAGAGGGAACACAAGAAGGGGGAGTGGGAGAGGGAGAAGCAGGCTCCCACCGAGCAGGCAGCCTGATGTGGGGCTCGATCCCAGAATCCTGGGAACATGACCTGAGCCTAAGGCACACGCTTAATGACGGAGCCACCCAGGTGGCCTGCAATTTTATTTTATTTTTTTAAATTTTTTAATTTTTTATAATATTTTTAAAAAATTATCCTGACCTGCATTTCCCTAATGCTAAGTGATCTTGAGCATCTTTTCATGTGTTTGTTGGCCATCTGTGTTAACTTTGGAAAGATGTCTATTCATGTCTTCTGCCCATTTTTTTCATTGGATTATTCATTTGGGGAGGCTGAGTTTCATAAGTTCTTTATATATTTTGGATACTAACCCTTTATTGGACATATCCTTTGTAAATATCTTCTCTAATTCCATAGGTTGCCTTTTAGTTTTGTGGATTATTTCCTTTGCTGTACAGAAGCTTTTTATTTTGATGTAGTCCCAATAGTTTATTTTTGCTTTTGTTTCCCTTGCCTCAGGAAATATATCTAAACTACAGTGAGATATCACCTCACACCTGTCAGAATGGCTAAAATCAACAACACAATAAACAAAAGGCGTTGGTGAGGATGTGGAGAAAAAGGAACACTCTTGCTCTGTTGCTGGGAATACAAACTGGTTCAGCCAGTGTGGAAAACAGTATAGAGGTTCCTCAAAAAGTTAACAGTAGAACTACCCTACAACCCAGCAATTGTACTATTAGGTATTTACCCAACAAATACAAAAAATACTAATTCAAAAGAAAAAATACTTAGGAATCAATTTAACAAAAACTGCATAAGAGCTGTACATTGAAAACTGACACACATTGCAGACAGAAATTAAAGACCTAAGTGAGTGGAGAGATTAATGTTCACAGGTCAAAAGTCTCAACATTGTTAAGATTTTAATTCTCCCAGGAAACCTGATTGGCTCGGTCTGCCTTTGGCTCAGGTCATGTATCCCAGGATCCTGGAATCAAGTCTCACATCGAGCTCCTTGCTCAACAGGGAGTCTGCTTCTCCCTCTGCCTGCCTTTCCCCCTGCTTGTGCTTGCTCTTTCTTTCTAACAAATAAATAAATGAAATCTTTTAAAAAAGACTTTACTTCTCCCTATATTGATTTATAAATTCACCACCATCACAATAAAATCATAGCAGGCTTTAACATTTATAGAAAATTTGATTTAAAAATTTATACATGGAAGTGTGTAAACCTGGCGATTCACAGACCTGTATCCCTGGGGCTAATAATACATTGTATGTTTATTAAAAATTTAAAAAATTATTTTAAAAAATTATACATGGGCACCTGGGTGGCTCAGTCAGTTAAGCATCTGCCTTCTGCTCAGGTCCTGATCCAGGGGTCCTGGGATCGAGCCCCGCTTTCGACTCCTGGCTTGTCAGGGAGTCTGCTTCTCTCTCTCCCTTTTCTCCTCCCCAACCCCATTCGTGCCCACTCTCTCTCAAATAAATAAATAAAAGCTTTAAAAAGATAATAAATAAATATAAAATTTATATAAAATATGAAGGGCTCTAAACAAGAGCAGAGTTAGATAAGCTGCACCAGCTCATGTTCGTGCTTATTATAAAATCGCAGTGATCAAGACAGTGTGATACTGGCATAAGGATAAGCAAATACATCAATGGAACAGAAAAGAGCAGGAGTTGGCAAGCTCTTCCTGTAAAGGGACAGATAATAAATATTTTGTGTCTTGCAGGTTGTACAATGTCACAACTACTCAACTCTGGAGTAGGTGAAAGCAACCATTGACAATATTTAAATGAATAAGTGTATATGTTTTCATAAAACTTCATTTATGGACGCTGAGACTTGAACTTCATATAATATTCACACCATGAAATGTTTTCCTTTTGATTTTTTTCTCAATCATTTAAAAATGTTGAAAAAAACTTTACTACTTCATGAGCCATACAAAAACAGGCACAAAAGAGAAATTTGTTGGAGGAAAGTGGAATGATTCATATCTCCCCAGGAAATTAAATAAGGCCACATTACCTTGGAGAGATTTTAGGTAAGATATCCAAAAATCATAGGTTATGGGAAAGAATGGAAGAGAACCAAATGAACCACTAAACGAAGTGGCTGAGGGGAACGTCTTGGAGGAAACACGCCCTGACATATCACCTCCTGGAACTGAACATGGTGAAATGAAGAGGGGGTAGCAGGTCACTCTGGGATGGATATTTAGGGGGTATTGAGGAAACCCTCCTTTTCTCCAATCACAGCATCTTGTCCTCTCCTGCCCCCACAGAGGTGTCAGGAGCAGTGTTTTGTGATGTCCCAGCCACCTCAACACTACCACTATCTCAATGACCAAACAAAGCTGAAGGGTATCACTCCTCATTGGTCAGGAGCTCTGGGGTAGACCACTGGGAAACATATGGCTGATAAGATCTACACATCAGAGGAGCCTAGCATAAGTATGGAACAACCAAACACTAGCATGGAAAAACCAGCCCCAAGACCCAAAAGGAAGAAGGAAAAGAAGAGTCCTTGTCAACCCAAGCCCAGAAGCAGTGGCAAGGTCAGATGATCCTATCCATGCTCTCCTTCTCCACAGGTCTTCCCAGGCTCCCTGCCCTACCCTTACCTGACCCAAATCACTTCCTCAACCCACATTCCTACTCAGGAAGCCCCATTCCTATACATTCCCATCCTCTTCCCCAAAACAAATGCCATGCTGACTCACCCTATTGCCTTTCCAGGTCCAGAAGAAAACCACGAAGGCAAAAAGACCCCTTCAAAGGAATTTGAGGAAAAAAACTCAGTCATCCCCCTCTTGCTCAAGAACTTGTAAGGTGGCAATTAGGCCAATGATATTCATCTGTTACCACAAGGGGAACAAGGCACACAGTGAAAATGGGGAGAGGGGGATCAAGGGGCACTGGAAAATGCAACCATCCCAAGTAACATTTTGTGCAGCCAGCAAATGCCGAGCCTGGGCCAGAAACCTAGAACTAGCTACAGCATCTTATGAAGCAGCTGTGGAGAATTGGTGAAACACGTAGGGACCTAATCTAGAGCAAAGTGGTACACAGATGATGATAAAAGGAAAATCAACCAATTCTGAAAGGGTCATGTGTATGTGTGTCGGGGACGGACGATGAAAATGAAGGGAACAGACAGGCATGTGAGTAGGGAGGGTGGTGAGGTCCTGGACAGTTGGGGGCCAGACTAGCAGGTCCACAGTTAGCCAGACACTGGGGATAAGGACTGGGCGAGGGCTGAAAACTAAAGACAAATTTTCCCAACACTTTGTCCCACAGGCAAGAAGAAAGAGCTTTGGTGGTTTTATGTGTGTTTGGTGTAAAGACGAGGCACAAAGTCAGAGTTGAGGTTACCAGAACCCAGATGGAAAGAGGGTTTACTGTGTGGTGGGTGACAATGACGCTCCACCCAAAAAGGCAGACAACAAAAGCACTCTCAGATCACCTAGTCACCTCCTGGTTACCTTACCACCCCTGGGTCGCCTATACCATTGTGATGTATGTTGTACCCCACCCAATGCTGTAAGCCACTAAAGGCCTTCAGATGGACAAAAAAGCTCACCCTATAGAAAGCCCCCAATAGCACCCCCCCACACTAAAATAATGGAGTTTGGAGGTCACAAACCCAAGAGCAATTAGGCGACTTTCTCGTTGAGAAGGTTGAGGTGGAGGAATGGCCTACCATGGGTAGGGCAGTGGGAATGGTCTGTCCACCTGCGGGCAATAAAGGGAAAGGGTGTCCACAGAGAATTTTAATATAAGAACAATAAAGCCCAGTAAAAGGCAGGCTTCTTTTATTAGCGCCATAACCAACCATTTCTAAATTTTCCCCCCCAAAATCCTCTTTTGGTCTAAGTTCTTAATGTAAGCACCTAGTTAGCCAGAGGGAGTCATTTTGTGTTTATGCAGTGAACTTAGATTGACTCTGCCCCTCCCAGAGGAACTTACTTGCAAAGCCTAGATACAAGGGCGGGTCAGGCCAGGTGAAGACATCCAATCAGTGGGGCGCGCATATGTCTACTAGGGTAAATTGAAATTCAATTGGCCACCCGTGTGTTACCTAGCAATTTTTCTGTGTGGGGCAGACCTAGCATGACTGTGAAGTTTTCTCTGTGTATTGCAATCTCATTGGCCACCTGTGTATAGCCCAGCTAAACTACCTCTATAAAAGTAAGTCTGTGAGGCTGGGAGGGGTCGCCTCTTTGCAAGAGATGGCCCTGACCAGTCAGTTTGATTCTCGATGCTTGGTGCGAAATAAAGCTTTGCTTGACCTTCACTTTGTTTCAGTCTCGCTCCTTTGATTACGGACCCTAACACTGGGGGCTCGTCCGCTATCAAATGACGAGAACTGAGCCAGCATCAGAATTTCTGGGAAAAGCCTCCGGAGGTAAGATCACGGGATCCTGTCTGTCTAGTTGCGGAGCTCCAGGGTATGGCCCACCGGGAAGAAGCTGGATGCAGCCATGCTCCCCAGGGCTGGAGTGGATGTGGGGATGCCCCTTCCCTCCACTGGTAGATTGCTAGGGGGTTTGAGTCCCCCTGGGCGGTCAGGGGGTTTGAGTCCCCTGCCGTTTTGGGGGATTAGAGTCCCCCTGGGCAGTCACCAGGGGGTTCGTGGTCCCCCAAGGCAGCCAGGGGGTTCGAGTCTCCCTAGGCATTCAGGGGGTTCGAGTCCCCCTAGGTGGTCAGGGGGTTCGAGTCCCCCTAGAAAATCCCCACCGGTGGCAGGACCGCTGGGCCTGCGGTTGTCTTTGTCTTGTCTTTTTGTTGTCTGTTGTGTTGTTTGCTGCGATTGAAGGAATGGGGCAAGCAGAGAGTAAGGGGACTCTGACTTTCGTCTCTCTGTTCCTCATAATAGATGTGGGGCTTCTCCCTCACTCATTTCGTGTGTTAAGGGCTATGACTGGAGCCAACTGGAGTTAGTCTAACTCGAGACAGAGACTTTTAGGAATATTCCCAAGCAGCTGCCGAAACTCCCTTTGTTTTGGGGAAGTTCCTATCTTCTCTGGACCGATGTGGACTGCCTAGCCCCTCCCCCTTGCTGGCGGGAGAGCATGGCATCTGAAGTGGAGTAGGCCCAGGTGAAACATGAAATCTGTTAGCAAAGAGATGACTAAACTAATGGTTAATTGTCTGTCTCAGGGTTTTAATGGGTAATTGTTAAAGTAGCTCTCAAAGTCTTTGGTAACTGTGAAGGGATGCTTGAATGACAAATGGAATTAAATTTGTTGGACACCTAGGTCTTAACCAAATGGGATAAAATGCTAGAACGTTGGTTGCTGGAACTGGGTTTGTGCTTTTGAAATCTGTTGGTGAATATGTTTTGTGCTTAACTGATTCATAAATTTGCCTTCTAAGAATTCTCTTGTAAAATGACTTCTGCCTTAAAGGAAATTCATATGGAAAGGCTTGCAGGACAAATACAGGTCTTTGATATGTTGAAATCCTGAAACTGAAATGGGTAAGAATTTACAGAAGTAAAAGCTGCATTCGGACTAAGCCAGAATTAGTAACATGGGACTAGGTGAACTGAAAGATTGTAATGTTGTATCTCTTGATGTTTTGTCTTATTTTAAACATTAATGATTCTGTAATGTTTGCTCTTCCAGACTAGGGAAACTTTTTCTTAAGTTATCTGTAGTCATTTGTAAACAAATCAAGGTATTCAACTCTTTATCTCTATCTGAACCCTCTCAAATCAAAAGGTCTCAGCAAGTATTCTTTCTTCCATGGCAATCAGTCATTTGCATAAGTTCAATAAGAATCTGTTCTCCTTGTAACAGGACACCATTGGAAACACTGGTTATTTTACCAAGGCTTTGACTGGAATGTCATATTTGAAAAGACTCAGATATGACTAGACAGCTTAAAGGAACTAAGGTTGACTTTATAAAACCTGGAACCGTAAAGCCCTTTGGAACTGTTGGCCTGATACCTTGCTTACAGAGTTCCCAGCAGCCTCACCAGGTGAGTAAAGGATGTTACTTCCTGGCAGGTGCAGAAACCTCAGGATACTTTGGGGACCTCATGAAGAGGAATTCGCCCAAATCGACAGGTTTTGCAGGCATGTCTGATGGCAAGTCCGTAGCTTGGCTTCTGGATTCAAGAATTCACCCACTATCTTCAACGAGGCTCTGTACAAGGATTTGCGTGAGTACAGAACCTCCAATCCGGGAGTCACTCTGTTACAGTATGTTGATGACTTGCTGATAGCTGCTGAGGACTATGAGTCATGCTTGTGGGGCACAAGAGCTCTCTTACAGACTCTTCAGGAAAAGGGTATTGGGTGTCAGCAAAGAAAGCACAGCTCTGTCAGAGCCATGCCACTTCTCTAGGCTTTGATCTCCATGAGGGAGTGCGTTCACTGTCTGAGTCCAGGAAACAGGTGATCACCCAATACCCCTGCCCCACCATGTCCTGACAAGTGAGAGAGTTTATTGGGATGGTGGGCTACTGCAGACTGTGGATACCATGGTTCGTGGAGATTGCCCGACCTCTCTCCGAGCTGCAAAAGGGGGGCTCACTATGATAGAGTGGACAGCTGAAGCAGAAGGAGCATTTTGGGAATTACAAACAGCCTTACTGAATGCCCCAGCATTGGCCATCCCAGATGTTACCAAGCCTTTCCACTTGTATGTAGATGAAAAAGCAGGGGTGGCTAAAGGAGTTTTGACTCAGACTCTGGGGCCTTGGCAAAGGCCAGTAGCCTATCTTAGCAAGAAACTAGATCCAGTAGTGGCTGGGTTCCCCCCGTGCCTCCGCATAATTGCTGCCACGGCCCTCCTGGTCAAGGATGCAAGTAAATTGACTTTGGGTCAAAATCTCATCTTGACCATCACCCACGCTATCAAGGGCCTTCTCTGGACTCCACCCGACTGATGGATGATGAACGCCCAAGTGACAGGGTATCGGGCCCTCCTCCTCAATGAACCAAGAGTGACCTTCTGGCTCCCGGAGGTGCTAAATCCAGCCACGCTGCTACCAGAGGAGCTGGCTGACCACCCACACGACTGCGGGGAGGTCCTAACCCAAGTCACAGGAGTAAGGCCGGACCTTAGAGACATTCCCCTTCCAGATGCAGAGATGACTCTGTTCACAGACAGGAATAGCTACATGGTCAATGGAAAGAGGTATGCGGGGGCTGCGGTGGTTTCCCCTGAGCAGGAACTCTGGACAGCAGCCCTGCCACATGGAACATCGGTGCAAAAAGCAGAGCTGATTGCACTCACCAAGGCACTCCAGATGGCCAAAGGTAAAACCGCCAACATCTATACGGACAGCAGGTATGCCGTTGCTACTCTCCATATACATGAGGCTATTTATAAAGAAAGGGGCCTATTAACAGCAGAAGGAAAAGGAATTAAAAACAGAGGAGAAATATTGGCTCTCCTCCAGGCTATTTGGGACCCAAAAGAGGTGGCCATTACGCATTGCCCAGGAAACCAAAAGGGGACTGATCTGATTTCAAAAGAAAACCAATTAGCAGATCAAGCCGCAAAGCAAGCAGCCCGAGAAACAGTGCAAGAACTGGTTACACTCCTGGCTCTAGCCCTACCAGAAAAACTGAACTATTCAGAAGAAGATTCAACGTATTTACAAAAATGGGTTAAATTGGACTATGAAGGGGACTGGGCTAAGACTAAAAGAGGAAAGTTAATTTTTCCTCAAAACTAGGTAAGAAGTTAGTAGACCAGATACATCAGGGTACTCATTTGGGGACACGCAAACTCAAGGAACTTATAGGCAAGCAGTTCCAGGTTTCTAAATTAGGGCGTATGGTTCAGGATATAGTTGATAGATGTGCTCAGTGCCAGGCAGTTAATGTGTGAGGAACTAGAATGGGAAGAGGGAAAAGAGAAAGAGGTAAGGAACCAGGAATTTATTGGGAAATAGATTTTACAGAAATGAAACCTGGAAAATATGGGCACAAGTATATGTTAGTTTTTGTAGATACCTTTTCAGGCTGGGTAGAGGCTTTTTCTGCCAAACATGAGATGGCAGGAGTGGTAGCCAAAAAGCTATTAGAAGAAATCCTAGGTTTGGACTGCCTCTTGCAATTGGGTCAGACAACGGCCCTGCATTTGTGAGTTCAGTCTCATAGGCATTGGCCAAGGCTATGGGCACTAATTGGAAACTACATTGTGCCTACCGGCCCCAGAGTTCCGGGCAAGTAAAGAGAATGAACCGGGCTCTTAAAGAGACCTTGACAAAGCTAATTCTGGAGGCTGGCGGTGGATCTGTGGATCTCCTTCCTTTCGCCCTCCTCAGGGCAGGATGTACACCCTACTTAAACAAGGTGACCCCATTTGAAATAATGTTTGGGAGACCCACCCCCGCTCTGCCCTCAGCTACAAGAGGTTGTCCTAGCAGAAATGATTGATCAGTCTATACTCCAGTCACTGCAGGCATTACAGTCTGTCTTTAAAAGAACCCTCCCAGGGATCCAAGCTGCCCACACTGAGACAGAGGCGTAGGTGGAACCACATCCTTACCAACCAGGGGACTTGGTTTGGATATGTCGCCACCAAGTGGGAAATTTGGAGCCTTGCTGAAAGGGACCATTTACTGTCATCCTGACTACCCCCATGGCAATAAAAGTAGAAGGCATCAGGGCCTGGGTTCACACGGGTCATGTCAAACAAGCCGAGGACAAGGATGTCCCCCAGAGATGGAAGCCGCAGCCAATGGACTCTGCTGACCATGGACTAAAGCTAAGACTCAAAAGACTATGAGTTTATTGTTGCTCCTATTGTTACCTGTTAGTGTATTATTGATCCTATCATTACCTGTTTATGTAAAGTACAGGTGGGAAATTAGATGAACAAAATTAGGAAAAATGGAAAAGGTTATACAAGGCGGTAAATGGCTAACTCATCAGCCGACTGTGCACTAGTGTCATTTGTACAAAAGAAAACTAGAGCAATAAAAATGATAGACTTACGTGCTCAATATAACCCCTTACAACAGAAGAACATAGAACTGGCTGAAAAGTCAAGGATTTGACTAATCTCCAAAGAAAAGGGGGGAATGTAAGGGCCTGGTTAGCCAGAGGGAGTCATTTTGTGTTTATGCAGTGAACTTAGATTGACCCCGCCCCCCCCCCAGAGGAACTTACTTGCAAAGCCTAGATACAAGGGCGGGTCAGGCCAGGTGAAGACATCCAATCAGTGGGGCGCACATATGTCTACTAGGGTAAATTGAAATTCAATTGGCCACCCATGTGTTACCTAGCAGTTTTTTCTGTGTGGGGCAGACCTAGCATGACTGTGCAGTTTTCTCTGTGTATTGCAATCTCATTGGCCACCTGTGTATAGCCCAGCTGGGAGGGGTCGCCTCTTTGCAAGAGATGGCCCTGACCAGTCAGTTTGATTCTGATGCTTGGTGCGAAATAAAGCTTTGCTTGACCTTTGCTTGACCTTCGCTTTGTATCAGTCTTGCTCCTTTGATTACGGACCCTAACATTTAAAAGAGTGCTGTGGTTAACATTAAGTTTTAATATATATGTAAAGCCCAAATTAGCCAATTTTTAGAATTCATGTTTTAATAATCATCTTATTCTATAAGGAAGTTAATTTGATAAATCCTCATTAAATAGTTGGCCCTGGGCACAGGCTCTTCTTTCTTAAAGTAAGTTCTTTACCATTAAGAATCATTTGAGCTTGCTTTGAGTACACTTCCAGACTGCAATCCCTGTGGTCATATATAATATACATATCCCATATTTCAAAGGGGATTCTAAATTAAAAATTATAGCATAGTGATTTAAAGACAGAGACCAACTTGAGCTACTTCAGCTGTGATTTCATATAATCATTTGTTTTTACTGATGTCTAAATCAGTGAAACAAAGTGTGCAGTTAAAGGAGTAAAATTTTGGGGTGTAATGAAACTTATACTTTGTTTGAAAATATTTTACAGAATTTAGATAGTATCTTTTTTTAAAAGATTTTATTTACTTGAGAGAGAGTGAGAGAGTGAGAGCATGTTCATGCACAAGGGGGGGAGGGGCAGACTCCCCACCAGACAGAGAGCCTGATGCAGGGCCTGATGTCAGGACCCACAGATTGTGACCTGAGCTGAAGACAGACACTTAACCAACTGAGCCACCCAGGCTCCCCATAAATAATATCTATAAAAATGAAATGTGTTCCTTAATTATTCATTATTTTAATGCTATAATAAAAATCAAAATAAAATTTTACGTTGGTTGTATGATTTAGTAGTTGCCTAAATTGTAACTTTGCATGTGTTTTTTTAAATTAACATATAATGTATTATTTGTTTCAGGGGTACAGGTCTGTGATTCATCAGTCTTACACAACACACAGTGGTGACTACAATACCTACCCTCCCCAATGTCCATCACCCAGCCACCCCATCCCCCCATCCCCCTCTCCTCCAGCAACCCTCAGTTTGTATTTTGATCTTCTCAAAATTTCCTTATGATTTTTACAGTGATAATAATATACATAAAATGTTCTGTAGGGGCATCTGGCTGGCTCAGTTGAAAGAGCATGAAATTCTTGATCTCAGGGTTGTGAGATCAAGTCCCATGTTGGGTGTAGAGATTACCAAAAAAATAAACTGCTTGTGTTTAAAATGTGCAATTTGTTACGTTTCAATATACATACACATCTGGTAAACCATCACACCAAATCAAAATTGTAAATGTATCCAACCATAATCCCTTAAAGTTTCCTCATGCCCCTTGATGATCCCTCCTCCCCACCAACAACTCCATCGCCAAGCAACCATTAATCTGAATTTTTTCACCATTACGTTAGTTTACATTTTCTATAATTTTATATAAATGGAATCCCCAAGCATATACACTTGTGATTACCTTCTTTCACTGTGTGTAATTGCTTTGAGTTATCTATATTGTGTATATCAGTAGTTCATTGCTTTTTATTGCTGAGTAGTATTTCACAAATTTTTTTTTGCCACACACTCTTTGTCCATTCATCTCTTTTTAAACAGGTGGTTGCTTCCAGTGCTTAGCTATTACAAACAAAGGTGCTAGAAACATACATGTACAAGACTATGTATGAACATATGATTTCTTTTCTTTTGGGTAAATACCTAGGAATAGCTAGAACACATGTAGGTGTTTAATTTTTTTTAATTTATTTATTTGTCAGAGAGAGAGGGAGAGAGAGCGAGCGAGCACAGGCAGAGTGGCAGGCAAAGGCAGAAGGAGAAGCAGGCTCTCTGCCGAGCAAGGAGCCTGATGCGGGACTCGATCCCAGGACGCTGGGATCATGACCTGAGCCGAAGGCAGCCGCTTAACCAACTGAGCCACCCAGGCATCCCTAGGTGTTTAATTTTTTAAGAAACTGTCAAATTCTAATGAATCGTTGACTACATCAAAAACTGATGATGTACTATACTTTGGCTAATTGAAAATAATTTAAAAAAAAAGAAAAGAAACTGCCAAACTTTTTTCCAAAGTGATTGTGCCACCAGCAGTGTATGAAAATCCCAGTTCCTCCACATTCTCACCACTTGATGTGCTCAATCTTTTTTTTTCCTAAATGTAAATCAATTTTTTTTACCTTTGATTGTCTTATCCTTTCTCTACCACACTCCTGTTACTTTTTTTAAAATTGAAGTATACATCTATAACATAGTGATTCAGCAACCCTATTCATTATGCAGTGCTCACCATAAGTAGTCACCATAGAAAGTAATTACAATATTATTGACTCTATTCCCTCTGCTATACTTTTCACCCTCATGACTTAATTTATAACTGGAAGTTTGTACTTCTTAATCTCCTTTCCCTATTTTTCTCATCCCCCACCCCCTTCCCTCTGGCAACCACCAGTTTGTTCTATGTATTAATGAGTCTATTTCTGTTTGTTCATTTCTTTTGTTTTTTAGATCCCACATATAAGTGAAATGATATGGTATTTGTCTTTCTCTGTCGAACTTATTTTACTTAGCATAATACCCTCTAGATCCACCCATGTTGTGGTGCATGACAAGATTCCATTCTTTTTTATAGCTGAGTAATAGGAATGTTGGAATATTACTCAGCCATTAAAAAGAAAACCTTGTCAATGTGTGTGTATACACACACACACACACACACACACACACACATATATATATATATATATATCACATCTTATTTATCCATTCATCAATTGATGGACATTTAGGTTGTTTCCATATCTTTTTACCCAAGGAAAGTGAAAACACTAATTTGAAAAGATATACACACTCCTATTCTTACTGCAGCATTATTTACAGTAGCCAAGATATGGAAGCAATCTTTTAAAATTTTACTCATTCTAATACAAGAGTCACAGTGTCCCACTGTGGTTTTAACTTACATTTCTATGATGACTGATGTGCTTATCTGCCAGACATATATTTTCTTCTGTCAAGTTTTGCCCTTCTTATTAAATTGACTTGTCTCCTTATTATTAGGTTTTCAAAGTTCTTTACATATTCTGGCTATAAATTCTTTGTTGGATATGTGACTTGCAAATATTTTCTCCCAGGCTGTACCCTGTTTTTTCATTCTCTTAACAGTGTGTTTCTCATAATGAACACTTTTAACTTTGATGAAGCCTAATTTATCATTTTTTTCTACTATGAATAGTGTTAGAGGGTCTCTGAATTTTTATAACCCCTAGATTTATATCTTTCACCAAATTTTGAAAATCTTCAGTCATTCTTTCTTCAAATATGTTTCCTGCCCCACACACTATCCTCCTCCTGAGATTCTGACAATATGAGTGTTAGACTTCTTAGAATTTTTTCACAGATCCCTAAACCCCTGTATATATTTTTAGATATTATTTTTTCTCTCTTGTTAAAATTGAATTATTCCTATTGATTGTTGTTCAAGAACACTTCCTCTTCCTCTCACCTTGATTCTACTTTTGAGCCCAGGCAGTGAGTTTTTATATTTTGATTATTGTATTTCACAGATCTAAAATTTCCATTTTTTTCTTCTTTATATTTCCTACTTTGCTGGGATTTTTCTTTGTCTTTCTATTTCTTTCAAAAACATTTGCCTTTTCTCATTAGAGCATTTTATAGTGGCTTTTAAAATCCTTATCAGATAATTTCAACAACTGCATCATCTTGGCATTTGACATTCATTGATTACCTTTTCCCATGGAAGTTGAAATTTTTTCTGGTTCTTGATATACTGAGTAATTTTGGATTCTCTCTTGGACATTTACCCAGTTGATTACTCCATTTTTGAAGGGAGGCATGCTAAAATCTCCTACTGTAATTATGGATTTATTAAATTCTCCCTCTATATACAGCAGTTTTATTTTACATATTTCAAGGTTATATTGTAAGGGACATACAAGTCCATTATAACATCTTAATTGATGTGTTTTTATGCAGTGTTCCTCTTTATCTTTATTAACAAATTTTCTCTCAAATTCTATCTTGTTTGATATTTTGTTTCAGTAGCTTTTCTTAATTAAGATTTAGATGGCATATATTTGTTGTATGTCTTTAATTTCAATGTTCTGTTGGTTTGGCTTGAGGTATTTTATAAACAGCATATAGCTTGACTTTGTTTCATAAGTAATATGATAGTCTCTTCTACATAGCTAAATTTAGTCTGTTCACATTCATAGTGATTGCTGACATTTTTAGAAATTTCATGCTTTCTGTTTAGCATCACTTTCTTTGTTTCATTTTTCTTCTTTTCTGCATTCAGTTGGATTTATAAAGTTTTCCATATATTTCTCCCCTGTAAATTTTGAAGCTATAGATACTATTTCTATCTTTTTAAACTGGTTATCCTTACTATCTTAAGGACATACAAAGTTATACCTTTTTCTGACACGGTCCAAAATTGTTTAGAATTTTCAATCCCCTACTGAATATGACAGATTTTAGCAAAACTACAAACTGAACACTCATTTTATTTTGTCTAAAGCATTAATTTTACATTTATTTTAACATCAAAAACCAGGTTTTATATCCAATTAATTAAATATATCAATATATTACCTATTTCTGTTTTAACCACTTTTTTGTATCTTAACCTCCCTTCCTTCTTTGCAAGTACACCTTTTAAGAGTTGCTTTAGTGAGGGTCTCTGGAATCTAAACTTAGTGAGTCTCTGCATGCCTAAAAATACTTTATTCTACCCTCACTCTTGAGAATTCGTTTCCTTAACACTTTAAAGACTCTTTTTACTGTGAGTCTAATTGTTATTCTTTCATAAATAATCAATATTTGGGATGCCTTCGTGGTTGGTGCAGTCAGTTAAGCATCCAACACTTGGTTTCAGTTCACGTCCTAATCTCAGGGTGGTGAGATCAAACCCTGCGTTGGGTTCCACGTTCAGTGCAGAGTCTGCTTGAGACTCTTTCTGTCTTTGCCCCTCACTCCCCTCCAAATAAATAAAGAAATTAGTCTTTAAAAAATCAATCTTTTCTTTCTGGTAGTTTTTAAGGTATTATCTTAATCCTTAATGTTCTGCAGTTCTACTTTGATGCACCTAGCTATGTATTTCTTTTCATTTATCCTGCTCAATATCCAAAGTACACTCCAGAACTAAGGACTCAGGTGTTTCTTTAACGCTGGAAATTTTTTCTATTACATCAGCAAATACTCTCTGCAGATTTCTCTGCAATCTTCTTTACGACCTCTGGAACTCCTCTCAATATAGTCCCTTTCTCTTCACTGTTTTATTTTTAAAAATATCTTTCTCTTTTTGTGCTACACTTAGCATTCCTCAGTACTGTCACTTTGCTATTTTCTCTTTGTGTCCAATCTCAAGTATATCCTCTCTTGAGTTTGCATTTACATGACTTTATTTTCTTTTCCAAGATTTCTAATTGGTTCTTTCATATCCATCTGGTCTCATCTTTCATTTGTTTATTTTGTTTGTTCCATAATTTCCTGTTACTTTTATTTATTTTTTAAAGATTTTATTTTTAAGTCATCTCTACATCCAACATGGGGCTCAAACTCACAACCCTGAGATCAAGAGTCGTACACTCCACCAACTAAGCCAGGCAGGCACCCCTTTAATTTCCAGCTATTTTTAAATTAAAGTTGTTTGCATACTTCTTTGAGCATTCCCCAACATACTTAAAAAAATCTTTGACAGACGTTTCCATAAAATCATTTCATTCTGAATGAATTCACATTCTGATTGTTCATTTCTGCGGTGGTCTTTCTTGGTGTCAATTTTTTATGTATTTTAAAATTTTGGTGTGGAGGCTCGTTTGAATAGGATATAATTTCGTTTCTCTCCCACACTGTCTATGCTCCATGCTTCCTTTTATTAGCATTCTGTGTTGATCCTACATAATTCCCAGGACTGCAGTCCAGAACCAGGTCTTATTGCAGATTTTCAGGATTTCTGTCACATATAATGATACTGAAGATATGACAAGGCAGTGGAAACTTGATTCAGTTTTTCATACCAACAGTTTTTCTTTGGTCTTCTACCCCCAGGTCAATAGCTTCCTATAATGTTCTAGCCACCAACACTGAGAGAAGTGCAGTAAACTTTCCTGAGTTCTAGATGCATATATCCAACTATATACGTGACCTCTCCCCTGGGTGTTTGATAGGCATCCCAAACTTTATGTGCCTAAAGTTGAACTCTCGATTTTCACTCTCACTCCAAATCCTCCTCTAGTGTCCCTCATCACAGTAAATGGCACCACCATTTATGCAGTTGCTCGGGCAAAAATAGAACAAAACAAAACAAAAAACCTTGGAGCCACCCTTAAACCTCTTTCCTTCAGCACTCTACATCAAATCCATCAGCAAGAACTGTCAACTCTCTTCCTCATAATATATCCAGAATCTAGGCACTTCTTGCCCCTTCCATCACTACCTCTATGGTCAAAGATACCATTCTCTTTTGTCTGGATCATTTCAATAACTACTTACTGGTCTCCGTGTTTCTGCTCCTGACCCATTCAACATTCTACCATATTCAGAGTTCACTTCATGGTGTGAATAAGATCATATCATTCCTCTGCTCAAAACCTTCCAATGCTATTCACATTCAGAATAAAATCTAAATTGCCCCTGGTGACCACTCCTGGTGACCAACAAGTTCCTTTGTGATTTGGTTCCTGCTTATTTCTCCAAATCTACTCCTATTACCCTCCACCATCCTTACAAAGTATTGTGGAGATTAAATGTTATCATGTATGTAAAGTACCTATCATAGAGACTGACACACATCCATTGTTCAATATGTACATTACTATTATCATAGTTGTGTAAAGAGTTGTTGAATGGGGCCTGGGCTAGAATGATTGGACATGAGCAGAGAACAATACAAGGAAAGTCATGGAAAGCAGAACAGGGTGAGGTAATTACTTAGTTAGAAGGGGCTAAGAAGAGAAGCTCATGCGAAGGAATTGAGATACTGTGCTTTTCTGCAATTATTTCCCCCACTCCTTCCTGCCCAACACACACACACACACACACACACACACACGCACACACACACACACACACTGCATCTGGGTCATGTAATGATGAGTAACCTTACTTTCAGCCATTTCATATTAGAATCAACTGTTGGCCTGCAAAAGCTTACAGACTTTGAAGTTTTATTTAAAAAGCTAGTTTTGAGCCACCTGGATGGCTCAGTGGGTTAAAGCCTCTGCCTTCGGCTCAGGTCATGATCTCGGGGTCCTGGGATCGAGCCCCGCATCGGGCTCTCTGCTCAGCAGAGAGTCTGCTTCCCTCTCTCTCTCTGCCTGCCTCTCTCCTACTTGTGATCTCTGTCTGTCAAATAAATAAATAAAATCTTTAAAAAATAAAAATAAAAAGCTAGTTTTCCCCTACATTCCTAGAAGGGTCAAACTATGATGGCCAGTCACAAAACACAATCCACACTTAAACCAATCTGTTTCCTTCAACTGGAGTTATTTAAAGTAGGAGTTAATGGGGCACCTGGGTGGCTCAGTGGGTTAAGCCTCTGCCTTCGACTCAGGTCAAGATCTCAGGGTCCTGGGATCAAGCCCCGCATTGGGCTCTCTGCTCAGCGGGGAGCCTGCTGCCTCCCTCTCTGCCTGCCTCTCTGCCTATTTGTGACCTCTCTCTCTCTAATAAATAAATAAAATCTTTAAAAATTTTTAAAAAAATAAAGTAGGAATTAAAAAATGTAGTTTTTGAAGGTAAAGTCCTGATGCACCGTCATTTATCAACAGCATACTGGTATTCTCCAAATCTTGCTGATTTGGGTATATAATTTACAGATCTACAAATCATTCAAAAGAGATTTATCTTTTGATTCTACTAAAAATAAGAATAAACCAATTCTTGCTCGTTGGTACTGTTGATTCCTACGCAGTGATCTATTGTTCATCAGTTCTCACCAAAGAAAGTTCACACAGAGAATGGTTAGGGCAAAATTTGTTGGTATAACTTGATTGCTGAAGTCTTTTGTATTGTAAATTGGTCGTATCAGTTATGCACAAGATAAAGCTCTCCAAAAAACAGGTTTTCAAAATACCCTTCCAATATTATTTCTGGAGTCACATCAGAGTTAAAAATAGCTCCAATATGTTTTGGTTTGAAAAAATATAATTATGCCAAGCTACCTTGAGGGGAAATCCATGCCAGCCTGTTTAGATTATTTCCTGACGTTGGGAGGGCAGGTACCAAAATCCCTGGGCAGGTACCAAAGTCCCTGACCCAGCTCAACCCCAGGCCTGTCATTAGAGCAGATAATTGCCCGTCCCTCTTTGCCTCAGTGAAGGGGGCTCAGAATAGAATGCTTCCAGCCAAAAAGGGGTGGCTGGAGCCATCTCCTATTTTGTCTAGTCAGCAGTCAGCATGACACATAAGAGAATATTGTTGCATTAATTGGTATTAATCTTTACGTAACTGATTGAAAATTAAAGAAAAATGCTAACCTCTATTTACAAAATGTAAAAATGGCAAAGGCTAAGTGGAACCTCTCACACAGCTACACTCTGGGAGTTTGTGGAAAGAAGGTATGATCTATCTTTTTCATTAATAACATCCAGGCAGGGGCACCTGGGTGGCTCAGTGGGTTAAAACCTCTGCCTTTGGCTCAGGTCAGGGTCCTGGGATCGAGCCCCACATCGGGCTCTCTGCTCAGCGGGGAACCTGCTTCCCCTCCCCCTCTCTCTGCCTGCCTCTCTGCCTACTTGTGATCTCTGTCTGTCAAATAAATAAACAAAATCTTAAAAAAAAATAACATCCAGGCAAAGCCCTCTCTAAGGCCTGACATGGGAGAGGGTGATGTTTAGGACCAACTGCTGAGGGCAGGGAAGAACTGGGTTTCTTGTTTGTTTGGTTTTTTGTTTTTTTGGTTTTTTTGTTAACTAGGTGTGTACCAGGGCATGAGGAGGGGGAAAACTGGAACACCATCCAATGGGTTCTCTTTCCTTTGAGACTAATTTTACCTTTACATTGTCTCTGCTGATATTGAAAGGCTAAATTCTCTAGATTCTAGTTAAGCAGCACCAAAACAACTCTCCAGCTCAGTTTATTTTTTTAAAAAGATTTTATTTATTTATTTGAGAGAGAGAGAAAGAAAGAAAGAAAGAAAGAAAGAGAGAGCACACGAGCCAGGGAGAGAGGCAGAGAGAGAAGGAGAAGCAGACTCCTGGCTGAGCAGAGAGCCCCATGCAGGGCTCGATCCCAGGACCCTGGGATTATGACCCGAGCCAAAGGCAGACACTTAACTGACTGAGTCTCCCAGGCACTCCTCTCCAGCTCAATTTTTAAAACCAAGTTAAAAATAAATTTAATTAACTATTTAATTCAAATAAATACAATTCTTTGAAGGAATCAATTCATGAACAAATTCTAGTTGTACTTGGGCAGTGAATGTTTACCTTCTTTTGTGAGAGATGGTGAATACACAGAGCCTGAGGCAGGCGCTGAGTACCTCGTAACTGGTAAGACCCAGTCCCTTCCCTCAAGGAGCCTGAAGTCTATTGAGGAGGGAGAGAGACAGAATGTCATTCCCACAGTGCACAATAGTGTAGCAATCAAGGAATGCTCATGTGTCACAGAAGCACAAATGAAGGTCATTGGAATCCAGACTGGATGGATTCCAATGCTTCCTGAAGAAGGCAAAACAGAGTAATAGCATAAACAAGAGTCCAGAGGTAACAATCAGCAGGGTAAGCTTAGGTAAGATTGGGGCAGTTCAATGTTCCTAGACTGTAGACTTGAAGCAGGAAGTGGCAAGTTTCATTTGGAAATATTTATAAATATGTGTATTTACACAGGTTAGTATATACACATATATTTCCTTGCTCTGTCATTTAGGGAACCTAGAAGCAATAACATGCTAGTAACAAAGAGTACAAGTAGCATGCAGATCTACCGGTTAGGAACTATCCATAAACAAGATTACCTTTCTGAAAATTCCAGAACCTGGAGGTGAGGCTGAAGCATCCCTTTGGATCAGAGAGAGCAAGAAAAACTATCTTAGAAGGGTAAGGGGAAAGGATGCCTTTTGACTGCATCCTCCCAGGACGGTCCAGTGTGGCACTAAGAGGGTCCCCTTGGGCCTATGGTTTCTCCACTGGGAAAAAGAGAGCCCAGGGCAGACATCCAGCTTCTCCAGCATTGCAGAATGCACCCGGGGAAGCCCACTTGGATCTTGCCCCACAAGGATCACAGGGGGAATTGGCAAGACTGGACTATTGGGGATTAAATAGAGATGGAGAAGGGGGTGGAACTTACAGAAATGAGCCAACAGATCTTGACTGACCGTAGTTTTATTAGCAGCAGTACTCAAGCAGAGATCACAGCCAGCGCCTCCGCCTACGTGCAGAGCCAAACCACTGTATCTAATTGGTCAGAGAGCTCAGTTGACAGTCCGCCTGGTTGGGGTCCCAAGCTAATAGTAGCAGCCACAGAGCTCATCTTAGAGCTGTGTTTAGGCAGAGAGCTAAGTCAGAAGCTGTGTACAGGGTGCCTGGGTGGCTCAGTGGGTTAAGCCTCTGCCTTCAGCTCAGATCATGATCTCAGGGTCCTGGGATCGAGCCCCACATCGGGCTCTCTGCTCAGCAGGAAGCCTGCTTCTCTCTCTCCCACTCCCCCTGCTTGTGTTCCCTCTCTCTCTCTCTCTGTCAAATAAATAAATAAATAAAAACCTTTTAAAAATTAAAAAAAATACGAATAAAAAGAAGCTATGTACAACAGCAGAGTATAGTCTCCAGCCCTGCCCAACCAGGAAGCTTGGCCAGACAACCCAGGCAGCCATGAAACTGAAGTGATTTGTTCATCATGTAATGTCCTTCTTTGTCTCTTGTGACAGGTTTTGACTTAAAGTCTATTCTGCCTAATATAAGTATAGCCAAGCTTATCTTTTATCTTAATTTTTTTATTATGTTCAGTTAGCCAGCATATAGTACATCATTAGTTTTTGATGTAGTGTTCAACGACTCATTAGTTGCATATAACACCCAGAGCTCATCATAACACGTGCCCTCCTTAACACCCATCCCGGTTACCCCATCTCCCCATCTCCCTCCCCTCTGTAACCTTCAGTTTGTTTCCCAGGATCCAGAGTCTCTCATGGTTTGTCTCCTTATCGTTTTTGCTTAACATATGCATGGAATATATTTTTCCATCCCTTCATTTTCAGCCTATTTATGCCGTGAAATCTAAAGCGAGTCTCTTGCAGACAACGTATAGTTGGATCTATTTTTTTAATCCATTCAGCCACTCTATGGCTTTTGATTGGGAAATTTAATCTGTTTACATTTAAACTATACATAGGGAAGGATCTACTATGTTCACTATGTTCATTGTTTACCATCTGTTTTATAATTCATTCTTCTTTTCTCTCTTGCTATCTTCCTTTGTGTTTCATTAATTTTTAGTGTTAATTATTTTGGTATCCTTTTTTGTGTGTGTAACTTCTATAGGTATTTTCATTGTGACTATCATGGGGCTTACATAAGTAGTCTTATTGTAATAACAGTCTATTATAAGCTGATAACAACTTCAATTGCATACAGAAACTCTATATTTTTACTCTCTCCCTACACTTTATGTTATTGATGTCACAACTTACATGTATTTATGTTGTACATTTACTTACACTTATTATTTATATTGTCCATTTATATTATCCATTAACATACTTTTATAGTTATAGTTGTTTTTAATAATTTTGTCTTTAACTTTTATACTTGAATTAAAAATGATTTATTCACCACTGTTATAGTAATACGTTGCATTTGTCTATACAAGTGAGTTACACTTTCACATGCTATTGTGTTGCCATTTAGATCATCCTATTTCAACATGAACTCCCTTTAGAATTTCTTATAAGGCAAATCTAGTGGTAATGAACTCCCTCAGCTTTTATTAGTCTGGGAAAGTCTTTACGTCTCTTTCATTTCTGAATGACAGTTTTGCTGAATACAGCATTTTGGCTGGCACATTTTTAAAATTTCAGCACTTTGAACACATCATCCCACTCCTTTCTGGCCTGCAAGGTTTCTTTTTTTTTTTTTAATAAAGACTTTTATTTATTTATTTGACAGACAGAGATCACAAGTAGGCAGAGGCAGGTAGAGAGAGAAGGAGGGGAAGCAGGCTCCCCGCTGAGCAGAGAGCCCGATTCGGGGCTCCATCCCAGGACCCTGGGATCATGACCTGAGCCAAAGGCAGAGGCTTTAACCCACTGAGCCATCCAGGTGCCCCTGGCCTACAAGGATTCTGAGAAACCCACTGACAGTCTCATGGGCATTCCCTGGTTCATGACACTTTTTTCTTGCTGCTTTGAAAATTCTCTCTTTGTCTTTGACTTTTGACAGTTTGATTGTAATCTGTCTCAGTGTGGTTTCTTTGGATTCACCTTATTTAGAAATTTTGGGGCTTCCTGGATCAGAATGTTCATTTCTTACCTCAGACTTGGAGAGTTTTCAGCTATTATTTCTTTAAATAATCTTTCGAATCCTTTCTCTCTCTCTTCTCCTTCTGAGAGTCCTGTAATGCATATATTGGTCCAACTGATGGTGATCCATAAGTCCCTTAAATTTTCTTCATTCTTTTTTCTTTTTGCTGCCTATCTGGTTAATTTCAAATTGCAAATTACTTTGAAATTACAAATTTCAAGTTGCTGATTCTTTCTTCTGCTTAATCTACTCCACTGTAGAACCTTTACTGAATTTTTCAGTTTAGTTATTGGATTCTTCAGTTCCAAGATATCTGTTTGGTTCTTTTTAAACTTTCTATTTCTTTGTTTCAATTCTCACTTTGTACATATATTTTTCTCCTTAGTTCATTAAGCATTTTTGTGGTAGTTATTTTAAATTTTCTGTCAGTTACTTTTATACCTTTGTTTCATTAAAGTCAGTTTCCGGAGTTGTATCTTTTTCCTTCGTGTGGATCATTTCCCCTGTTTCTTCACATTTCTTGACTTTTTGTGTTGGTATCTACACATTGGGAAAAAATCCTACCTCTCCCACTTTTCATAAATTGGCCTTTTGCAGTAGAAAACCTTTACCAATCAGCCTAATAAGTGATTCTGTGAGACCATCAAAACTTTGTGCTAGTCCAAACCACTGTCTTTGCTCTTAGTGTACCCTAAACATCTAGAGCATGTCAGGTCTGTCCCATCAGTGCTCTGAGACTGGTGAGACTAAAGCCAGTCCTGTGGGTAGCACTCAGAGAAGTTGGAACATTGGATGTGCAATCCAACTCTATCCCTCCCCATTGACAGCTGAGAATTGGGGGTTTTCTTTCACTCTTTTGTGCTGGGTGGAAGAGCTGTGGCAAGTACTTGTGTGCTAGTTCAAACCACTGTTTTTGTTGTCAGTGACCCAAGGCATTTAAAATACACTGGGTCCTGTCATCACTCTGAGACAGGTGAGACAGAAGCCAGTCTCTCAGGCAGCCACCAGAAAAGTTGTACTGATTGACATTCAGTGCAACTCTTTCCCTTCCCAGGAAGAAGGTGAAAGTTGGAGGGGTTTATCCATGCACTCTGTGCTGAGCAGGGGGAGGAGCTGTGGTGAGTGCCCACATGATAATTCAAACAGCTGCCTTTGTTATCTGAGAGGTGAGACAGAAGCCAGTCCCTCGGGCAGTACCTGGAAAAACTAGGATGTTAGATACACTGTCCAATTCTTTCCTTGCCTAAGGAGAAGCTGGGAATGGTTTGGGGTTTTTTTTGGGGGCGGGGGGATGGGTTTTTAGCCTGCTCATTCTGATGAAGCTGAGAGAAGGAACTGTAAGTGCCCACACACTAGTCCACCCGCCTCCCATTGTTCTCTGTAGCCTCCTGGGATCTAGCATGTGCTGGGTCCAGTCAGCACTCCAAGACAGGATAGACAGGAACCACTTTCTTGGGTAACATCCAGAAAAGCTAGAATGCTGGATGTGTGGACCAACTCTGTCACTCCTCAGAGAGAAACAGGAGTTTTTTTGCCCACTTTCTCTGGGCTGAGCTGGGGTGATGAGCTGTGGCAAGTGGTCTCACATTTTCCTACCAGATTTAATGTGGCTGGTTTTGTATTTGCCTGGGGTGCAAAAGCCTCTCAGCTAGTTTCTGGATTTCTCACAGAGGGTAGATCCATGGAGATAAGGAGTGTTAAGGGTTTCCTCTTCTGCCATCTTGCTGACATCTTTTTGTAAGATCAGCTTTGCATCCTGTGACTTGCCAAACTTGGCTTTTAGTTCCAGGAGTTTTTGTGTAGATTCCTTGAAAATTTCTATGTAGATCATCACATCAACTACAAACAGAGATACTTTCCTTTTCCAGTTTGTAGGCCTTATATTTTCTCTTCTGGCATTATTGAGCGGGGTAAGTCTTCCATTACCATGCTGAATAAGAGTTATAATTATTCCCAATCTTTGGGGATAAGCATTGTCTCATTATTTTAGTAATGTTAGCTAAAGTTTTGTAGTTGCTCTGTATCAAGTTAAGGAAGTTGCCCCCATTTTTTATTTGTTGAGAGTTTTTATCAGAAGTAAGTTGAATTCAGGGATGCCTGGGTGGCTCTGTCAGTTAAGCATCTGCCTTGGGTGCAGATCATGACCCCAGGGTCCTGGGATCAAGGCCTACATCCAGCTTCCTGCTCAGCCAGGTTTCTCCCTCTCCCTCTGTTTTTCCTCCCTGCTCATGTTCTCTCCCTCAAATAAATAAATAGGTAAAATCTTAAAAAAAAAGAAGTTGAGCTCTGTGAAATGCTTTTACTATATCAATTTGTATTACTTTTCTCCAATGTGTTGATGTGATAGATCACATTAATTGATTTTTGAAGGCTGAGCTAGACTTGAATCCCTAAAATAAACCCTATGTGGCAAAGGTGTATATTTCTATCTTTATATAGTGCTGAATTCTATTTTCCAAAGTTTTGTTAAGGATTTTTACATCTATATTCAGGAGGGATATCAGTCTTTACTTTTCATTTTTTTGGTCTTGTTTTTATATCAGATTAATATTAGTTTTCTACACTGATTTGAGAAGTGTTCCTTTCTCTTCTATTTCTGGAAGAGACTGTGAAGAATTACTATTGATTTTTTTAATGTACAGTAGAATTCTCAAGTGAAACCAACTGACTCTGAACATGTCTTTTTTGTGAGTTTTAAATTATGAATTTAATCTCCTTAATAATTATAGTGCTATTCAAGTTACCTTTTTCATACTGGGTAAGTTGTGGTAGGTTATTATTTTTTTCTGAGAACTTCATCTATTTCATCTTGAATGTCAAATGTATGTGTTTGTAATTGTATTATCCTTTTAATGTTTGTAGGTTCTCTACTGACATCTCCCTTTCATTCCAGATTTTGGCAAGTTTTTTGTCTTTAACTCCAAATCTGGGATATATATGTCAGCAGGAAAATCCAGAGAACTCACCACCATGTCATTCTTCACATCCCAAAGTCCCTAGTTGGTCTGTCTTCTGCTCTCCACCTTTCCATGTCTTCTTACATTTATTTTTATAATTAATGTCCAGGGAATTTAGATGATGTTAGCAGAAGAAATAGGGAAAAGTACGTCCATTCCATCTTTATCTTTCTAGAAATGGAAATCCACCTTGGTGGTTTTGAGTAAAGGAGCAATAATGTCTGCTTTGTGTTTTAGAAATGTCACTCTTGTCACAGCAAAGAACGGGTTAGAGGAGAGTAAGAATCAAGGTCAGAAGACCAGGCAGAATGCTCCTGCAGGACTCAATGAAGAGGGTCAGCGAGGATCCAAATTAGGGATTTGGCAGTAGGGCAAGTCTCTTCTCCTCTCCTATGAGTCATATTTTAGCAGTGTTCTCCAGAAACATAATGTCCTCTCCTACCCAACTTTGTGGTTTCCACTGCCTCTGGGATCTAGCCCAGGAATGTGGATTTTGTATAAGCTCCCCAGGTGATTCTGATGTATACCTAGGGTTTGGACCTGCCTCGGTCAATTCAGGCTGCTATAACAAAATGCCACAGACTGGGTGGCTTTAATCAATAGACATGTTCCCACAGTTCAAGAGGCCGGAAAATCCACGATCAAGATGCTGGCAGCTTTGGTACCCGGTAAGAACCCTCTCTCTGGTTTGTAGATGGTTTGTAGATGGCTGCCTCCTTGTGTGCTCACATGGCCTTTCCTCAGTGTGTGCCCAGAAAAAGAGTATGTTAGCTCTTTCTCTTCTTATAAGGGCACTAATCCCATTGTGAGGGGCTCAACCTCATAACTTAATCTAAATCTATTTACCTCCCAACGGACCCATCCCCTAATACCATCACATTGGGGGTTAGGGCTTAAACACATGAATTGGGGTGGGGGGGAATACAAATATTCAACCCAGAATAAGACTTACTGCTTCTCAGTCAGGATCTCTCACATCTGACTACCATTAAAATGACCTGGGAGGCTTTTTTTAAAATTCTAGGACCTATGTCGATTAAATCAAATTTTCTAGGGGAGAGAACAAGCTCCATTTACTCATCCGTAAAATGGACACAATGATGGCATCTCCCCCATTAAGGGTGTGATGAAAATCAAATGAAATGATCTATGTAAATCATCTGTCGCTGGGTGCTTGGGGAAATTACAGCTTTTCCTAAAAGCTCCCCCACATGATTCTAATGTTCGGTCAGGACTGAGTATAACTGACTACTCTATATGGTGGGCATTTCAGGCAAAATGGGCAAAGAGAACTAGAGCCCAGTAGGCAGAAAGGAGTGAGGTTTAAGGCAAGGTTTGGGGGCCTGCCGCCTTGGGTTTTGCTATGAAAAAGACTGATTAGGGACATGAAAATTCCCATTCTGATCACCTCTTACACTGTCTGAGCTCACAGAAGTTTTGCACATTCCCTTACGTAAGGGCACACAGCTGACAAATGGGAGAGCTAGGCCTTTAGAGGTTCTGTCTTGAAAATCAGGGGTCTTCTCACTGCTCACCCCTGCACTCTCAAGTGCTTAGTGGTCACCACTGCTTTTCGCCATAAGAAGACTCTCTTGAAGACTTCAGGCAACAGGTCTATCAGTCTAATCTCTGCAATGTTCCTTAGCACTGAGAGACAAGAGCAAACGGCTAAGTTTGCTTATGCTTTACGAGACTCAAACGCAAGGCCCATCTGTGCAATGAGCTATGCGAAAACAGTCATCTTTGCGAATAATAAATCATATTGTTTTGTTCTGCATAGGGTAAGTTCACCTCTAGAGATGGAGTGACAGAGAATAAAACATTAAATATACATGTCACTCAGCCTGGATAGGATAGATGTGAAGTGCCTAGCATATAGGAGGTCTTTCATAAGTGGAGATTATTGTCACCAGGACATCTGATGATGCTTAGGAAAGGGAATGGCTCCAGAAGCTACTGGTTTCCAACCCCAGCTTCTACCACTTACTCAGTGTATGATCTTAGACAGAAAGCCACCTAACGTCCCAGCCTTGATGGGTTCATCTGCAAAATGGGTACAGTAATGGTACCTACCTCATTCGGGTTGTGGTGAAGATCAAACGAGATAATGTATGGAAATCACCTGCTATTTACTGGGTGCTCAATAAATGATAGTTATGATTACTCTTTCAAGGTGAAACAATTTCCAGCCAAAGCATTAATATCAGTGATTCCCTTTATTTGATGAACCAATCTTCATCTGATTAACTCTTTGTAAGTATCTCTTGGGGTAGAATGGTAATGTGTCCTTCACTCTCCCGAGGAAGATTTGGCTGGAATTCTGTACTGAGGAAATTAATGACCTCTGCGAACCCATTTGCATAAGCACTTGTGCTATCACGGTGACATTAAAGAATGCATCCTGATCTGGGCAGAAACAGAGCTGCCGGCACGAAAACACACTTGAGGACTGGCGATTAGTTGCTCTGATACTTATTCCCCAGAAGCCTGCCTTATTTTGCTGAGGTGGACCAGAAGGATTCTGGCAGCAAAGTGGCTGTGGAGGGAGGAGCAACTCAAGAAAGATGTCCAGTTCCTGAATGACAGAAATTCTGCCTGGAGATGGGAGGTAAAAAACCAGCCTCCCATGGGGCGCCTGGGTGGCTCAGTGGGTTAAGCGTCTGCCTTTGGCTCAGGTCATGATCTCAGGGTACTGGGATCAAGCCCCGCATTGGGCTCTCTGTACAGACAAGGGAGCCTGCTTCCCCCTCTCTCTCTGCCTGCTGCTCTGCCTTCTTGTGATCTCTCTCTGTGTCAAATAAATAAATTAAATCTTTTTTAAAAATCCAGCCTCCCAATGCCTGCTGCCTACATCGACTCTAGCCTTTCATCCTAAGACCATGACCTTTGCTGGTTGAGGGGACACTCTATGCCCCTTGGGAAGGGCTGGACACTCTCAAGGGCCGCAAGACAGAGCCACCTACATCCAGTTGCCCTGGTCCAAGCACGGGGCACTTGCACCTTGGATATATCCCCCCATTATTCTTCATTATCTCTATAAAGGGCAAAGGTGCACCTCCGTAAATATCAGGTCTAGCTTCAAACCTCCAGCAGTCCAGAGGTACCCACACTATCAAAGACTAGTGGCACTGTAGTTAAAAATCCTGTGCAGAACTTGGACCTATTCTGTCATTTCCTGGCTCTGCGTCTTTTGGTAAGTTTCTCAATTTCTCTGTGCCTTAATCTCTTCATTTGTAAAGTGAAAGTGATAAGAGTGTTTCCTCATAGCTCTAAGGTTTAAATCCGACTGAGAGTGCTAAGTCAATGCTGGATACAGCGGAAGCTCCTAGCAACTGGTAGCTATCATGTTTTTTGTCACCCCGAGTGGCAATCACACACCCGTACCCCTGAAACAAATAATACATTATATGTTTATTTTAAAAAGAGAAAATGGATAAAGTCAAACTCTGGCTTTAAGGTTGATAAAAAATAAAAAATAATAACTCGAGTTATTTTCTGTGTTCAGAACTATTTCACAATGTCAGTCAACACATAGCTGATCACAAATTCAAGTGTTGTTCTAAATTTGTTTTTTTTTTTTTTTACCAAAGTAGATGCTTGAAATGTTGGAGAAAATGCAATCTCATATATTGCTGGTGAAAAAATTAATCCTTATAGCTTGTCTGAAGAGAAATCTGGTATTCTCTACTAAAATTAACTTCAACCTAGCAATGTTATTCATGGGAATCTATTCCATAAAAATAAAAGCACCGAGGGGCGCCTGGGTGGCTCAGTCGGTTAAGTGTCTGCCTTCGGCTCAGGTTATGATTCCAGGGTCCTGGGATTGAGCCCCGCATCAGGCTCCCTGCTCAGGGGTTAGCCTGCTTCTCCCTCTCCCCTGTACTTCTCCTTCTTCTCCCTGCTTGTGCTCTCTCTCAAATAAATAAATAAAATCTTTAACAACAAAATAAAAGCACTGGAAGTGGAAGGAATGTTTGTGAGAAGAGGTACAGCTGAGTTAACTGCACATCCAAACCATACCCTTTTATACCACCATTTAACAAATGCTGGTGGTTACCATGGTGGGTTGCTATGTCAGAATAGCAAGATGTGGCAGTATATAGAGTAGCTTGCCCCTGTTGTAAAATCAAATGTCCAAAACATCCCTTACCTAGGTGTCAGATCCATGTTCTGTATAATCGGGCAAACATGGATGGTTATTCCCACCCATTACCTCTGTAGGGACGGTATGCAGTGGAAGAAGCAAAGGCTGCATGTGTTTAAAGAGTGAAAATTTGTATTCCACAGTCCCACTTAGGTAAAACTGTGTAATCGTGTGTGGGTGTGCGCGTGCGCGCGTATAAGCACATTTGAAGCTGCAAACACACAGGGGGGAGAAAAGAAGGTCAACAAGATGTTTCCTGGTGTATGTCTGAAAGGGGATGAAACTTAGAAAAATATTTATTTACTTAATTATTTATTTTACACAAGTAGAACCTGACAATTCCCCTCAGGGGACATTTTATCTTAAGGAAAGGTAACAGCAGTCACTTGAGAGAAGGCAAGTGGGTAGGCAGTGGCAGGAATGACTGTTTCCCCTTTTGACTTTTGCACCATATGCACACGTTACTGGTTCAAAATAGGAAATAAAATTTCAGGGTTGCATCTCGAGAACTAGAAACTCAGAGGCCAGTAATTTACCATCAGTACCCTCGGCAGGCCCACCACCGGGCTCCGCTCAGTCCCTCCGGCACACTCCCTTCTTTCCCACTTCAGGGCCCAGAAAACTCTCAGCCATATCCTTTTGACGTTGGCTCAAACGTCATCTCCTCGGCCCTGGGACTAACTTCGATCCCCTCTTCTATCTCCCGGTTGTACACTGTACCTGTATTTGCTGAATGACGTTATTCTACACATACTGACACCCGCGTGTGTGCAGTTTCGCCCCGGAGGGTGCTGCCTGTTGCCTTCTGGAGAACTTAGGCAAGCACAGTTTTGACTGCTCCCACTCCAACCACAGAGAAGCCCGTGTCCACATGTAGCGACTGCTTCGAAGTGGGACCAGGTCCCCTGCTTCCTCTGAAGGTCCCCAGAAGCAGGCTCAGGGCTTTGTCGCACAGCAGCCTGAGTGACAGGGAGGGAATAGCAGGGGTTCGAAGACCTTCAGAAACCACCTTCACTCACATTTAGCAAATATATAAGGAGCGTCCACTGGGCCCCAAGCACGGTGCGGAGCCTCGGAGAAACAAGAGCGAGCCGAAGCTGAGGGGGTCCCTGATCTCATGGGGCTCACAGAGTAGTGGGGGAGACAACCACAGAGGAGCCGTAGTTCACAAATGAAGAAATAAAATAATTACAAGTCATGCAACTGCCAAGAAGGACTAGGACAAGGAGCTATCAGAGCAATGTATTTACGAATGTGACAAGTTCATAGGTGTGCTACGTATTTGTCATGTAGGGAGAGGAAGCTATGAGTGATTCATTTAAAGTGCTATGGAATTCACAGTGACTTTTCGCCCATGTACTTTTTCTCAACCACCAAATTCTAATCGTACAGCTGTTATTACTGTGGCAGTTGAGAGGGTGAATGAAAATGGCAAACACTGAAAAGGGGTTTTCACACGTATCCATACTTTGAGGGAAACCTTGGTCTTTCTAAAGGACTACTGCATGGCTGGGCCACAGACCCCGAATGGATTTGGAAGTGATTACTGACCGATTTTTAGAAATGTATTTATCAAGTGTCCTCCAAGGTGAGCTGTTTGATTTGCTCAATAAAATTATTTTTAAATTATAATAAAAATAATTATAATAAAATTATAATAAAAATAATTTTATTATTTAATTATTATTTTTCAAAGGGGTATTCATACTCCAAAGAATTTTAAACCACTGGTCTAATAAAAACCTCTGAAGTCATAATGCATTCTCCCTTAATCTCTCTCAATTTCTCTCTCTCTCTCTCTCTCTCTCTCTCTCACACACACACACACACACACACTGGTGAGCATCTGGCAAGTATTACCGAGCAGCAACATGTCTATGAAAGAGAAGGACTGCAAACTTCATATCCCTGCTCCCATCTCCCATCTCCCAAAGCAAGCTAGGAGCAAGGTGAAGGGAAGACCGCTCACCCCTCCACCCACAGTGTGGGCTAGTATCTGGGCCAGTTTGCACAAGCATCCTACATACGGGGTGGCAGGCTGCCCCCACATTTTAGCCTGGGGAATGGGGAGTCTAGGTAAAACAGCTGTGTGCTTGGCCCTGTGCTGACACGGCAGGGGATCCAGAAGGAATGCAAAATTCAGTCTGTATCCTAAGAGAGCCTGCAACCTAGCTGGGAGTCAAGCTTTGCTTACAGGAAAAATACAGGACTGGATAATCTCATTTATCGGAACAAACAGTGGAACCAGGACTCTGGTGGAGACAGAACTTCCATATAAATTAATTGCCCGATTAACTGATATTTTCTCTTAAGTGTTCATCCTGTTTATTTGGGTAGTATTCATTGGAAACGGCTTCTAAATGTATTGTGCATTTGTTTTATTCAGTGGAATGTTCTGGGCATAATTTAACCTTTTCCTGACAACTCAGGGTCATCAGTATGAATATCCTTTATTGTACCTCGTCTGCTTTTGCATTATTCTGAATTTTCTTTCTTTCCACATCTGGCTGGCGGCTGTCACGGCTCACCCACAGTTAGTGAGCCTGGCCATTTCAACCGTCTCAGCTCTTGACTGATCACTGATAATGACAACAAAAACTGCATTGATCCCCTGCTCTATGCCAGGCCCTGTGCTAAGTGCTTCGCAGGGACTGATTCATTAAATCCTCAGAGCAACCCGTGAGGCAGGTACAATTATTATCCCCAAATTGCAGACTAGGGTAGCCAAGGCCCAGAAAGATCAAGTCATTTGCCTAAGGTTACACAGCATCACGTAGCAGAACCAGAATTTGTACCCTGATCTACTGATCTCGAGATTTCAAGGTCTTCAGCACCATATTAGTGCTTTTCAATCCTTTTCGACAATGAGGCACAATCAGAAATGTATTTTTATCAACACGCAGGGGACAAAAACGTGCATAATAAAATCCAGACTTCCAACAACACATTTGTTGCATGGAATACATTCTGATACTCTATTCTGTTTCATTATCATCATTATTATTATATGACTCATGTTGGTTGTGACCCACTGAAATGATTTCCCAGCCCACTGATGGGTCACAACTCATGATTTAAAAAACGCTGCAGCACATTCTGGGGCGCCTGGGTGGCTCAGTGGGTTAAGCCTCTGCCTTCGGCTCAGGTCATGGTCTCGGGGTCCTGGGATCGAGCCCCGCATTGGGCTCTCTGCTCAGCGGGGAGCCTGCTTCCCCCTCTCTCTGCTGCTCTGCCTACTTGTGATCCCTCTCTTTGTCAAATAAATAAACAAAATCTTAAAAAGAAAAAGAAAAGAAAAACCCTGTAGCACATTTTATGGCTAATCTGCAGTGAGTACCGGGTTGCCACTGGCCATACTGACACCTTAGTGTAAACTAGAAAAAGGTGTCCCTTCCTTGAGATACTTAATTCCATTTGTCAAAAAATTGTCAAAATAGGCTGATTTTGTTAGATTAAGACACTTCCCTGCCACCTGCCAGAAAATGGTTAAAAAGAAATGTCTTGAAGGGGCGCCTGGGTGGCTCAGTCCTTAAGCGTCTGCCTTCAGCTCAGGTCAGGATCTTGGGGTCCTGGGATCGAGCCCCGCATCGGGCTCCCTGCTAAGCGGGCAGTCTGTTTCTCCTTCTGTCCCTCACTGGGCTCATGCTCTTGCTCTCAAATAAGCAAATAAAATCTTAGAAAATATCTTGACGTCAACATTATGAAGACAAAATGACGTTGTGAGTGCCCAGTGCCCAACTTTCGATGTTGGCGCTGGTAGAACCCAGGTGACGATATGGATCCAGAAGTGAGGCTTAAATGAGTGAACTGTCTCTCCGAGGACCCGCACATGCAGGATTTGTCATGGAGCTTTTGCTTTCTCCTCTGTCCTCAATTCCCAGTTAGGATCGCCAGATAAAATATAGGATACCCCCTTAAATTGGAATTTCAGATCACCAATAAAAAACGTTTCATGTAAGGATTCCTCCACACAATATTTGGGATAGACTCATACTAAAAAAAAAAAAAAATCACCTGTTGCTTATCTCAAGTTCAAATGTAACTGGGAATCCTGTATTTTTAGTTGCTAAATCCGGCACACCTATTTCCGACCACGGCTGCATGGATGTAGGTGTGCTCTGTCTTAGGAATCGGGAGCAGGAATCCCATGACATGTGGGTGATTCTGAGAGGAAGAAGGAATTAAACAGCTGGAGGACGTCAGTTATGTGAGTGCGTGGAAGCACTGTGGGCTGGGAGATCGCGGAAGGCTCCCTGGAGGAAGCGGGCTCAGAAGGATGAGGAGGATAGAGACAAATTCTAGGATCGGTTTCATGAGAAAAAGCTGACACTAAGATGAACTAGACAGTGTGTGTGGTGCTCTGCAGGAGATGAGTATTTTTTTAAAGATTTTATTTATTTATGACAGAGAGCGCGAGAGAGGGAACACGAACACAGGGGAGCTAGAGAGGGAGAAGCAGGCTCCCTGCTGAGCAGGGAGCCCAATACGGGGCTGGATCCCAGAATGCTGAGATCACGACCTGAGCCGAAGGCAGAGGCTTAATGATTAAGCCACCCAGGCGCCCCAGAGATGAGTTTTGTTAGAGCAGCGGCTGGATCATTTCAAAGAGCACCTAGACGGGGACACATGAGAGTCGTCAGGAGGGCCGGAGAGCGTTTCTGTAAAATGTATGGAAAGAATAGACCGATACGGGGAAATCACGATGGTACTACACTTACTCTAAATGCCAGGCAATGTAATAAGCATTTGATACACAGCTTTTCGATTGAGTCTTACAACAACACTGTAAGACAGGCGCGTTATCATCCCATTTTACATGAAAGTTGATCTTACGAAACGTGGCCAGGGTCACATAGTTTATAAGCGGCAGGGCTGGGCTTTGAAGCCAGATGTGTCAGGCTCCGGGTACAGTCCTTACCACCACACTATGCCCCTAAAAGTAATGTGGGAGTGGGGGCAAAGGAAGGTTGTAGAACACAGCTTCTGAGGCGCCCTACGTCCTGTGTTGTGTCAGGGACGGAGAAACATGAGCTGACGCAGGTAGCAACCCTCAGATTCATGAGGTGTCCTATAACACTAAATCCTTGCTGCTTTGTCAGGGCAAAAAGCGAAACATGCTTTCTGGAGTGAACAGACGTGTCTATGGCATCCCGAAGGGTAGTAAGTCCCATATTTCCTCGGCCCTCTTTTCCACTCCTTCCCCAAACTAGAGCCTGCTGAAGTCCCACCCTGACCAGGAAAGAAGAATCCGAAAGTCCCACCCCTCGTGCTTGGTGCTGCACCCACAGGGTTTAAAGTCCCGCAATAAATGCGACGGTCATTTGAGGATCACGGAAGCCATTCTACTGGCCAGCGTTCTTTCCCTGAGAGAAACAACAGAAATCCAAAAAAAAAAAAAGCAAAACCACCCCCAGCTGTGGTCTCTTTTCAAACTCTTCTAGGTGCTGGCTTGGCTCCGCATCTGTAATCTATTCAATCAGAAACTTGCTACTAGGTTAACAGATAACACGGCTTTAATTTATTTGCCAAAACACTTGGCCTCCAAAACCTTATTATTATTTATTTACACACCATTGTCAAGAGACAATGCCTGTCCTTTGTGACTGGAGTGTTAGCCACCAACGGGTCTGTTCTCAACATTTGAGGACTCGTTGTTACTGTGATTATCTGTTGTGGGTTCCTTTCCTCCCATCCGCCACCCTTCGTCGGAACAGCTGAGCGAGGCAAAGGGAGGGTTGACAGCGAGCGGAGGGGCTCTGCGTGCTGTGCTAGCGAACCAGCTCTCTGGCACAGAGCGAAAGAAACAGCTCTGATTTGTAGCATTTGCTAATGTCTGTGGTGGCAACACACCCTTCCTTGATGGCCATTTCAAGCTACCCATGTGATCCCACTGAATGCAAATTTGGGGGAAGATATTAACAATAGCTGTCCAGAGCCAGCATCAACAAGCAGGGAAGTCTGTATGGTGCCTCAAAAAGGAGTTGGGGAGTGGTTAAATAAATAACACTTTATGCATACGAGGCGTTGCCAAGTGGTGGTTTAAAATGCTCCTGTGGAGGGGCGCCTGGGTGGCTCAGTGGGTTAAGCCTCTGCCTTCGGCTCAGGTCATGATCTCAGGGTCCTGGGATCGAGCCCCACATCGGGCTCTCTGCTCAGCAGGGAGCCTGCTTCCTCCTCTCTCTCTGCCTGCCTCTCTGCCTACTTGTGATTCTCTGTCAAATAAATAAATAAAATCTTTTTTTAAAAAAAGTATATTCCAGACATCTATAGAAAACTCCAAACACCCAGCCACTGGGTGGCTCAGTCAGTTAAGTGTCCCTCATTGGCTCAGGTCATGATCTCAGGGTCCTGGGATGGAGCCCCGCATCAGGCTCTCTGCTCAGCGAGGAGCCTGCTTCCCCCCTCTCTCTGCCTCTCTGCCTGCTTGTGATCTCTCTCTCTGTGTCAAATAAATAAATAAAATCTTTTAAAAAAATACTCCTATGGATCTAGAGTTATTTGCTTATACATTTTCTAATCTTCTGAAATAAGTAGATCTCTATTTATGAACATGGAAAATATCTGCAATAAGCTGTTATTGAGAGTTTTTGAAGTCATCCAGCACTATTAGCATGATACCACTGTAAATTTTTAAAAGGTGTCTGTACACTCACAAACAGAAAAATCATTTAAGCATATACACCAAAATATTAATGGTAGTTATCTGTGGGTGGTGGAATTATGGACAGGTTTTACTTTCTTCTTCTTAATATTTCCACATCACAATTTTTTAACAACAAGCACATATTATTTCTATATTCATATTCATATATATATATATATATATATATATATATTTCGAATTTTAAAAGCAGGAACTTGAACACCTTGTTATTTCATGAGTCCTCTTTCATTCCTGCATCCCCTTTTCCAGGTAGAACTAGTGGGGCTGGGATGGGACAGGACATCAGCTAGAACCCAAGCACATCAGGAGTACCCCCCACCATGGATCTTACTCTCTTTTCCCAAGTGCCACTCAGGGAACAGGGGTCACTTGTCCAATATTACAGAACAAATGAGTGGCAGTGCCCTCGCCGGAGAATTCTCAAAGCCGGCTACTCAGACGCTGAGTCTCCCTACAGCAGCTGCCTCATTGATAGCACCAAGCCAGGTTACTCTAGCTCAGCCCTTTACAAATGAGAAATGAGAGGGGCAGATCGAACTGGGGGATTTAAGTTCTAGGTAAGTAGAATTCGGTTCCTCAATCTGAATCAGAGCACACGCACATCAATTTCTTGTCAGTGTCTTCTGAGAAATATGGATCTCACACTTCTGTTTCCTTTGCTAGGCTAACTGGTGACCCTATTGCCTGTCACTTACACCATGATTTAAACAGACGTGAAAGCCAACCCCCAGTGTAATTGAACAGCAAGACTGTTTGCCAGTTAGCCAAAAGAACAAACCATCATAAACAATATTGGTTCTGTGGGAAAACGTGCTCCAGGTTTGCAACTGACATACATACTAACGTCTGGAACATGACATGATTCATTTGTAAATTGGGGGCTGCCAATTGGGGACCAGGTGGTCTGATCTAAACAGATCAGAGCCTTATGCTTCTCATATGGAAATCTCTTTACAGATGTGCTATTGTGATCAATGAATAATTTTAAAGCATTTGGGAAATGTTAATTATTGATCCTGGCTTGCCTGACCAAAGCAGGATCTACAAAATGCCACACAAATTCAGCTTGGCCTATGCATTACCAAATAACTGTGCTGATTGTCTTTTTCTCTGGCTGGCTATTTTCAAATAGTTGGGTCACAGCCCTGGTTTATTCATAGAGAGTTCACATAAAGTTGGGGATCAAATGTTATTTCTCAGAACATACACATAAAGAATAAAAATGTGTTTAAAGAGAAATCCCTCTTCCTCTTTCCCAGTCAGCACAAGTGACTAGTGGTATTATTATAGCTTCCCAGTTGTAACCCACTTTCCGCACTGGTTTGTACTATGTCTCCATCCCCAGCATGCTAGTTTCTTCCTTCAAAGAGCTCCAAAAGCCACTTTTGGATGCTTCCCGAGGAATAATAAAACAGTAACTGCTTTGTTTTGGTGAGGAAGAGTTGTTATTTTAATTTAAGCCTCAAATGTGTGCCTTTAGATATGAATGCTCTCTAACCCGAAAGAATGTGTCATTTATTTCATGACTCTCCCTGGGCATGCTTCTGCTCTTGGTACATGATGGCTACATTCTATTAGAGACCCCATTTTATCTGTTTCTAGACCAAAGAGGAGACTGTGAGGACCCATACTAAGTCTGAAGACAGTACAAAGCTGTATGGTGTGAGACCAGGGCTTTTAGGCTAGAAATCAGAAAGCCCAGGTTCCAGTCAAGACTCTGTAACTACCCAGCTATGCTTCTGAGAGCAAGTCCCTTCCCTTCTCTGAGTCCAATCTCCTCATCCAGAAAATGAGAGTTCTTCTAACTCTGGAGAATTTCACTCAGGTGAGGGGGAAGGATAGGAGCCGGCACGTCTTGAATGTAATCTAATGGGAAGGGCATCTGGCTAAGCGAGGTTATCCATCAAGAGGCTCATCTTCCCACCTGAGGGCAGTCCATCAGATGTGGTCTTGCAGGAGCAGTCATCAAAAGTTCCCAGTTCCTTTTTATCCTAGATCAGGCGACAAAGGGGGCAGCTGAGAAAGTGCAGCCTGTTCTTTCCTGAAGGGAGGGAAGCCCAGAGGGTGCCAACACTGAGCTCAGAGGTAGGTAAAGTGCAAAACAGAGAAGAGATTACTGCCCTCATCTTGCAAAACACAAGAATTCTGGTAATTTCTGAACTGGGTCAGGGATGGGTGGAAATAATTTTTATTGTCTTTCTTCTTGTTTCTGGTTGTGTTGAAACAGATTTAACCTCTGGATTATTTTCAAGTCTTTGAGAGATGACTTTGTCATAATTCTGTTTAACTGTCTCCCTCCCAGACCAGGTGATGTTCCTTAGGGGCAAGCACAGAGATGCTGTAAGAGGGTTTGCTAAATAAATGACTGAGTAGCACATTTCCCACAAAATAATAAACCTGATCTTGACAGAAAATAAATCAGCACAAAAGTTATCAAGTTGCTTGACATGCTTTCTGGAAGGAGGGACAAAATAAAATTAATGAAATTGACGAGGTGAAGTTCTCCACGGTTTTGTTTTGTTTTTAATTCTTAAAGTATAATGTCCTTAAATTGGTATTATACTGTTTGTGAGCTCTGAAAACTCAAGGCAGAGCTTTCCAACATGAACCCATATCACAGATATTTAAGTGAAAGCATGGCCATATCTTAAGTTGAGATGGTTCTGTACGGAGTTAGTCATTTATAGATGGAATTCAGCAGAGTGATTAGAAACTCAGAATCCTAAAATTCGTTCAGCCAAGCCAATTCATTCTAGAATTTATAGCCCAAGCCAAGCTCTTGGGCTAATTATGTAATCTCTCTAAGCTACAAATTCATCCCCTTGAAAAGAAGAAGAATAATAAAGCCTACTCATGAAGCTGTTATAAGGAGTCAACCTGAGAAAAGGCATTAAAAGTACAGAGCCTGGCACATAGTGAGCCCTTACATTATTGTTGCTGCTGCTAAGAATACCAATAATAAATAACAACAACAAAACAAAAATATATCAAATATTTAGGTCCCTTTCATTATCTGCAACCTCCTTCCAGTGTCACCCATACAAGAGAAGGCAGAGTGGTCTACTAGAAATTGGTTAATTACAATATGGAATCACTGAACTCTGAGAACAAATAAAAGCGTATACTTCTTTATGCACAATCCTAACATTATTTGTAAAAAAGACTAGCTAATAGATATTCCGCTGAAACATACTCCTTTCCAGTCGGTTTTCCATTATTAACAGGCTTGTTTCAATCAAGCTGTGTGTTAAGAATGACTGATATTTGATCCCATGGCTTCATATTGTGGAGAAATAGGTGTTATTTATTAGGCTTGCCGGATTTAGCAAATAAAAATAAAAGATACCCAGTTAAATCTGAATCACAGATAAATAAAAAAAATTTTTAGTGTAAGTGGGTCCAAAATATTGCATGGGGCAGATTTATACAAAAGAATTATTCATTGCTTACGTGAAATTCACATTTAACTGAGCACTGTGTATGTTACCTGGCAACTCTATTTTTACACAATTTGTCTTTACAGCTTTCTAAATATATGAATTTGATGACCTTTTTAAAAAAGATTTTATTTATTTAGAGAGAGACAGAGACAGAGCATGAGTGGGGAGAAGGGCAGAGGGAGAGGGAGAGAGAATTTCAAGCAGACTCCACATTCGGCATGGAGCCTGATTCAGGGCTTGATCTCACAATGCTGAGATCACAACCTGAGTCAAAATCTAGAGTTCGACGTTTAACCAACAGAGCCACCCAGGTGCCCCTGATGACATTTTATAAAGAATATCCCGGGGCGCCTGGGTGACTCAGTGGGTTAAGGCCTCTGCTTTCGGCTCAGGTCATGATCTCAGGGTCCTGGGATCGAGCCCCACATCGGGCTCTCTGCTCCGTGGAGAGCCTGCTTCCTCCTCTTTCTCCCTGCCTGCCTCTCTTGCCTACTTGTAATCTCTGTCAAATAAATAAATAAAATCTTTAAAGAAAAAGAATATCCATTTAGGGGCGTCTGGGTGGCTCAGTTGGTTCAGCAGCCGATTCTTGATCTGAGCTCAGGTCTTGATCTCAGGGCTGTGGGTTCAAGCCCCATTTTGCAGTCAGTACCACTAGTTTCTATCGCAAAGTCAACTAATTATATTTTTTCAATGTTATAATACTGACTCCTTGTTTTAAGAAATTGTAACAAAATTTCTGTTAATGCAAGTAATGTAGGTTTTTGTTTGGTTGGTTTTGTTTGGTTTTGTTTTTTAAGTAATGTAGTTTTTACTAGCATGGGGGCACAACAGCATCAACAAACCACCAGCAATTCCCAAGGAACCCATGGTTAAGTATAAACTCCGACGAGGCCACTCTGAAATGAATCTCATGTTGGAAACCAAGCTATCACACTGAGGAAGGTTTCTGCCAGTTCACAAAGGTCATATTTACCTGTAGCTAGTGGCATTTCCTTGTTCTTAGATAAGATACAACAAAGGGAAGTGTTCGGTTCCAGGTGAGTGGGAAAGGTGTAAAAAATAGGAAGATAACAGTGTTTGGTTCAGGTGGGAATGTGTCAGGCAAAGGATTCACTCTGCTACACAATGAAGGCGCAAGTAACTGGCTATAATGGAAATGTTATCACCCATTAAAATCCTGGTCCTCTTTCACTAGGATTTAGACGTAGAAAATTCTGACCGCATAAGCACCAAAACTTTCCTTTCCAGAGGGGGAGGGGGTGCAGTGAGGCAGGTGTTTTTATTTAATATTTACATAAACTTAGAGTTTCAACAGCATGTTCAACAGCATAGCTTGGCGTGTCCTCAGTGGTGTCTCTAGTTAGGATTCTGTAAGGCAGGAGTTAAAATAATTGTAAGTCTCCAATGTACTCCTGGTCATAACTGAAAATTAGACAACCAATAGCTTGGCAGCAGCATCCACAAGACAAAGAATAAAGAGAAAGGCAAACACAGTCCTGTAAGAAAAACATTCTAGAACTACCGGCTGATCTCTCTTCACACTACTGCTGTGCTCCTAGGGAAGACTGCCAGGTTTTTATAAATCAAGTAATTGAAAAATCATAAAATGGAGCTCACTTTGTAAAATCACTTTGTGATTCTAGAGATTTCCCCAAAGCCAGATGCCTACCTCTGCTGTCTGGGAAAATCTGAATAAAATCACATATTTTAAAAATGTTAACCTCCCAATGTCCTTCCCACTTTTTCCAGGGGGCAGGGGTGCTCAGAGAACAGGAAGATGAGCTAGGTAAGTAAATACTAATGAAGGTCTTCAAACATCTCATCTGAATAGGCTCCATTTTTCCTGCACATCACTCTTAGACCAAATAGCGTTCTCTGTAAAATGTATGGTTCTAACCCAATAGGAAAATGCACACGGAAGTGATTTTGTAAATGGTAAAGCAGTATAAAAAATGTATTGATTGTTCTTATTAAAGATCTCAAAATGGAATTTCCACCTTGTGCTAACAGGGTGGGAACAGGGCAGAGGTGGCCTTTGAAGAGGCTTCTGGTGGTCTGCAGAAGGCCATGGTCTGGAATGTTAAGCATCATTCTGGCTTTAAGACTGAAGGACTGACCCCGCAACCCTTATTTACATGCATCCCCTCAGTGACTTTTCATGAGTCTAAACTAGAAAGTCAGCTTCTTTTTGCAGAGCTCCTTCCTGAGGAGTTGAGCTTCCCCCTCTTCTGACAAAAGAGGCATCTCTCCCAAGAAGGGACGAAAAACACGGGCAGCCTGTTCAATTCCATGGAGCCTGCATCTTCTTAACTGCTGCCGGATCCCACGGGTCAAATATTTGAGGCTCCTGATGACTCATGCCAATGTAAAGAACATGTTGCTATAATTGCGAGCGTGTCCTTTGCTGAGTGTTAAACTGGTTTAAAAATAGCCAAAAATCACCACCGCACCTAGGAAATGAGACATTTCCCACTGTCAATGGTTATAGGCCAAGACGAGTTTACAGTACGCAGCGTTATTTGTGAGGTACAATGACGTAGTAGCGAATGCCAAAAGGTGAAAGACGCCCATTATAAGAATGCCATGCACATTTCTATTATTAGGTTAATTCTGAATGTAATTTGGAGCTGGAAATCTTGGTATTTTTAAAAGCACAATTAGCAGTGCTAAAGGACATGTTATCATTCATTGTATTTTCCCAATTGTAGAAAGTCAAGGACAAATTCCTTTCACAGTCTCAAGAACTTGGGTAAGCATAAGGTTTGTAAGTTTCCTCTCCTATTTAGGAATTGTAGGTACCTGAAATAAAGTTGAAAAATGTTCCACTGACCATCGAAGGTATTCAGTGAGAATATATACATATCTACATATATTTTGGTAGTCCAGCTGACAGACTTCAAATGTGTCTATCTAGAATCAAGACAAATCACTTGATACCAGGATCCATGGTATAAAGTAATTGTCATGATTGTGCCTGTGGACAAATGGCAGCTATTTGAGTATTATTTGATTTGGCTTCCCAATTTTCATCTCAGAAAAAAGGATAAGAGGGGTGCCTGGGTGGTATAGTTGGTTAAATGTCTGACTCTTGGTTTCAGCTTGGGTCGTGATCTCAGGGTTGTGAGATGGAGCCCCGGGTCAAGCTCTGTGCTCAGCAGGGAGTCTGCTTAAGACTCTCTCTCCCTCTCCCTCTAACCCTCCCCCCACCACCGACTCTCTCTTTCTCAAATAAATAAATGAATCTTTTTTTAAAAAAGTCTTAGAAACTTGAATACATGTATTTTAATGTGCTTTTATAGTATTTGTTACCACTTTCTTCATTGAATACTATTAGATTGTCTTACCGACTTCCCCTCTGTCTTCCTTTCCTGGCTACTGCCCTCCTTCTTCATACAGGGTTTATAGGAACGGCTACTGGCAGCCGTGTTTGTACAATGTGACCCCCCTCCTTGAGCACAGGTGACTGTCCCAAGGGTGGGCAGCTGTCCATGAATTTGGAGTTGAGAGACAGAGAGGAACTTGGGCTCCACCTGAGTAGCTGGACCTATACTGCCAATGTCTGGTCCCAGGTCATGCAGCCTGGGGAGCAGAGAAAGAAAGATTCAAGCTGACATCCAGAGAGAGGCAGGGATGAGAGGCAGGGGAAAAAAGTCCCAACCACTAACCCAATGTCTGGTCCCAGGTCATTCCCCAAGTCCATCTGCATTCTTCCCTGGGCTCCTTGAGAGCCCCAGGGTCTGTATAATTCTTCCTTTTTGCCTAAACTACATAATGTAGGTCTCTGTTACTTAGAACCAAGAGTCCAAATGACTGCACATTCAAACTTTAATTTTAGCATTCTTCACTTTTGAAAGAGGTACACTCATCCTAGAGCAAAGAGTTTTCACTCAAGGGTTCACCCAGACAGGAATGATCCAGGCGTACAGCACAGTGTCTTGTTCACATAATGTTTGCCGAATGAATGAACACATGAATGAAGGGAGGCATGTGTTCCAAATCACCAGGTACCCTGGCATCATGACCAAAGCTGAAGGCAGAGGCTTAACCTACTGAACCACCCAGACGTCCCTCACTTAGTATACTCCCTTTGACAAGTTGCTCTTCTCATCACCGACCCATCTCTTCTTTCGGCCTTCTTCCCAGCTACCATCTACAGGACCGCTGGGTGGCAGACTTCTGGATTACCCACCTTGGTATCTGTATCTTTGCCTCCTCTCCTGACAGTCCTCTGAAGACTCCCAAACATCCTGGTCCCTTCTGGCCCCTTCAATCAATTCTTCAGGTTTTCAGTCTGTGACGCAAAAGATGTGATACTAGTAGAGCCAACATTACTCAGGGTACTTCCCCCCATCGCATGATTTTCTGCCATTTTTCAAATCTATTTAAAATGTTCTTAAAGTCTTTATGTTGTAGTGATATCTATTAAGGTGTTTGTGGAGGAAATGAGATATCTTGAGTTGGATTCAGAATAATTAGGAAGGGGGTAAGTTAGGGTAGAGATGAAACAAACACGGTCATGAAAACTGGGTGATTGGTACTGGTGGCGGGGGTGGGAGGCGGTGTTCATTATATTAATCTACTTTTTTTATGTGTTAGAAATTTTCCATAATACATAGCCATGCCCCAAAATGTTCTTAGTCTTCCCTCTAACACTTCTTTGCCTGATCTGTATATAACTGTATTCATGCAAAATAGTTTCTTGTCTTGTCTTTTTTCTTTCATTCTTTTTTTTTTAATATGGTACCACCAGAAATGCCTCCAAAAGGAGTAAAAAGCCCATAACTTGTAAACACTGCAGACGACATTGGAGCAAAGATGAGATCCTATTTTTGAAAAGACCTAAATTGGCTTCATTCCTGTTTTGATACTAATGAGTGAGACAGGGAAAAAGCCCTAGGAGAAACAGTCTCTTTACTGGGGACTTGGGCTAATAATTTTCTGTTTACAACTAAAATGGTCAAACATGGGCTATTCTGCAATACAGGTGTAATGGGTTAGCAAATGCCCTTTAAAAGACACAGATGTAACAGAAGACAAATCAAAAGCCACATGAAAAACTGTCTCCACCTCAGATCAGCAGGTTTTTTTGTTGATGCCTTGTACTCAATGCACCAAATGTATCATAGCAACAGTAATGGGATGTTACTAACAAGAGCCTCTTCCCAACGTTTAACCTTGGTTGCAAGCTTCCCAGAAGGCTCTTGCCATGGCATTGCTGACGACAGCAGGCATCGGTTATGTAGCCTTAAATGACCGAGGACCATGTCAGCGCATCAGGAAGTGACTGCCACTCTCTGATGGGGCCAGTCATTCAGGAAAAGGGGATAAATTAGGAAGAATAATAATTATACACTGTACTGCGATCGGTGCCTTTATATGACCATCAGTGCTGATCATCTGTCCTCAAGGCCCAGTGGAATTGGGGAATTGGTTTTCCCATACAGCCTTTTCATACAGACACCCAGGCCTTCAGCTGTATTGCTGGTGGTGACGGTCCACAGTCACACTCTTCTTCTCACCCCCCTTGGAGCAAACACATGGTGGAAAGCCAGCTGGTAGGGTTAGGGAAGCAGGGTCGGGCCAAAGAAGGGGGCAAAGCTAACTGCTCCCCATGGGGATCCAGCCCTGACCTTGGCCTCATTAGCTCTGGGTTCTGACTGAGCTAAACCAGCCCAGATGGCTTTAGGAATAAGGTAAAGATCTACTTCAGGAAAAACTGGAGAAATAAATTAACAGCTTGCTAGTCTTAGAGTCATGGGAAGAGTAGAAGGGAAGATGTTCTAACGGATTTTCACAATGAAAACTTCAAAGAACTTTTCAACTTACAGCCATTCTACTGTTATTTCTGCTCAAGATGATGAAATCAAGTTTATTTTCTCCAAATAGAAGTGAGCTTTACATTTCCAAAAAATCATAACGACGAAGCCTTTCCTTTGAATAAAATTCATTTGTCTGGATACACTTTTCCCAGGAGGGAAGAGAACTAGCATTCATTGAGTATTAAATTACACAACCTATCACATTTCATTGGCTATCATGAATAATGCTGCTATAAACATTTAAGTACCAGTTTTTGTGTAGACATATGTTTTTCCATTCTCTTGGGTATATACTTAAGAGTGGAACTTCTGGGGGGCGCCTGGGTGGCTCAGTGGGTTAAAGCCTCTGCGTTTGGCTCAGGTCATGATCCCAGGGTCCTAAGATTGAGCCCCACATCGGGCTCTCTGCTTAGCCTCAACCAGATTGTCCTGTCAAGCCCTGAAAACTGAGGCCTAGAGAGGTTAACTAATTTGCCCAAGGTCATGTATCTACTAGATAGAGGAGGAGGGATTTGAACTTCGTTCTGTCTGCCCTTGAAGCCCCCCACCTTTGCTCAGGTCCACATCGCTTTACCGTTCAGAGTAGCAGAAAACAATTACAGGGAGTTTTTGCCAAGAATGGCTGTGTGGTCCAAAACTAGGTTAACACTCCTTATCAAGTTATTAAATTACATCAGAAAAGACAGTCTGGAGCACTTGAGCGGCAACAGCTGATTGCATCTTCTGGCAGCTCCAAATGTTGCAGCAGTGACAATCTTTAGCAAAACGGCCCCCAAATTTATCAGGAGGGGATCTGACATATTTTTATGGTTGGGGGAAACAAAACCCAGCCCACAAGTATAGTTGGAGCAGTATGGTGCATTGTTTTCTGTGACCTTAGCAAGCGCAGTTCAATGACCTAATTAATAGTTGACAGCCCTGATGCTGGGGGACAGGACAGCCTAGTGGCTCCTGGGATGGGTTTGGCAAAGCCTGGATCAACACCTGTGTGAGAGAAAACATGTGTGGCAATCCTTACATTACAGTGATCGTTCACTATTTGCACTTCCATTTTATTTTCTTTGCCCTTCCATAGGGAAAATTCCTCCAAGACTTCAAATCAACATTTCTCAACCTCAGCAAGACTGCATAATTCCCGCCCAGCACGAGGGTGAGGCAAGCAACTGGACTGAGGCCCTTGCCTTGGGCACAAAATTGAAGGGGGCACCCAAAATCTTAGTAATGAAGATAAATCATATTTGAATATATTTTTAAATCAAAATTAATGCCGGGGCGCCTGGGTAGCTCAGTGGGTTGGGGCCTCTGCCTTCGGTTTGGGTCGTGGTCCCAGGGTCCTGGGATCAAGCCCCGCATCAGGCTCTCTGCTCAGCGGGGAGCCTGCTTCCTCCTCTCTCTCTCTGCCTGCCTCTCTGCCTACTTGTGATCTCTCTCTGTCAAATAAGTAAATAAAAAATCTTTAAAAAAATTAAAGCCAAAAAATCCATAATGAACAAAATGTCAAAAGTGACTACCGGCAGGATCAGTATTGCTGATTCTTCCCTTTGGTCTCTAGCTCCAAAAGGGCTCCAAGAGCGTGACCCTGTTAGTGACCCTCTTATTGTCCTGTTTAGAGGCATCCCTGACACCTCCTGACATCTACCCACTAAATGCCAGTAGCATTTCCCACCCTCAACCCCAGTCATGACCACCAAAACTGTCTCCAGGTATTTCCAAATATCCCCTGGGGAACAAAAATACCTGCAGTTGGGACTGAATGCTATAGTCATAGAGCCGCAGGAACCCCATGCATTTAAAACATTGATAAGCAGCCTGAAAGGCTAAGGGGCATAATAACATTGCTGTGGCTAAGGGGGCAGGACGCTGGCATCACGTATACTTAGGGTCAAATCTCAGGTTTATCAAGACTCGGTAGATGTGTGACCTTGTGGGCTTCCATTTCACCATCTGTAGAGTAGAGATGATGATAACATCTATCCGAAGGGCTGTGAAGATTCCACAGTGATGTCTGTAAATCGATTAGGACAGTACGTGACGCACAGTAAGAACTCAAAAACCTTAGTCACTGAGGTTTCGCTTTTGATTGGGTAAGTAATCCCTTCAGTTCCGGTGCCACAGTGACAGGATCGCTTAGTTTGCTGAGCAAGGAGAGGTTGTTTCCAAAGTAAAGAAGGGCTTGATATTTCCAAATGGCTTAAATCTTTAGGTGGACAAGTGTAGGTGATGATTCTCCTTGCAGGAGGAAGTATTTGTTTAATGATTAAATAGCTCAGTACCCGAGTCTCAGAGTCTCCTGCTGCCAACTTAGAGCTTTCATGAACCTCACTGCAACTCAGAGGAAATGTTTGTTACAAAGGCTAAAAAGCTCAACCCACCAACTTGTCCTTACACCACCACTTGAGCAAGAAATTGGAAAACCTTGAAATACAAAGTGCAGCTAGAATTTTATGTACAGCTTAGAAAACTAACGGCGGTTGATTTGTTTTCATCTGAATGCAGACTAAAGCACTGAGCCACTGAAACACATTTAAACCCTTGAGTCCCCATTACAAGGAAAATCATACACCATAATCTTGCTTTTGGCTTATTTTGATTATTCTTAAGGTCTTGAATGTGGTAGGCAAAAAGACTGCTTTTCTAAGCCCCAAATCATGGTTTCGAATTTTTTAACAGCTTTCTTGAGCTATAATTCACACACCATACAACTTGCCCATTTAAAGTGTACAATTCAATTTAAATAAAAACTTCAGTCTAAAAAAATAATAAAGTTGGGGGTGCCTGGGTGGCTCAGTGGTTTAAAGCCTCTGCCTTCGGCTCAGGTCATGATCCCAGGGTCCTGGAATCGAGTCCCACATCGGGCTCTCTGCTCAGCAGGGGGCCTGCTCCCTCCTCTCTCTCTGCCTACTTGTGATTTCTGTCTGTCAAATAAATAAATGAAATCTTAATAATAATAAAGTATACGATTCAGTAGCTTTTATTATATTCATGGAGTTGTGTACCCATCATCACAACCAATTTTAGAATATTTGCATTACGCTTCCAAAAAAAAACTCTACAGGCCTTAGCCATCATGCCCGTACACACAGTTTTCCCTCTCCCCTAACCCCTGGCAAACATTAATCTACTTTTTGTCTTTATGAATTTGCCTATTTATGGACATCTAACACAAATGAAACCCTATAAGATGTGCCCTTTTGTGTCCGGCTTCTTCAACTTGGCACCACGTTTTCAAGATTCCCCCATGTTACAGCATGTATCAGTACTTCTACTCTAAGGACAGATCACATTTGGTTTATCTACTCATCCACTGATGGACATTTAGGTTGTTCCCACTTTTTGGCTATCATGAATAATGCTGCTATAAACATTTAAGTACCAGTCTTTGTGTAGACATATGTTTTTCCATTCTCTTGGGTATATACTTAAGATTGGAACTTCTGGGGGGCACCTGGGTGGCTCAGTGGGTTAAGGCCTCTGCCTTTGGCTCAGGTCCTGATCCCAGGATCCTGGGATCGAGCCCCACATCGGGCTCTCTGCTCAGTGGGGAGCCTGCTTCCTCCTCCTCTCTCTCTCTCTCTGCCTTCTTGTGATCTCTGTCAAATAAATAAAATCTTAAAAAAAAAAAAAAAGAGTGGAGGGCGCCTGGGTGGCTCAGTGGGTTAAAGCCTCTGCCTTCAGCTCGGGTCATGATCCCAGGGTCCTGGGATCGAGCCCCGCATTGGGCTCTCTGCTCAGCAGGGAGCCTGCTTCCCCCTCTCTCTCTGCCTGCCTCTCTGCCTACTTGTGATCTCTGTCAAATAAATAAATAAAATCTTTTAAAAAAAAAGGAGTGGAACCTCTGGGTCATATGGTAACACTATATTTAACATTTTGCAGAACTGCCAGACTGTTTTCCAAAATGGCTACACTATTTTACATTCCCACCATCAATGTTAAGAGAGGTCCGACTTCTCCACATGCTAGCCAACATGCTATATCTGACTTTTTGATTACCGCCCCCCTAGTGGATGTGAAATAACCTCTCCTTGTGCTTTTGATTTACATTTCTCTTATGACTAATGATGTTGAGCATCTTCTCATGTGCTTCTTGGCCATCTGCATAACTTCTTTGGAGAAGTCATGGTTTCATTTTGATACGCTAAGAAGTGTGGGAAACACTATGTGGCAGGTGGGACCATCTGGAATAGAAACAGGAACCCTGATTAAGCATATATTAAAGGCCCACCAAGCCCTTCCACCATGTTACTGAATTAATGATTAGCTGAACCTACGAGAAAAAGAAAACCCATTTTTCTAACAGCAGCAAAAATTATTCTACTTGTGTGGCCTTAGCTAAGAGTTAAAAAAAAAAACTAGCTAAAGGGGACTGGTGTCCACTCCTGTGCACTCTGGAGTAACAGCACAAGTCTAACGTCAGTGTGCTCTATATTTCTTGATTTCTCAACTTAATTGAGTGAATCCCACTGCACCTTTAGTTGACCCCATGGAAATTTTTTCTTCCATGTTTGAAAGAAAATCCACATATCTCTCTTCTCTGAAAATAAACTCTTATCAGAATAATATGAATGTATGGTCCTTCTATATTGGATCGCCACAGCAGGATCCAACATTTGATTCGTGTAGAAGGAGTTGCAGTCTTGCAATTCGAGGTCTAGCGTTGAGAAGACTACTCATCTCTGGAAGAACTCGGGATAATGTGATAAATTCAGACATTCAGAAATACTTTTTCAGCAGTCTGTGACAAATAGGGAAGGCATAGGAAAACAGGGCTCCAAGAGTCATTAACCTAAATTAATTAACCCAGTGACATTGTCGTAGAATTTTAGTCCCACTGCAGAGCCCAGATGAATACAATTCTTCAGGTAGGTAAGCATTTTTTGTTGTGGGATGTTTATTTACAATGAACTGAAGAAGAGGGTTAATCTAATGGGATGCAGGACTGCATTGGATGGTGAAATGCTTTGTGACCAACATTCATTTGAGGTATCAATTAACTTTTAATTCTTAGAAGGAAACAAAAGCAGCCTTGCACAAAGACTAAATTGGGGGTGGTATAAGGAGCATAGAGCTCATGGAAACTTGGGCCTGCTACCTTTTTGTAGCAGGGAAAGGCCTCCTTATCTAACACAAAGGGGTTGAAGAGTAGGGAGGGAGAAGGGTGAATTGGTGTGTGGCCTGTTAACTCAATGATGTTTCTAAAGCCTGAATGGAAGAGTCAAAGCCACCCAAGTCCAAATAGCACTAAGTCAACAGCTTGGCCGAGACAGCATGACCTGAATGGAAATGCAAATGGTTCAGTCCAATAACCGCTCTGGGGTGGCACTTGGTCCACCAGCTCTTACCTCCCTGGAATCTTTTCAACTGCACACAGAAGAGCAAATCACCTTACTAGACCCCGTAGCCAAATTCCAGGGGAGACCCAATATGTGCTGATTCAAATTAACAGAACACAAAAATTATGAAGCGGTAATTCCCAACAACAACGACAACAACAAAGAACCTTTACTCTGCTGAAGGTTTCCCTAGGGGGTCCTTTTAGGCCACCAGCCATGTGATTTTGAAAAAAACACCAGCTGTGGTCCTACAGACAAGTCTCACGTTCAACAGGGAAGAAAATTCTTTCCGTGAAGTGCTGTTGTGGACATGTCCGGCTTCCAACCACCAGACAACACGGGACTACATAATTAGTTTGTTTTCCAAAGGGGGAGCCACCTCATGCTTTTCTTCAAATTCAATCAAAACATACACGCTCTAAATAGAAACACGTTCATTTGAAACCCCTTTGCATGAGCAGCTGTCTGGGCCAGGCCTGGCCGAAGAGCCTAATTCTATTCATTTCTGCACTCTAGCTAGTAAATGCGTGGCTTTGTTCATTTCCACCAGCAGAGGCAGTCAGACTCAATTGGGCAAGGGGCCTTAATGATCTGAGGCAGGTGTCCTTAGAGGCTGCCCAGGTGAGGGGGTCAGCCTGTGTACCATGACTCACTCACTTGTCCCTAGTTTACAAAGCCCGGCCCTGCACAATTAATTACTGCCATTAGTGTGCTCACCCACACAAGTGAAAGGAGGGTGCTCAGGCCAGCTTGGGGCTTTTGCTACTATTCAAGAGCCCAGCGGACAACCAAGCACTCTCTAGAAACTCTACAAAATGAAATCATAATAATATGAGAGAAATAAACAGCTGCTAAGGCCTCATAAAGTAGCCCGGCCGAGCACAAAGATGGCCTCTGGGCAGATGCCCTTCAGGACTAACGGACTCCTACGTTCAAGTTCCCAAAAGTCGGGAGAAAGCTGTGCTCTGGCCCCTAATGAATTTAAAAACGTCAATGTAGGAGACAAGCCAAATAGCCAGAGAGGAATAATCACCCCTCAAGTTTATTTCGGGTTCTGTATTCTCGAAGCCCCGGCCTGCACCTCACCTCATGTTACCCCCCACAATCTGGTGAGGTAGGCAAGGGGAGCGCCAATAGCTCCACTGGACAGGTAAGGAAAGGTCAGAGGTTAAGGGACGTGTTGTGCCCACGGTCCCACGACTCATTGGTGTGAAAGCCAGGGCCAGAATTCGGGTACAGAAAGCCAAGAGAGCTGAAGCCCCAGCCACAATCAAAGCCACAGAGGTGGTGTCCCAAGGGCAGCTGGATGCAACCTAGGTTAAGCAGGGCAAGCTTTGCCAGAGAGGAAATTGGTTTTCGATGGCCTGGAAGGAATATTGCTCTCTTTTGTGCAAAGAGCGAGCTCCTCGCCACTGGCATTGGAACCCAATTTGTGACGCTCTGTTTACTCTAGCTAGATGGGACTTCGGTGTTTCTAAAAGAGACCTTCCAGGACCCCAGAGTTTCTCATGAATGCAGAGATTCAGCCTAATAACATTTTCTGAATCCTGTCAAGTCTTGCACAGAAAGATCCTTCTTCAGAAGTCATTAATTTTCACCTCTGTGTTGGCTTCAGGATCCCTTTGGGTGTGCTTTACTTTATTACAACCTGCCTTATTCCAGAAAGAATTCCAAGAGGCTGAATTAGTGCCCAAGCTATCTTGCCTAACGTGGGATCATTTTTCACCACAGTGGCGTGTGCCCAGCAGGCACTGAACGGGAACAGCTGCCTCTCTGTAGCCTAGTGGTCAAGAATCAGATAGTCTTGGGGTTCAAATCCCAGCTCAGCCATTTGCCAACTATGTGGCTTGGGGGCCCATGACTTAAATCTCTCTGTAGCTCAGTTGCCTAGTCTATATACTAGGAATAAAAGAAGATTAACTTAGCTCATGCATTAAAATCATTCAGCCTAGTCCCAAGTTTAGCTGTTAAAATCATTAGCTTTCCTACTTTGACATTTAAATGGGTCATCAGTCGTTGACTAGGTAAGTGCTAGGTTATTGTTACCTGCCATAATAATATAACAATAATATATAAGTTAATATTACATGTAATTGATGATATACTGTATTATAATATTTAAATGTCAATAATACCTATATAATATATAAACAGATTATAGTATAACAACACAATTGCTGCGGTTGTTGTTATTAATGTTATCTCACTCGGCTTCCCTCCTCACATCTTGCACTGCAGTCAACTCCTCTCTCCCTTTAATGGGGCTGAATTCCCATTCATGGTTTTGTCTAAGAACTTGGTTTCCCTTTTAAGACTCAGATCAGGAAGCACTTCCTCCAGGAAGCTTCTGGAAAGTCCCAAGCATGAGAATTGTGCCCCTCCTCTGTGTGCCCATAACAGCTTGTGTGCTTCCCCCACCACAACCTATCTCCTCCTCAGGCTGGGGTGCAACACTGGTGAGACCCAACCTGTCACCCCGGATTGAGGGACAGGGAAACCAAATCAAATAGGTCTGCATTACCACAGAGCTACATACATACTAATAAGTTAGCTGAACTTGGGTAGTCCCATTGACTAGAGTCAGGAAGTCACCATTCTGAGGCTCAAGAAATAAGGACAGTTTCAGCACTATCAGGGGTCAGCTGGAGTAGAGCCTCATGGGTTGGGGACTTTTCTACCTGCCCCACGAGAATAATCCTAGCAAGCATTTCTGGAGGCCTGCTAATCTGTATCTCAGTAACAATCATTTGTCAAGCACCAAGAACTCTTCTCAGCTCTCATCCTTCAAACTCAGAGAGAGAAGAGGGGCCTGGCTGGCTCAGTCAATGGAGCACAGGACTCTTGATCTCAGGGTCGTGAGTTCAAGCCCCTTGCTGGGCATGGAGCCAACTTAAAAAATAATATGTAAAAAAAAAAAACTCAGTATAACAAGTAAACAGATTGAATTAGTAATAAAAAAAAAAATTCTCCCCAAAAAAAAAAAACTCAGAAAAAGAAGAGCTACTATCCTTCCCATCTTACATATGAGGTCACTGGCTCAGGTTAAAGGACTTGCCTAAAGGCACAGAGGCAGTCAAAGCCAGGTAGGGATTTCTAATCTGGAGCTATCGAAGCCAAGAGTCAGCCTTACTGACCCTAAGGCCCATGTTCGCAGCCATGCCACAATACTGTGAGCTAAGGCCTTAAGTCAGGCACTGGAAAGGCTACATTAGATGAGTGAGGCCATCGCTTTTTTCCTCCAGGAGCTCCGGATCCAGAAGGACACAAAGATATGTTCACAGATTACAGAGTGACCAGCACTGGAATAGAATTCATTAAACGGGACAGGAACCCAGAGAAGAGAGTGAGGAAGTGCAACCGGCAGGACTTTGGGAGAATGACACCTTTTGAAACAACTAAATCTCGGAAGCTGGCCTTCTTCCTTAGGTTTACAAACCCTATTTATTTTGCTCTCACTCAACCTTCTTCCCCACATCCTCTCTCTCCCTTCCTTTAGCGTCTGTCGTTTCTGAAGCAGGCATAACATCCTTAAGCCGCCCATCCCCTCGCGCTTCTTACTGGCATTTTCCCTGCCACATTCCACTCATTGTTGGAGAACAGATTGGAAAAAGGGTGGGGATTTGGATTAGATGACTTTCAAGATTCCTACCAACCCTGAGAGTTGGAGATTCTCTGAGGAAGAGGCTCAGAGGCAGAGAAATCCTCAAGAGCAGAAATTAGCAAAGATCTACTCAGCACAACCAGGAACTCACTTTTTTTTTTAATTTAATTCCAGTATAGTTAGCATACAGTTTGATGAGTTTCAGGTGTGCAATATAGTAATTACTATATATATATATATATATAATTAGTAATATATTACTCAGTGCTCATCACAAGTGTGTTCCTAATTCCTTTCACCTATTTCACCTATCCCCTCCACCTCCCCAACCATGAACCCCGCCCTTTTTTAGAGAGACAGAGAGAAGGCAGGGAGGGGCAGAGGCACAGGGTGAGAGAGAGAACCTCAAGAAGGCTCCACACCCAGCATGAGCCCGAAGGAGAGTTCAATCTAATGACCCTGAGATCATGACCTGAACTGAAATCAAGAGCCAGGCACTTACCTGATTGTGCTACCCAGGTACCCCTGAACTTCCTTGTTAAAACTTTGGAATTGCTTTGCTGTTTTATATACAGCCAGATCCCAAGCTAGAGTTGCCAACAGCTTTCTCTCCAGTTTTTAAACTGTGTACAATTTTTAACCAGTTTCACAATTTAAAATGTTCCTTATAATCTTACAAGTGGGGGCTCTCTTTATGTTCAAGTGCAAATTTGATTCAAATCAAGGACAAAGGTTTAAACACTGGGTTAGAAATCAACCCTTGAGTTTAAAGCTGCTGTTAAGCATGGCAAAATGCCCTTACTCTTGCCCAACCCTCAGGTTTCTACTCTAGTCCTGCAATCTGTGGGCATTTAAAACAGAGACCCAGAGGTGACTGTCTTTTCATTCTTGTCCAGGCCCCTATGTACACCAAGTTAATAACAGAAATGTTGGCAACTAGATGGCGATTATCTAATTCTAAAGTGTTACCCAAATCCAATAATAGGATTAGAGGTATTCCGGCCCCATGTCAATCCCTAGCAAACCCCAGCTGGCCAGTGGCCATTTCCATGGGCTGTACTTTCCTTTCAAACAGCTCCATCCCCACAAGCAAAAGAAAAAAATGAGCTAAATTAGACCTTGTCAAAATTAACAACTTTCATGCTCCAAAGGATACCATCAAGAAAGCGAAGACAGACCACAGAATGGGAGACAATATTCACAAATCATGCATCCAGAATATAGAAAGAACTCTTATAACAATAATAAAAAGACAAATAACCCAATTGAAAAGTGGACAAAAAATCTGATTAGGTGGGATGCCTGGATGGCTCAGTCAGTTAAGCCGCTGCCTTCGGCTCAGGTCATGATCCCAAGGTCCTAGGATCGAGTCCCACATCAGGCTCCTTGCTCAGCGGGGAGCCTGCTTCTCCCTCTGCCTCTAACTGCCACTCTGCCTGCTTGTGCTCTCTCGCTCTCTCTCTCTCTCTCTGTAACAAATAAATAAATAAATACGATCTTTAAAAGAAAAAAAAAAGTCTTTAAAATCTGAGTAGGCATTTTTTCCAAAGAAGATAAATAAATGGCCAATAAGCACATGAAGATGTTCAACATCATTAATCATTAGGAAAATGCCAACCAAGGAATGGCCTGGCTGGCTCACTCAGAAGAGCTTGTGGCTCTTGATCTCTAGATTGTGAGTTCAAGCCCCACCTTGGGTGTAGAAACTACTTAAGTAAGTAAAACTTTTAAAAAAGGAAAATGCCGATCAAAATCACAATGATGCACTATTTCAAACATATTAGGAGGGCTATAATCAAAAAGATAATAACACATGTTGGGAAGGATGCGGAGAAATGGGAACTATCATTCATTTCTGCGGGACCATGAAATGGTGCTAACACTCTGGGAAACATTCAGCAGTCCCTCAAAGAGTTAAACAGAATTAACAGAGTTATCATATAACCCAGCAATTCCAGTCCTAAGTATATGCTCAAGATAAATAACAACATACATCCACACAAAAACTGGTACAGGAATGTTCATAGCGGCATTTATGATAGCCAAATTGTGGAAACAACCCGATGTCCATCAAATGACAAAGAGATAAACAAAATGTAGTATATCCATACAATGGAATAGCAGACTGCCAAAAAAGGAATAAAGCGTTGATGCATGCTATCACATTGATGTACTGTGAAAATATTATTATAAGTGAAAGAAGTCGGACAGAAAGACTCCATATTGTAGGATTCCGTTTTTACAAAATATTTAAAATATTTATTCAGGTAAATCTAAAGAAACAAAATTGATTAGTAGTTACCTGAACGGGGGAGGACTGGACAGCTAAGGAGTACAGGGTTTATTTTTGGATTGATGAAAATGTTCTGGAAATAGATTGTGGTGAAGACGGCACAACTTTGTGAGTATACTGAAAACCACTGAATTTTACACTTTAAATGTACACATTAAATGAGTCAATTTTATGCTGTGTGATTTATATCTTCATTTTTTAAATGTAGAAAAATAGCACCATACCCAAGAGCCAGAGGTCTGTGGGGCAAAAGTGGACCAGGGTCTTTCCATGTGACAGAAAGACTCAGATTCAGATGCGTTAGCAGGAATTTATTGGGTACATACTGTGACAGATTAATGCAAATCAGAAAGAGAAGCAACATAGTCACTTCTGAACTCTAATTACTAGAAGCTGAATTAGGTCCCTCAGCCATCTGGCTGGATCCTTCTAAACCATCCAGCTCCATAGCCCAAGACCTCTCCAAATTCCCTGGCCTTCAAACACTCTGGACTGTTTTTCTCCTGTGAAAACTCCATTTCCCCTTCCTTGCCTTTGCTCCTGCTATGCCCTCCTCTCAAACTAACAAGATCCAACTTATCTTTGAAGTGTCACCAGGTGCAAATTCTCTCCTATGAAGTAGTGCTTTGGTACACTAAAGAAAGACTCTGTAAGCATTTGTCGAGTGACTGAACAAATGAATGGCCTCAGTTATTCATCCCTTTAAGTAGAGTTGAAGGATTAAAATTGCCCATAGGTTAGCGTAAGCCCTTGCTTAATTTCTCTAGGACTTGTTGAAGCAGTACAGTGGCTATCAAGCAGGCCTGGGGTAAGCTTATACTCCTGGAAAGGAGCTCTAATTCATACCTGAGTTTCTCATAGAAACAGTGGAATAGCATGGCCATTCTCAGCTTTATATCCACTGAGATACATGAGAGAAGATGCTCCCATACAGAGCTGGCTTCCAGAAGCTTAATAGACACTATGCAAATTCCCACCTCATTCTCTCCCACCCTGGCAAGCGTATCAGAATACAAGTGGATGAGAGCAACATTTTCATAGGGACGACTCTAAACAAGATCTAATTTACTAGAAGAGGCAATCATTCACAAACCCCAGACCCTTCCATGTCAGTAAGAACAAATTACTTGCAATCCAGCTCCCAACTGTGACACCCCAAGGCACACCCACAATGCAGATGAGGGCCACGGGTGTATCAAGAGGTCACATTTCTGGAAAAGCCAGAATGGCAAACTTGTTATGGAAACAACCACAAACCACAAATGATATCTTGACACCAGGAAATGGTTCCTGAAGTGCGTGTAAAACACAACTTTAACAGATCACACAGAACCCGATCCCATAAAACTGAATTTAATCTAGGAGATAGTCAACCACAGAGCCTTCTCTCATCCACCTTTACAATGTCGTCTCGTGTTTTGCTGCAACAAAGCCAGAGCGGCAAGAATACCACTGAGGTCATAGAATTCAAAAGGGCGTTTCTGGGGAATTTTGCCCAGAGTAGTTAAGAAAATTTTGTAGGAGGATGATTAATTGGTGATATTTTTGAAAATTTGACCCAAAGATAACAATTTTGCTGCCTTTTTTCCTCTAAATGTTCCATTACCTGCTAGCAGGAAAAAGTAGTTACCAAACATGCTATTTGTCTTTTTTGCTGCTTTCTCTCGCCATCATCTCATTCAGAATCACCAGCTTCAAGTCTTCGGGACAGTAATATACAAGTCAGCCCCCCCCCTTAAAAATGCATAAACCAAACCCTGTTTGCACAGAATTTGGCACCCTCTGATTCGTCGAGACTTGTGGTTTTACAAGATTAAAAAGCCTCAAAGCTCTGGCTTGATCATGGCCAAAGTGAAATGTGCACCAGCCTAAGTTTTGATCCCAGACCCACAGCATGAAAAGTATTTCTATACTGGCTTCTCCATAGGAGACTGCAACCATCATTAGAGCCCTGGGTATTTTTTTCCTTTTTTTAAAATCACCCATTAAGAATTGAATATTGAATGATTATGAAATAATAGGACTAATCCTTGTAAAAACACACACAGCAGAACTCGCTCCTCTAAATGTTGATATTATATCTTAAATCCAACAAAAGTCCTACCAGCCTCATCTCTGATGATCAGTCTTCGACCAATACCACTTGCAAGGCACTAAAGTATGAGTTAAAAATCTATGCATACTAGTCTCCTTTTAGTTATGGAATGCAAAGTAATATTTTCTGTACATCTTATATACTCTTAGGCACTATATGAAGTTAAATACATAAGACTTAAAATGCTTGTATAATATTCAAAAATAAATTTCTCCTGATCACTCTGACTTCTATCTTACTATGCTTGGAAATTAGCCACTGAAGGAACTCCACATAATAATGTCAGAAGAGAAACTGCCCTGAATTTCTTACATTTTCCTGCTATTCTCTACGTTGTTTTTCCTCACTTGAATTTGATCCAATATATTTTCTAAGCCTTCTTCAATTATTTCGCCTCCACTATTCCCTGTTACAAAGTATAGCATTTCTGTGATTCTAAATCAAGTCCGCATTGTTACTTGATTTTCTAAAATAGATGTTTGTGAACATTCAGCCAAACTTCCGCTTTTTATTGTAGGCGTGCTTTAGAATCCAGTCTAAAGGTTTTCAAATTGTTTGCATATTTTCAGGTATTAACTGCGTGGAAGATAGTTTTTCTGCCTCCTTTTCCTTCAAATGATGGGAAAAGGGCCAAAGGAGGATTAGAATGGCTATATTTGCTTAAGTCAGGCAAGCACATCATGCCAGGAGGACATAACTCAACGAGGTCTGAATTTGTCAAGTGTCTCAAGTTACTTTTTAAGAGGATGACTTTGAAAAAGCAAAGAATATATTTTACTGGGACTCTTTTCCTTGGCTTCCGAGAGATATATGATTTGGATTTATCTCTGGCCATTTATTTAAAAACCCAGTAAGTAGTAATTGAGGGCTTCCTACATGTAAATCCCCAATGTGGGGGACACAGATACTTCAAACATGGGCCCTGGCCTTAAAACCCCTGGTATAGGGGCACCTGGGTGGCTCAGTGGGTTAAAGCCTCTGCCTTCGGCTCAGGTCATGATCTCAGGGTCCTGGGATCGAGCCCCACATCGGGCTCTCTGCTCAGCAGGGAGCCTGCTTCCCCCTCTCTCTGCCTGCCTCTATGCCTACTTGTGATCTCTCTGTCAAATAAATAAATAAAATCTTAAAAAAAAATAAATAAAACCCCTGGTGTAAAGAATAGGTAGACAGAGGATTAAACAACTTGATCTATATGAATCTTAGAATGGTTCCTGGCTCTTACTAAGGGTTAACACATGTTATTATATATATATACATATATATATATGTATATATATATATATAAAATTTTATATATATTTATATGTGTATTATATATATGGAGTATAGATAAAATCTATACAAATTATAATTATCTATACAAATTATCTAAATTTATCTAAAAATTATCTAAAATTATCTATACAAATCTTAGAATGGTTCCTGACTCTTACTAAGGGCTAATACATTATATATATATATATATATATATATGGAGTATAGATAAAAATAACTCTAAGACAAGGCAAAATTTGCTGAACAGAGTCACATTGCCAGTGGAGAATTGGAAAAGAAAAGATTAATTCTGGCTGACTCTTTCTGGCAAGGCTTTGTGGAAGTTTAAGCACTTAAGTGGAGCTTTAAAGTGTGGGTCGTACTTCCTTGAAAACCATGTTGGAAGGTTGGAAAAGTAGGATTCACTGGTGACAACACAATTCAAACTGGGGGGGGGGGTGGTAAAGTAGAGCCCAAAATACTGGAGCTCTGCTCCCTTCCATCTCGGACCCCCCACCTAACGTAGGAGCTCCACTCTGGGTGTCATAGTTACTCAGTTCCATCTAAGTTTTCCAGTGAACTACAGGTTCTGCTGTTAAAATGAAGTTTGAAAACTACTGGATAAGATTACCTTAAAGGGCCCTTCTAGCACTAACCTTCTATGAGTCATAGACTATAAAAAGGCTTTGTTTTACCAAGCATCTCAGCAGAAGAAGCAAGCACAGGAAACTAACGTTTATTGAGCATTTACTATGTATCTAGGATATGGCACGTATTACTATCAAATCCAAACAGCAAACCGGTTCAGGTAGACGCTATTATAATCCTCACTGTACAGGCAAGAAAACTAAGATTAGAGCACTTAGATAGCTTTCCCAAAGGTATGCAGCTCATAACCTGGTGGTGAAAGGATTCAAACTCAGGAAGCATCGTGCCAAAGGGTGAACTCCTATTCACTATTCTGTGCCACCCTAAGCACATGAAGGGCTCATGCATTCAGAGAAAGGCTGGAAATGTACACGTCTATGGCAACCATACTGTCGCAGCCATCTTTGGAACAAACGCTTATTTTAGAATCATCTGGAGAACTGGAGGCACTTTCTTCCGAATGTCCTCAGTTTTGGAAAATCCTTGCCATCAGAGTTGGCAATTTTTGCAAACAGCCAAAAGTGACCAGGGGTCAGGTTTTGTGAAAACTTTTGTGAAAAAGTACATGATCAACCTGGGCAACGCCAAGATGGGCAACGGCACGGTATGAACAAGACAGAGGGAGGCAGAAGCATGACTCAGCTTACAAGGAGCATCCCAAAGACAACTATAGTCACATTGTTGGAACGCATATCAAGGCACCCAGGGCGACTACTTTGAAAGACAAAACTCTTGACTGTGTAAAATCTAGTCTGTTCTTGTGTGTGTGTGTGTGTGTGTGTGTGTGTGTGTGTGTGTGTGTTTTAAAGGTCTCAGCAGTTTCCATGGAGGAACAAGCCCACATCTCCGGACAACAGTTTTCTATAAATCAGAGACAACAACACCCAACGTGGAGAGCTGTTTTAGGGGCCAAAACAAACAAACCAAAAGGGTAATGCAGCAAGTCCCATGCCCGACCCTAACAGCCCCTCCAAAAAGTACAGCTAATATTGTGCCAAACTATTTATTAAATATTCTCTGCAGAATTGGGAATTTGAGATGGGTTTTGGCTCAAACCAGATATATTTGGAGTTTTTCCCCAAAATGCCGTAGCTGAGTACTGTATTCTCAAATGGCATAGCACATGTAAGCATGGACAGTGAGAAATGAGCGTGCCAAAAACAACTACGGCTCCTGAAAAACATTTATTGAAAACGCAGTCCATCCCCATGGCATTTAACTCATTCAGGCTGCTAAAAAACCCGCTTCTAGTATCTCGGAAAGCACGGTTTAGAGAGAAATTTTCTGACTGCAATAATTGCATGTCTTTCATAGCATTTCTCTTTTTAAAAGAAAAAAAACCTACAAAGTATCTATGTTGGTAAGAAAGCAGGTGAACTGGGAAAGAAATGTAAAGCTTTGTGCATACAGCTTGTTTTCCATGACATGGGAGGTCTGCTTTTGAAAGCAAGCAAAGTGTTCATTTATTAAGAAAAACCAGTTCTTTGGGCTCCTGCTAAGTGTTTTGGGGCTCAGCAATTATCCAAAACTCAGATTACAGATTGAACCCTCCCTCCCACCTACTCCCCCCACCTCCCTGAAAAACAGGAAATCTTACTGTGCCTGCGTGATGCCTTCATCCCTGCAACTCTGCCACATGTTGGGCCGAATATTATGTGAAACATGTCACAAAAGAGAAAAGCTGAAGGCAGGTGCAGGAACAAGGCGCTATGCTCCTTGGAGAGGGCCTTAGGTAAGTAGCTACGAGAGTTGTACATGCCAATCAAAGACGGGCAAGGGTCAAGCTCTCTTTTGTGCACAAACAAAGACTAATTGCATGTTCATAGCTGTAGAGTCTGCGGGCACTAATTCGAGAGAGGAACTATAAAAACCTTGGACTCCCGCCTCCCAACAGCAGCCAAGGCAAAGTGGAGGGCTGCAGGAGCCCAATGGCCGTCATACAGCTGGGCCTCTCCCTGCCTTCTCCACAGCAACCAGAGGCTCCCACGTGGCTGCCATTTCAGAAATGAAAATAAGCCATTTTGTGGAAACTGAAAGGGTAGCTGTGTGTACATAACGCCAAGCCAATGAGCAGCAATGGAAAAGGCTCTGAGCCACTTAGCTTCCTTTGAAGCACAATACCCAATACTGTTGGCCTTGCTTTTTCATTGAATCGACCAAATTAGCTGGCTCTTTTGACATCTTGTAGACATGACTGGTCAGTGCAAGTTGTCCTTTTCTTACATTCAGAAACAAAGGTCTGTTAAGGTGGTGTGGTCTTGTAAGGAACCATTCTGAATCAAGTTACTATTAAGGCCAAGCAAGTGGGGCAGCCAGCTTTTGAATTTGTTATTAATAATAGCTGCCATGCGTGGAACACTTTCTCATCTCCCAAACACTTGCATTCATTCATTCTCCAAACGTTTATTGCTACATCTGCTATGGGCAAGGCTCTGTGCTTGGCATTATGGAGAAAATAAACATGTTAGCCAATTAGGAGCCGTGCTCATTAAGCAGAGTGGACCTGATTGTGCCCATTCCACAACTGAAAAAACTCAGAACCAAAGCAGTGAAGTGATTTCCCCCATCACACAGCCTTTTAGTGACAAAGCCAGGACAGAATGCAGACCCTCTCGTCTCTGCTCAGTCCTTAACCCACGGCACCCCATTCCCTTTCTATAGTTGTGTGTTAGGAGCCCTCCAGCAAGGGCAGTGAGAATATATGGGTCCCCAAGCCTGCACCCATACTCACTTAAAACAAATCCCTCTTTTGCCAGACTCCCACAAATAGAGCAGATAAAAATGGAGATGCTCGGGTAAATTGCGTGAGGGGACACTGGTAGAGTGGTTCCCAACTCTTCTACTGACAAGTTATGTGACAAATTTTCAACAAATCACTTAATATCTAGGTCTTACTTTCCCCATCTGTAAGGGGAGGGAGTTGGATTCACTAAAGTCCGTGTTTTGGCTGATGATCACAGACCCAGGAGGATCTTGTTAGACTATAGGTTTCAGGCCCTTCCTCTTACTTTATGAATCATAAACCCCAGGGAAGAGGACCCAGGAGTCTGCACTGTACCAAGCTCCTAAGCAGATTCTCCTTCGTGGCCCAAGTCAGGAGCCCTGCATGATTTAGTGTCGGGGCTGGCTCATGAAAATCCACACACAAGAAAATACCATTAGGTTCTGAAAAAGGATTCCACAAATATGCAGCCTGAAGAGGCTACTCATTTGTTGATTCATTCATATGTTCCAACAAGCTGTGTGAACCGTTCTCTCTTTGCTGGTTTCTGTACTGGCCCCAGAAACATAAATAGGACTAGTACAGAGTCCTTGCTCTTAAGAATCTCAAAGTCTATTTGTGGAGATAGATGTGTAAACAGAATAGCACAACGAAAGTGATAGGTACTTTAACATGGAGAGGAAGAGTACAACGGGAACACAAGGGAGGAAAGCTGTAAGTACGCATTGAGATGGCTAGGTCATACAGGCTCAAGTATGAAGTACTCAGGAAGAAGCTGCTGTTCACCATGGCAGAGGCTGAACTGTATCCGGTAGACAATGGAGGGCCATTGAAGGGGTTTAGGCAAGAGAACATGATCCAGGGGCGCCTGGGTGGCTCAGTGGGTTAAGCCTCTGCCTTTGGCTCAGGTCATGATCTCAGGGTCCTGGGATCGAGTCCTGCATCGGGCGCTCCACTCAGCGGGGAGCCTGCTTCCTCCTCTCTCTCTGCCTGCCTCTCTGCCTACTTGTGATTTCCTCTCTGTGTGTCAAATAAATAAAAATCTTTAAAAAAAAAAAAAAGAGAGAGAACATGATCCAACTGATACTTAGAAAAGATTCCTCTATCTGCTGGGTGGTGAAGGGGTTTGGAAGGAGCCAGCGCAAGGGAGACCAGTAAAGAGAAAGATGCCATTAGACCACAGGAGAGACCACTGGGACCTGAACTAGAGCGTTGTTAATTTACCACCATATGTCCAAGAGCAGGGCAGGGCACACGGAAGTGCTTATTAAATGAAACAGGCCAAGCACTGTCTCAAGCATCTTACAATTGTCTTGCTTAATTCCTGTAACAGTCCTACAAGGTACATCCCATTAGTAACATAATGCTTATTTTAGAGTTAAAGAAACTGAGGCACAGAGAAGCTAAGAAATTTGTCCAAGTGACACAGTAAGAAATTAGTACGGAGAGGATTTCAATTCAGGTAATCTGACTCCAAAAGCCATGTTCTTAACTGCTTTACTCTGCTGACTCCCTGATAAGCTCTGGGAAATTCATGTGGGAAGGAGGAAAAATGAATGAAGGAGTGGATGGGTGGGAGGGAAACAGAATAAGCAGGGTCTGTCAGCAGGGTGATGGAGAGTAAAGAGTTAAGGATGATAACCCAGTTTTCTTGCTTATAGCTGGGTACATAATGAGTAAGTATGTCAATCCATTTTTTTGATGAGGTAGAAGCTAAGACTCAATGCTATAATCCACCCTGGGAATTTGAAGACAGAGCAGTGAAGGAGTAAAATAAGGCACTGCAGAAAGTGTGAACGGTGCCACCAAAGGCTGGGTTAAGTAAATGCTGGGCAGCTCTTTGATCTCAGGAGTTTGCTCCATCAGTGCCCAGTTGTCAGGAATGGAGACAGGGCATGGCAACAGATGACGTCAACCATATTACAAAACTTATTCTGGTCTCAGGCTTCTGAAAATGAGCTCAATTAAGAATTGTGGTGGAGGGGCACCTGCGTGACTCAGTCAGGTGGTCGACTCTTGATTTTGGCTCAGGTCATGATCTCAGGCTCCTGGGATTGAGCCCCACATGGGGCTTCCTGCTCAGCAGGGTGTCTGCTTGACAATTCTCTATCTCCCTCTCTCCTATCCCTCCCCCATCTCTCTCTCTCTAAAGTAAGTAAATCTTGAAAAAAAATTGTGGTAGAAACACATATGGGGCAGGGGCCAAAGAGAAAGCATAAAGTTTATATGCTATTTCCTTAAGCTCTACCAACAGTTTCCTCTCCCCTGCCAAGGCACTACTTAGATGTTCTGGCGAGTTCCCTGGTGGTACTCACTTAAGCGGACTATAGTGCAAGTAATGGGGAACCAGGGTAAAAGTTGTTTATGAGTCTGAAGCAAATGCCAGTTAGCTTGGGAAGTCAGCTTCTCCACCATCCCCAATCATCACACCTTAAGGTGACTATGGACACTCATCTATAGTTGGGACCAGGGTTTGGTGCAGAGCAAGTCCAACTTTTAAGCCCACTTCTTAAAGTCTGGCCAGCATCAAAACCCCTGGAGGGTTCATTAAAAGAGAGTGCTCAGCCCTACCCCCAAAGGTTCTGATTCAATACGTTTGGAGTGGGCGGTGTTTCTATTAAATTTCTACGTGACGTTGATAGTCCTGGGACGACTCTTTGAGAACCCCTGACTAGAGCAGTTATTAAATTTTTGGTCTCAAGGCTTCTTCCCATTCTTAACAATTACTGACAATTTCAAAGAGGTTTTGTTTCTGTGGGCTATATTTCTATAGATATTATATCAGAAATTAAAATGGAAAATTAAAGTATATTAATTTACTTAAAATAACAATAAACATATTACATGTTAACACATTTTATGAAAATTGACTATTTTAAAAAACAAAAAAGTGAGTAGGAAAAGTGACTTTGTTTTACATTTTTGTAAGTCTCTAGTACCTGGTTTAAAAGAAAACAGCTGGATTCCCTTATCTGTTTCTCTTTGTTCTGAAACTTATTTATTTTTCCACCTTTACTGAGATATAACTGACATATAACCTTATGTAAATGTAAGTAAATATAAGGTGTACAACACAATGATTTGGTACACATACATATTGTGAAATGATTACCACAATAAGGTTAGTGAACACCTCCATCACCTCACATAAGTACCTTTTGTGTGTGTGCAGTGGTAACATTTAAGATCTACCCTGATAGCAACCTTCAATTACATCGTGCTATACATTAAATACCTAGAACTTACTCAACTTATACCTGGGAGCTTATACTCTATATATTCTATAAACAATGTCTCCCCATTTCCCCCACCTCACAGTCCCTAACAACCACCATTTTACTCTCTGTTTTTATGAGTTCACCTTTTTTAGGTTCTACATGTAACTGAAATCTTACAGTATTTATTTTCCTCTGTCTGGCTTATTTCACTTAGCATAATGCTCTCCAGGTTCATCCCTGTTGTCAAATATGGCAGGATTTCCTTCTTTTTTATGACTAATATTATATGTGATATATATAATATATATCCTTATATATCTTATATGTATATACATATCGTATATATCATATATACACATATCATATATCTGTATATATGTATATCATATATGTTCTTTATCCATTCATCCATTGATGGACATTTAGTTTGTTCCCATGTCTTGACTATTAGGAATAATTCTGCAATGAATATGGGGGCACAGATATCTCTTCAAGATACTGATTTCACTTCCTTCAGATATATACCCAGAAGTGGGATTGCTGGATCATATGGTAGTTCTAATTTTAATTTTTTTTTAAGAAACTCCATACTATTTGCCATGGTGGTTGTATCAATTTACATTCTCAACAACAGTGCATGAGGGTTCCTTTTTCTCCACAGCCTTGCCAGCACTCATTATCTCCGATCTTTTTTTAAAATTTTATTTTTTAAAAGATTTTATTTATTTGTCAGAAAGAGAGAGAGAGCACGCACAAGCAAGGGGAGTGGACGCAGAGGGAGAAGCAGGCTCCCTGCTGAGCAAGGAACCCGATGACAGACTTGATCCCAGGACCCTGGGATTATGACCTGAGCTGAAGGTAGACACTTAACTGACTGAGCCACCCAGGCATCCCTTTAACTTTATTTTTAAGTAATTTCCACACCCAACGTGGGGCTCAAACTCATGACCCCGAGATCAAGCTCATGTTCTACCAACTGAGCCAGCCAGATGCCCCTCCTGTCTTTTTGATATAGCTATTCTGACAGTTGTGGTTCTGAATTGCATTTACCCGATGACTAGTAGTGTTGATCACCTTTTCATGTATCTGTTACCCATCTGTATATCTTCTTTAGAAAAATGTCTATTCAAGTCCTCTGCCCATTTTTTTTAAAGATTTATTTATTTATTTGAGAGAGAGAGAGAGTGCATGTGTGAGTAAGGGGAGGGTACAGGGAATCTTCAAGCAGACACCCCATTGAGCGGGGAGCCTGATGTGGGGCTCGATCCCAGATCCCATGACCCACGAGATCACCACCTGAGCCAAAACCAAGAGTGAGACGCTCAGCCAGCTGAGCCACTCAGGTGTCCCTGCCCATTTTTTAAATCAAATTATTGGTGCTTAATTCTGCAGCACATATACTAAATCAGATTATTAGGGGGCGGGCTGTTACTGAGTTGTATGAATTCCTTATATATTTTGGATATTAACCCCTTATCAGATAAGTGATTTGCAAATATTTTCTCCCATTCCATGGGTTTTTTCATTTTTTTATTGTTTCTGTTGCTGTACAGAAGCTTTTTATTTTAGTTTGATGTTGCCCCACTTGTTTATTTTTGCTTTTGTTGCTTGGATTTTTGGTGTTATATCCAAAAAATCATTGCCAAGACCAACGTCAAGGAGATTTTTTTCTATGTTGCCTTCTAGGAGTTTTATGTTTCAGGTCTTACCTTTAAGTCTTTAACCCATTCCGAGTTAATTTTCGTGAGTGGCATAAGACAGGGATCCAGTTTCATTCTTTTGCATGTGAATATCCAGTATTCCCAGTATCATTTATTGAAGAGATGATCCTTTCCCCATTGAGTATTCTTGGCTTCCTTGGCAAATATTAGTTGGCCACATGCACATGGATTTGTCTCTAGGCTCTCTATTCAGTACCATTCATCTGTGTGTCTGCTTTTTGCCAGTACCATACTGTTTTGACTATTACAGTTTTGTAATATAGTTTGAAATCAAGAAATGTTATTTTTACAGCTTTGTTCTTCTTTCTCAAGATTGCTTTCACTGTTCAGGGTCTTTTGTGGTTCTATACAAATTTTAGGATATTTTTGTGGCTGTGAAAAATGCCATTGGAATTTTGGTAGAGATTGCATTGAATATAGATAGCTTTGGGTAGTATGGACATCTTAACAGTAGAAATTCTTCCAATCTATGAACAAGGAATATATTTCCATTTCATTTCTGTCTCCTTCAACTTCTTTCATCAATATCTTATAATTTTTAGTATATAGATCTTTCACTACCTTGGTTAAATTTTTTCCTAATTAAAAAACAAAACAAGGAATGCCTGGGTGGCTCAGTTGGTTAAGTGTCTGCCTTCAGCTCAGATCATGATCTCAGGGTCCTGGGATCAAGTCCCATATTGGGCTCCCTGTTCAGTGGGAAGCCTGGTTCTCTCTCTCTGCCACTCCCTCCACTTGTACGTGCTCTCTCTCTCTCTCTCTCTCTAACAAATAAATAAATAAATATTTTTAAAAAGAACCAAAAAAAGAGAGAGAGAGAAAAACCAAAAGACAGGTTCTTAACTATAGAGAACAAACTGATGGTTACCAGAGGAGATGCTGGTGGGGCATGAAATGGGTGAAGGGGTTTAAAAGCACATTTATCATAATGAGCACTGAGTAATAATCAGAATTGTTGAATCACCATATTGTATAACCTGAAACTAGTATAGAATTGTATGTTAACTATACTGGAATTAAGAATTAATTAATTTATTTAAAAATAAAGATCAAATAAAGAAATTCTTAAATTTATTTCTAAGTATTTTATTATATTTGATGCTATTATAAATGGATTGTTTTCTTTACTTCTTTTTCAGATAGTTCATTGTTATATCTGCTTCTGATTTCAATCTGTGGCAATATGTTGTTATCACTAATGTTTATGAAGGAAATCCGGTCTCACACAAGAGAAGAGCATTTTAACTACCTTTTGAGACAACTGTGGATATTCTTCTTTGATATTAAACCACAACTCAGGAAGTGATAGTTTCTTAAAGGTCATCTGCCATGTGGAGCTTGAAATCATATCAATGAACTTCACGTACTCTGTTATGCCAAAGTCCATGATCTATCTTGTATTTTTTTTGAAGGTTTTATTTATTTATTTGACAGAGAGAGAGAGAGAAAAAAAAATGCATGAGCAGGGGGCAGGGCAGAGGGAAAGGGAGAAGGAGACTCCCCACTGAGTGTAGAGCCGAACATGATGCTGGATCCCAGGACCCCGAGATCATGACCTGAGACAAAGTCAGGAGCCCCACCAACTGAGCCACCCAGGCGCCCCATCTTGTATTTTGCATCGATCTTTGATTCATGCATGATATCACAATATTGTACATTGATCATTTCAAAAATACTTATTTCTGAGTTCTGAAGATCTTCCAAATATTTATACTTTTAATTATACAATATTCCAAAAAAACCACATTTGTTAATATCATCACCAGTAGCAACAGCAAACCGTTTCACTGCTGGGAGACTGTCAAGCTCACAGTGATGGACGCAGTTGTCCAAAAATTCTAATTTTGCTTGAAAGCTCCAATTTCATCACTGGCAACAAACACTATCAGCTGTTTTCCTTGTAGTGACAGACTTACTGTGTTCATTTTTGAGAAAATATCTGCCAAATACTCAAGTCTGAATAACCACAGTTTTTCCATCAGTTGTCCTTTTAAGTGAAAAAATGGTCTTCTGTGGGGAAAAAAATTAGCTAGTTCAGCATGCAATTGAACCAACTGTACAAGTGCTTTTCCTCAAGACAACCATTGCACTTTAGTGTGCAGAAGTGATTTATGCATACAAGTACTTAAGATCAAAATTTAATAAAATGAATATTTTTTTTACTGCTTCATCAAGGACATTCTTAAAACTGGCCTTCCCCCCCACCCCGTGAGTGGTGGTGAAGTGTACAATGACTGTTAGCACAGCTTAGTGCAGTGCCTTGATTCACGCTAACATGTCAGAAGCTTTATCCACTGTTGCTTTTGCAACACAGTGAAAAAGGCATATAATGTCTTAGTATTATCATAAGAATAATTTTGGTTTCACAAAACCCCTTGAAGGGTCCTGGGACCCCGAGTCCATGGTCCGTGTTGGCTGAACCACTGCAAATGCATCCTGCATCCAAATTCTTGTTTCATTCACTCATTCCTTCCCTCCCTCTCTCCCTCCCTCACTCAAAAGCATTCATTAAATACCTGCTATGTTCCAGGCCTCCCACAGCATAGTTATGTTTTCTACCATTACAGTCTGCTATCCAGATCAAGCTGAGAGGCTAGAACTAAAACAGAACTCTTCCTCCACACTTATATGGGGGGGTCCACTTAGGTGATTATAAGGGTGATATTTCCCAGTAGAGCCTTCTCTATCCAGACCCAATGTAGTCTCACGTTATTTTGCACTGATTCAAAGATATCATGCCCCTCACCCAGGATACACTGTATAAGCATTAACAAGTCAGTCTACAAGGGCAACCGCCCCTAGAGCCATCCACAGTATTACAGACTTGATGACTTCCAAGGAGGGGAGTAGAGTTAGTCACAGCCCTAACATTTCACTCTGCCTTTGCTTTATGTAATAGTCTATATGATTTGTATGTATTTTTTATATATGCATTTATGTACTTTATATGTGGTATATATACTTGTATACACTTTATATATGCTATGTACACTATATATGGATAATCTATATAGTCTGAATCATCAAAAAATGGGAATATTTTTATAGCAATTATAGATGTCAGTTACTGCAGAGTATTAACATGTTTCTTTCAGAATCCTGCATAGCAAAAAATAAATAAGTAAGATAAGATAGTGCACAGTAAGTACTTTATAAGTGTAAAATAAAATACATATGTCTCAGGCACTAATCGAAAGACAAAGCTCACTTTAATCTCACTCTTCTGTGGCATGTTTGGCATAAAAACTTCATGCCTATTGGGGCACCTGGTTGACTCAGTTGGTACAGCATGTGACTCTTGATCTTGGGGTTGTGAGTTTGAGCCCCAGTGTTGGATAGAAATTACTTTTTAAATTTTTTTAAAGGATTTTATTTATTTGGTGGAAAGACAGTGAGAGCACAAGTAGGGGGAGTGGCAGAGGGAGAGGGAGAAGAGGGTTCCTAGCTGAGCAGGGAGCCCGATATGGAGCTCAAAGCTAAGATCCTGGGATCATGACCTGAGCCGAAGGCAGACACTTAACTGACTGAGCCACCCTGGTGCCCCAGGGTGAGATTAATTTTTTTTAAAAAAGCCTCATATCTATTAATGACAGCTTACTACAATTAAGAATATATCAGAAACTGGGTGGCTCAGTGGGTTAAGCATCTGACTCTTGGTCTCGCTCAGGTCCTGATCTCAGGGTCATGAATTCAAGCCCCACATTGGGCTCTATACTGGGCGTGGAGCCTTCTTTAAAAAAAAAAAAAAAGAATACATCAGAAAAAAAAGACAGACATTGATTTTTCAATTAGTGTGATAGAAGGCTTAAAACTGATCATTGTAGAAGCCACAGCCTGTCTTTATTATAAGAAACACACCTCCAAATTCGAGTTTTCTGAAGTCTTGATGACAGGCTTTCTATGCTTGCTTCTGTTCTGAAATTTTTTTCTCATTAGATTTTCCGCTTCCATCCCCCTTGCCTCCCTGGCCCTGTGATGCGGCTGCACACAGCCCATCCAACTTGTTCTTTTTATACTTATAGTGAATTACATTACTTTCAGCAAAGAGTTGGAGTTTTTCTATTAATGCAAATGTGAAGTACATCTTGCCCATTGTTAATATTCTCATCATTGATACCAACTATTTCATTAAAATAAGAAGGAAACATTTAAGTACAAATCCAGGAAATTCTATTCTCTGGGGCACAGCTCCATGGTCCATTTGTTCTGGAGTGGGATAAATGCTGGAAGTCGCAAGGTATCACTAAAAGTATATTTACTTTCATTGTCTGCTTGTTTCCCACACAAATATATTCTGTGTTTAAAATGTGTAAAGCCAAGCCAGGCCTTCTCACGCTGTTTGCGGTAAAATATGGCTTACCACGTCTCTCTGAGGAACCATTGACAAATAGGCTCTTGTTGTCCAACTTTCGCTCTGCTGAGGGTAATGATTCAGTGGTTCAGAAGGTTAATTCCTAGAGATAGTGTTGTCTTTGGCTTGAACAGATGTTGGTAGTGCTTTAATGTGGTTATCAAACTAGGCTGCCCTTCATTCTTTGCTCTCGGGAGCCCAGGGCATTGTTCCACAAGGCATTCCAGCCCCCCTCTATGGAGATCCAGCGGAGCTGAACATACCACAGCATTACTCCTGCCAGCACAGGCTCCTCTGGGGTCACTGTGGATACTGACAATATACAGCCCAGCAACTGATAATGACAGACTCGATCTTTAAAAGATCTGTAAATATTTGTAAGTGCATCAAGATTTAGAATGTCTTTGGATGCTCAGATTCAATAATCTGTAAAACTACTCATTCAGTAAGTGTTCAAATCCCTCAATAGCTCTACGGACTGGCCTCTCAATGGTTTACTGTATGCTCTAATATCTTTTTTGGTCCATGTCAATCTCCAAAATGCAATGCCTGTGTGATCAGGATGTTTGTGCTCACCGAATGGAATCAACATTGGGCAAGAGTCCAAATACCAAGCAAGTTCAATTTGCTGGTGCTCATATGTAATGACAAAAACCACCATCATGAGCTGAGTGGAAGAGAGAATCCCCTAGCTTGGGAGATCATTTCCACCCAAACACAGATTCCTATTTTTCTGGCAAATTGCTGTATGCAATGCCATTGAAATGGTGGCATCCCCATAGCACAGTGCTCTTTCGAAATCAAACTTGTGGGTGCCTGGGTGGCTTGGCTGGTTAAGCATCTGACTCTTGATTTCAGCTCAGGTCATGATCTCAGGGTTGTGAGATCAAGACCCACATTGGGCTCCGCATTGGGCATGGAACCAACCTAAGATTTTTCTCTCTCTCTCTCCCACTGTCACTCCCCCATCTTGCCCTCTCTAAAAATAATAATAAAATAAAATAAGTTGTTGTCAAAAAATTTTAAAAATTTAAAAAATCAAACTCATGGTGGTTGACAACTTATTATGTTTGTTTAGACACTATGCAAACAAATACAAGAATTTCCTGCTCTTATGGAATTTAGTTACGTTGGGAGCCCACAGTTACATCTATGAAACAATTCAAGAGCAATCAGTAGCAGGAGGAAAATGACTTGGTGTCATAACAAATGGTACAGTTCTGGACAACAGATGTCAGGTAGGAAAGTGATGGGGATAGTAATTGATATTGATATTCAAATATAGCTTTATTGAGGTCTTACTCTGAGCCAACACTGAGTTATGCACTGAGGATACAAAGATGAGTAAGACACAGTCCTGTTCTCAGGGAGCTCACAGTTCAGTGTGGAAGACAGACCAGCAAACCAACGATTTCAGCATGACAGATATGTGTTAAATAGAAGTCTGCAAAAAATTCCAGGGGAGCCCAAAGTAAGTAGGACTAACTGAGGTGGGGGGAGTTTGGAGAAAAGTCACAGAGTCACAGAGAAGTATGCACCATACAGGGCTTTGAAAGACAAGTAGGATTTCTTCAGGATAATTGGAGAAGGGAACAATAAGCAGAAGGACTCAGCAGTATGAAGCATCCAGGTCTAGTTAGGAAAGTGAGAGACTCAGAGTTACTGGAAGTAGTTACCCTATTCTTAATTTTAACAGATAAGGTAACTGGGGTTCAGGGAGGTTAACGCATCTGTCCTAAGGTCCCACAGCCTGGAAATGATAAAGCAAGGACTCAAGTCTACATCCATCTGACGCCTCTGTGGTGCTCTCATCAGCAAACTGTCTTCATGAACACCTGGAAACAAGTGCAAGTCAATTCATGGTCTCCACAAAACCCTTGTGCTGTATGAATTGGCGAGAAATTCACTTCTACATAAGGTCTAACCTGTAAAATCCCATAGCAAGGGAATCTACTTAAGATTTCACAAATTTCATTGCAGAAATGTTAATTTTCAACATTTGCACCATCATTTTGGATCTATTTGGATATGGTCAAAGGAAAAGAGAATATCTACCCGGAAAAGAGAAGAAGGAAACGAGAAGAACTGTATCACTGACAACTTTATTTAAACTGTAAGGACCTATAGAACATCCTATCAGGGGAAGCCTGGGTGGCTCAGTTGGTTGGGCATCTGCTCGGGCCAGAACCCATCAGGATCCCAGGGTCCTGAAATCAAGAACCGCATCGGGCTCCTTGCTCAGCCGGGATCCTGCTTCTCCCTCTCCCTCTGCCTGCAGCTCCTCCTGCTTGTGCTCTCTCTCTCTCACTCTCATTCTCTGTCAAATAAATAAATAAAATTAAAAAGAACATGCTATCAGGACAGGGACCCGAGCAAATTAATCTGCCAACCAAGCCACCTCATCCTTTCTCTGAGCCTTGGTTTCCTCATTGGTAAATCAAGTAAGCTACACTTACTTGAAACACAAAAATATATATTCTTATTCAACATATGACACAAAACTGAGAAGAAACATTAAATAAAAGAAAAACCTTTTCTAAGGAAAGGGATAAGGACAGACAGGGCCTTGGTTTTCCCATCTCAAAAGTCGAGGGACTGGGCAGGAGTCTCCCTGGGACTCCACTCCATTCTGACACTCTAGGCTTCTATGGTTTTAGATATGCTTGGTTCTCATGAGGGCACTGCCATCCCCTAGGGGACATTCACCAGAAAAATTGAAGGGCATTTTTGATTGTTACAGTGACTGAGTGAATCACTACTGGCATTTAGTAGCTGGAAACCAGGAAACCAGACACAACTTCAAATGACAAAGAACTGCCCCACATGACATTTTTCACCCCTGGATTTATTGAAGAATAATTCATAAATAAAACTATACATATTTAAAGTATAAACATGGCAATTTGAGATATATGTATTATATATATATACTGTGAAATGATTAATCAAGTTAATTCGCATATCCATCACCTCACATAGTTACTTTGTATATGTGTGTATGTGTGAGAACACTTAAAATCTCTTCTCAACAATCTTCAAATATACAATTCAGTGTTTTTAACTATACTCACCATGCTGTATATTACATTCCCAGAATTTATTCATGTTATAACTGGAAGTTTGTACCCTTTGACCAAAATCTTCCCATTTCCCCCACCCCTTAGCCCCTGGTAACCACCACTCTATTGTCTGTTTCTATGAGCTCACCTTTTTTTTTTTGATCCCACATATAAGTGAGATTATACAATATCTGTCTTTGTCCAACCTATTTCACTTAGCGTAATGGCCTCCAAGTTCATTTGTTCCAAATGGCAAGATGCCCTTTTTCAAGGTTGAATAATATTCCACTGTATAACTGTCTTTATCTTTTCATCCACTGACAGACATTTAAGTTGTTTCCATATCTTGGCTATTATGAATAATGCCACAATGAACATGGGAGTGCAGATAGCTCTTCAAGACACTGATTTCATTTACTTTGCATATATACTCATACGATTGCTGGATCATGTGCTAGTTCCATTTCTAATTTTATTTATTTACTTACCTACTTATTTACTTACATACTTATTTAGAGCATGAGTTGGGGGAGGGGCAGGGGGCGAGGGAGAGAGAAAATCCCAAGGAAACTCTACACTGAGTGCAGAGCTCAACACAGGGCTCAACCCCACAACCCTGAGATCATGACCTGAGCCAAAATCAAGAATTGGACAGTTAATGGACTGAGACACCCAGGAACCCCTCTAATTTTTTTAAGTTTTATTTATGTAAGTAATCTCCACACCTCATGTGGAACTCAAAATCCTGACCCTGAGATTGAGAGTTGAATGCCCTTCCGAATAAGCGATCCAGGTGCCCCTCCATTTTTAAGGAACCTCCATGCTGTTTTCCATAGTGGCTGTTCCAATTTTCATTCCCACCAAGAGTATGGTAGGGTTCCCTTTCCTCCACACCCTTGCCAGCACTATTCTCTTGCCTTTTTGATAATTGCCATTTTAACAGGTGTGAGGTGATACCTGATTGTGGTTTTGATTTGCATTTCCCTGATGATTGGTGATGTTGATTACTTTCTCATGTGTCTGTTGGCCATTTGTATATCTTCTTTGGAAAATGTTTATTCAGGCTCTTTGCCCATTTTCCAAATGAACTGGGTTGTTGTTGTTTTGTTTTGGGGGGTTTTTGTTTGTTTTTATTTTTGTTTTTGTTTTGCTATTGAGCTGCATGTGTTCCTTATACATTTTAGGTATTAATCCTTTATCGGATATATAATTTACAATATTTTCTCCCAATCTATGAGTAGCCTTTTGACTCTGTTGATTGTATCCTTTGCTGTGCAGAAACTTTTTAATTTGATATACTCCCTCTGGTTTATTTTTGCTTTTGTTGCCTGTGATTTTAGTGTCATATCCAAAAAAAAAAAATCATTGCCAAAACCAATGTCAAGGTGCTTTTTCCCTCTATTCTAGGAGTTTTATGGTTTCAGGCCTTAGATTTAAGTCTTTCATCCATTTTGAGCTAATTATTGGGAGTGGTATAGGAAAGAGGTCTAGTTTCGTTTCTTTGCATGTGGATATCCACTCTTCCCAAGATCAAGTACTGAAGAAACTATCCTTTCCCCCACTGGTCTCACACACAACTTTTGAAGGTCTCATCAAGTCTTCACGTAGTGGGAAACCCTTTTTGTAGCTATTAGAATACTGAACCTAACTTCAGCTTGCATATGCACTGGTTTTAACAGGAAAGACTGCACTACACTTGGTTTAGTTCAGTACTTTACCAAAAGCTGTCCACCATTTCAAAACATCACCAGCTGTGCGTGGCACCTGGGTGGCTCAGTTGGTAAGCATCTGCCTTTGGCTCAGGTCATGATCTCAGGGTCCTGGGATGGAGCCCTGCGTCAGGCTCCCTGCTCAGCTGGGAGTCTGCTTCTCCCTCTGCCTCTCCCCTTCGCTCTCTCAAATAAATAAAATCTTTAAAAAAAAAGTCACCAGCTGTGATAGTGCTTATGGGATTTTGGTAATTTGGTCACTGATACACACCAGCTCTGCAGGCAGAGCTACTACCTTCACACTGAGTCTACTGTAGGTACAAGCCTCCATCGACTTCATTACATCTCATACTATAGTTGAGTGTGAGCCTTGCGTATGGACAAAATATTTTATTACAATTACTTTCATCCTATATTCCCTTTATATTACAGTTAGAGTATTTTGCTTCTTATATTTAATTATGAGTGTAAGTACATTATCAAAATGAGTCTCAAACTTTATTGTGCATATAGACCACCTGGGGATCTTGTTAAAATACAGAATCTGATTCAGTGAGCCTGAGATTGGCCCAAAATTCTGCTTTTCTACCAAGCTCTCAGGTGATGCCCATGATGCTGCTGGTCCATGGGCCAAACTTTGAGTAGTAGGGAGTATCTTATCAATGCATTTATTTTCAGGGTTTCAAAACAGGTGTTCTATCCAAGAGGCGTGGGCTCTGATGTGGTTCAGGACCACTGCATTAGGCAGAAAGAGTTATTTCAGAGGAAGAAACTGAGGCCTAGAGAGCTTGTGCCACTTGCCCAGCTCAGAATTGGCCAAGCAGAGACTGAAAGCAGCCCCCTGGCTCCAGAGAACATTGCTCCCCACTTTTACATTAGGAACTTAGGGCAGAAACAGAAGCTAGGGCCTTGCTTTTAAACAAAACTTCCCTTTCCAAAACCCACTTGTTTCTCCTTTACTGACGATCCAAAGGGGCTGGAAGAGACTTGAAATGTGTCTACCTAATGTCTGCACAACCTCTTAATGGGTTAAAAAAATAAAAAGAGCTCCATGATTAAGTTTCTAAAAAGTCAAACACCTGTTGTAATTGTTTAGGTTCTTTTTTATTATTCCCACAGAATTAGCTGATGGGTTGTTGGCACTGTTTGGATTGACCCATGGCTCTTGTGATTCTGTGCCCATGATTCAAAATCAAAAAGGACATAAAGGACAAGAGATTTTGACAAAAGGTCTTTCTGAGTTCAGTTAAATTAACCATCTCCCAGTTCCTGAGAACAGATGGGGTATAAAATGGTGGAGAGTTGCCCACTGCACAAATCCAGGAGACACGGGACCCACTGTCTTATGCCCGAGGGGTGCCAATCATGTACAACACATGAAAATGCTGCCCCCTGGAGTTGTGCCATATGACAGCCTTTGGTAAGCTGCAAAAAGTCTGGCTCCTGGGCAAAATAAGATCCATGTAGTGTGGAGCCTAGAGTTTATCTAACTGTAAGGGTGGCCCTCTTATAAAGGATAAAAATTAAGGGGTGCCTGAGTGGTTCAGTCATTAAGCATCTGCCTTTGGCTCAGGTCATGATCCCAGAGTCCTGGGATCGAGCTCCGCATTGGGCTCCCCGCTCAGAGGCAAGCTTGCTTCTCCCTCTCCCACTCCCCCTGCTTGTGTTCCCTCTCTCGCTGTCTCTGTCAAATAAATAAATAAATAAATAAATAAATAATCTTTTTTTTTAAGATGAAAATTTACAAATAAAAAAAATAAGGGCGGGGTTCTGTTCACCAAAAGAGGTACTCTAACATTTCTATATATTCCTGATATCTCCAGCCTAGTTTCCACTCAAGTGAATAAAGCATAGCACATCTTCAAACTGGAATATGATACAACAATTAAAAAAAAGAGGGTGCCTGGGTGGCTCAGTGGGTTAAGCCACTGCCTTCGGCTCAGGTCATGATCTCAGGGTCCTGGGATTGAGCCCCGCATTGGGCTCTCTGCTCCGCGGGGAGCCTGCTTCCCCCTCTCTCTCTGCCTGCCTCTCTGCCTACTTGTGATTTCTCTCTCTCTCTGTCAAATAAATAAATAAAATCTTTTTTTTTTTTTAAAGAACAAGGTACTGATATATGCCGCAATAAGGATGGACCTCAGGGACAGCCCCCTTGGAGCAAAAGAAGCCAGACACAGATGAGGATAAGCTGGAGGGTTTCATCTGGAAACATGGGAAAACAAAGAAACCAGGCTAGTGGTTATCTTCGGGGTAGAGTGACTGGAAGGGAGTGAGTGCAGGATTTCAGGGCCACTGGTCATTTTATCATTTTTTTGGTCTGAGAGCTGCTTCCCCAGATATATTAGTCTGTAAAAATGCTTTGAGCTGTATCCTTAATGTGTGTATTTTTCCTCATTTTTTCAAATTTTTTTTAAAAGGCAGAGGGCCTTGGAACGGACCTGAGACAATTAGTAAGGCGGGGACAGCTGTCCCCTTCAGTGTCCAGCCGCCACAGTAGTACCAGGAAGAGAAGAGGGCTGGGAGCCTACAGGCTGGCCTTCAGATGAGGGCTTCGAAGAACCCCAGCTCTGTCTTAGGCTCCCTGTTACCTAAGGCCTCTAGTGGAAGCATCTCACTTGGGCCTGCCCCTCCCAGAAAGTCCCCTTTATTTTGAGCTTTCTGAACCCTATCTTTATCCATTCTCCCACCCTGTCAAGTACGGTACTGATCTGTGCCATGGCCCGTCCCCTCAGGCCACTGTTTTCTGCTTCCAGGGATCTCTGAAGACGTAGGCGTAGGCCATAAAGAACAGGTAGACCTAATGGTGGAAATTCAGAACTCTTGGCAGGCAGCTGAGGGAGTTTCGAGTGCCAACACCAACAACAGCTAACACTAATAGCTAACTGTAGACCGCACATTGTTCGAAGTGTTTTCTAAGCATTAACTCAATGACTACTCGTAATAACCTCCGGAGGCGATTTGCTGTTAGTACCATTTTCCAAATGAGGAAATTGAGACTTGGAGAAATAAAATGATCCACCCAAGGTTACAGGACTAATAAGTGGGAGAGCTGGGATTTGAACTGGGTCTTATTAGACCCTAAAATCTGTGCTCCTAGCCACTAAGCTACGCTACTACAAGCAGGAAAGGCACCCCCTGTCCGGCCCCATTTCCCACTGTATTTCTCTAAGCAACATGGTCTACTCTCACTGCAGCCCCTGCTGTCCCCAAAGAAGCAGGAGTCCAGGGGCTGCTACACAGTGGAAATGCAAGCTCTGTACGAGATACACAGCTTGCTAACCACAGGCAGAACACAAATCTGAATCTAAAAATACTTTCCAAATATAACAAAAGCATCACGAGGGCCTTGGTGGTACTGAGGCTTCTCTGTGCCTGTGAGTACATATATGTGTACAGGCTCGTATGTCTACATGAACACATAGGGGCTCGTGTGTGGGGTCAAGTGCATTGTGTTTGGCCACGAACATTTCAGTGCCTGTGTCAATAAATGTGTGTGCATTTCTGTTCTGGTGATTCTGTGGCTAAAAGTATTGTGTGTGTGTGTGTGTGTGTTTAGGTACATGTGTGCATGCTGAATGTTCTACGGTTGTACATGTGTGGTTGTCCATACTGTGTATCAATGCCCACGTGTCCATGCTAACATTTGGATGAGTACACGTGTCCAGACATGTGCGTGCTACCGGTGTGTGAAAGCAGGTTCTCTGCACAGCTCTCTGAGTGAGGCAGTGTATTGGTATGTCTGTATTTTTCACTGTGTGCCCACACGTTTGTGCGTCTGTGCATTTGCGTAAATGCTCGTATGCACCAGGTTTGTGTGTTTCTGTGTATGCATACACGGGAGCGTGTTTGTGCATGTGGGGCTTGAGTTCCTGGGTACCTGCCTAACACATACACCTGTTACATGTTATTTACAGACTTAGGGGTCCGACCATGTTTATCTGTGCTCGTACGCACATTTCCTTGCTCGCTGTATCCGTCCACACAGATCTGCAGCCTGTGTCCATGAGCTCTCTAGACATAAATCTCTCTGTGTGTACAACACCCACATAAATATTTACATACATCTGTAAGTACATATAAGAAACACCCAGCTGCATACAAATCTCTCGCTTGGGATCTCGTTTCCTCATGCCATATGCTGCTGCTGCAAAGCACACCCAGTCATCTCTTGAAGATTTGTCACTCCTGCCAACACTACTCCTGCCTCAATTCCTGGCAATTTCTAAGTATGCACGGAGGATTCTCCCCACACCCTGGCCTCTCGGTTCCTTGAACTGCCCCCCTGCTCCAACAGATGCATCCTTGACCCTACCTTAGCCATTCACTCCCACGGGCACACTTTTATGTGTTAGTTTTCTGTCACGGCACAGGAAACCATTCCAAAACTCAGTGGCTTCACACAACTACAATTTATTATTTCTCACCATTCTACACATTGGTTTTTCTCCTGGTCTCACCTGCGCTCACTCATGCCCCTGATGGTCAGTTGGTCGGGCCTCTCTCCATGTGATCTTTCATCCTCAAAGTGTTGTGTTTTGGGGTTGTTGTTGTTTTTTTTCATTGTGTTGGTGGCAGCATCACGAAAAAGCAAAGCAGAAGCCTGAAGGCTTCTTGAGACTGAGGTAATAACGTCATCACTTCCTCTTCCTTCTCATGGTCAAAACAAGTCACAGGGTCAGTCCAGGTTCAAGGGACAGGGAAACACTCCAATTTTGAAAGGCGGAGATGAAAAGAACTTGGAGCCATTTTTAATTGGCTCCAAGTAATTTTTAATCAACTACACCGAGGCCGGGCCATGATCAGCACCTGCAAATCGTCCGCAGTCTCAAAGTCATAATCACCCTCCCTGATCACCGCCCCCTACCTTTTCATCTCAATCCCTCTTACACTACAAATCCGGGAATCTGTCAACCCCAGTGGGACCTCCATTTCGTTGATCCTACCACCTTCTCACTGTCTACCTATCTGATGCCCTCTCTTCTCTTTACCCAGCTGAAATTATTTTGGTCACACATTAGAAACTTTTGTGGCATTTACGTAAGCAATAATCCTGGTTAAATCCCATTCTTTACTTCCTCTATGCCTGCACCTGTGTGCCTGAACAGAGCTGGGGAAAAACCACAATGATTCCTCTGCTTTCACTTTAAATTCATAACCACTAACCTCAGGTGGGATGTTAAACCTGCCCCCAGACCGCGTGATAATCTCGAAGTCTATTTATTCTGAGTATCAATTTGAAGCACATAGCATGCGTTCTTCTCTAAAAGCCACCCCTATGCTTAGCTGATGACTTTGCCTCCTGTTTCTCTGAGAGCATGTCAGCATCTCTGCCCATATATGCTATTTTCTCCTTACTAGGGAGGCACACTGTAGGCTCCTAGCTGAGATTAATCTCTCCACCTGTGCGTTCCTTCTACCCACTCAAGGCCATGCCTTGAGTTAATTTCCTCCTTTTCTCTACTCCGTCATTAACGTTCCCCTCTCTACTGGATCCCGCAATTCTGAGCCATTCCAATCATCTTACAAGCACATCAGGATTTCTTTCAAAAAAAAATTCTCTTTTAAACTCACTTCCCCTCCAACTCTTTGTTCCATTTGCTCAGGGGTTATCTGTACTCTTTGTATTCCTTTTCTCCATTTCTTCTTGAGTCCATTCCATCAGGTTGCCCTCCCACCCCTCCACTCTGAACTGAAATATACCAGCTCCCCTGCGACTTCCACATTTTCAAGTACTAGAGTCAGTTCTCACGCCTTGTGCTATCTGACCCATCAGCAATAGTCATGGTGGCTCAACTGATCAGTCCTGGAAATGCTTTCTTCACTGGGCTTTCAGGACACCACACTCCACTCTTGCCCTTTTCTTATTTTCCTAACTACCCTTTCTCATCTCCTTTGCCAACTCCTTCTTGTCGTCTGACTTAATTCTGTGGTGGCCCCAGGGCTGTGTTTGGACCTTTTTTCTTCATTTATACTCACTCCCTTGGTGATTGCATCCAGTCTCGTGCCTTTAAATACAATCTATTCTTGGGCGCCTGGGTGGCTCAATGGCTTAAGCCTCTGCCTTCGGCTGAGGTCATGATCTCAGGGTCCTGGGATCCAGCCCCGCATCGCATCGGGCTCTCTGCTCAGCAGGGAGCCTGCTTCCCCTCTCTCTCTGTCTGCCACTCTGCCTACCTGTGATCTCTCTCTCTCTGTCAAATAAATAGATGAAGTATTTAAAAATAAATAAATAAGTAAATAGATACCAGCTGTTCTCCAACAATTCACAAGTGTTTATCCCCAGATCAAACTTCTTCCCTGAACTCCAAACTTGCATACTCGAGTATGTACCTGTGTCTCCATGTGGACATCCAATCAGCATCTCAAACTTGACATGTTCAAAACCCAGCCTCCAATTTCCTAGCATAAATCAGCTCCTTCTATAGTATTCACCATCTGTTAATGGCAACTCTGCACTTGGGGGTGCTCTGGCCAAATGTGTTAAAATCATCTTGACTCCTCTCTTTCTCTCACAACCCTGATCCAATCTATCAGTGGATTCTGTTGACTTTACTTTCAAAATAGATCCAGAACACACCGCCTCGCCCCACACCCCTTCTGATCATGGCTCAACCCACCATTGTGTCTCGCCTGGACTACTGCAGTAGTCTCCTAACTTGTCTGTGAGCTTTAACCTTTGACCAGCTTCAGATTAGTTTTCAAAGGACAGCCAAAGTGTTAAAATATAAATCATGTCACTCCTGGGCTCCAAATCCTGCTATAGTTCTCCATATTAGAGTAAGGTCTTAAGTAGGTCTTTATACTGCCTACACGACCTGGTCCATCACCACCATCTAGTACTCTCCCTTGCATTCAGCCCACACTCAGTCACAAGGGCCTCCTCACCACTGCTTGAACAAGCTAGGTTCTCTCCCAGTCCTGGGAGCTTGACCTTACTGTTTCCTCACCTTTAAGAAGTTACTATCCCAGGCAGCTACATGGCTTCCTCTTTCCTCTCCTTTAGCTTCTTTTTAGTTTTTCTTAAAAACTCTTTTCTTAGTTGGACCTTCCCTAGCCACCCTTATCTAAAATGTCAACTCCCAAATCATTTTATCCCACATTTTTTTCTCTTGAACATTTATCACTACCTAACCAACTATACAGTTTTGTTTTGTTTTGTTTTTAATTTTGTTTGTCCTTCTTGCCCACTAGAATGTCAGATCCACAAGGCCAGGGATTATTTATCTGTTGTGTTCAATGCTGTATCTCCAGTACCTAGAAGAGCTCCAGTTACATAATGTAATGTGTGTTCAACAAATATCATTAAATATATAACTACACTGAATGAATGAATACATTTTATCTGGTCTATGATTGCATCTGCATATTTGCACGTGTGTGCACATCTGCATGTTAACCTCTCTACATGTGCTTATATGTGTGTATACAGATGGTCCCCAACTACCGGTGGTTGGATCTATGATTTTTCAGCTTCATGATGGTCTGAAAGCAATATGCATTCATTCCATAGAAACCATAACTGAAATTTCGAATTTGTATCTTCTCCTGGGCTAGAAATATAGGTGACAATCCTCTCTCGGGATGCTGGGTAGCAACAGCTCCCACTCAGCTGCACTACTGCAAGGGTAAACAACCCATTCTTACAACCATTCTGTACCCTAGCAATCACTCTGTTTTTCACTTACAGCACAGTTTTCAATAAACTACATGAGATAGTCGACATTTTATTATAAAGTAGGCTATTGTGAGGGGTGCTGGGTGGCTCAGTCAGTTAAGCATCCAACTCTTGATCTCAGCTCAAGTCTTGGTCTCAGGGTCATGAATTTGAGCCCTGCATGGAGGTTACTTAATAAATAAATAAGTGAATAAGTGAATGAATGAATGAATGAATAAATAAATAAATAAATAAATAAATAAATAAAGATAGGCTTGGTGTTAGGTGATTTTACCCAACTGTAGGCTCATCTAACTGTTCTGAGCACATTTAAGCTTGGCTAGGCTGAGTTATGGTGTTCAGAGGTTAGGTGTATTAAATGAATTTTTCACCCAGAATATTTTTAACTTGGGGCACCTGGATGGCTCAGTAGATTAAGTGTCCGACTCCTGATTCTGGCTGAGGTCATGATCTCAGGGTTGTGGGATCCAGCCCCATGTCAGACTGCACGTTGGGCATAGAGCCTGCTTAAGATTCTTCGTTTCTAGGTGCCTGGGTGGCTCAGTGGGTTAAAGCTTCTGCCTTCTGATCCCAGGGTCCTGGGATGGAGCCCTGCATCGGGCTCTCTGCTCAGCAGGGAGCCTGCTTCCCCCTCTCTCTGCCTGCCTCTCTGCCTACTTGGGATCTCTCTCTGTCAAATAAGTAAATAAAATCTTAAAAAAAAAAAGATTCTCCGTTTCTCCCTCACCTACTTCTCCATCCCCCCTCCCAAAAAAAAGAATATTTTCAACTTAAAATGGGTTTATCTAGATATAAATCCATCATAAGTGGAGGAAGAGCTGTATGTCTGGATCTGCGGAGTGAATTAGTGTGGCAAGGTTAAAATTTAAATAATAATAGCTGGTATTTACTGAGTGTTTATGATGTGTCTAGCTAACCACTTTCCATGCAACAATGCAACAGCTCATTTAATCCTACCCAGGAGGCAGATATAATTTACTGTTTAAGAACATTCTTTGGAACCAAGGCTGCCTGCATTCAAATCCCAGCTCTTCCACATACTAGCTGTATGACTGGACAAGTCACTTAGCCTTTGTGAAATCCGTTTTTCACATCTCTATAATGAGGGTAACAATAGTACCTATTTCACAAGGTTGTTGTGAGGATTAAGTGAGAAAATACATAGAAAGCACTTAGAACAGTGCCTGGCACACAGTAAGCACTGTATAAACCTTTGCTAATACTCCCAATCTGCACAATTTACAGACCAGGAAAACTGAAGGTCTGAAAGTTTGAATTTGACAACAGTAACAAAAGCATAATAGTTTCCATTTACCAACTGCTCACTATATGCCATGTAGGCCCTTATTATATAGATATGCATACACATATAAAAAATATACACACAGCTAGACTTACATGCATGTGTGTATATACATACATTTAAAAAAACAAAATAAAAAAGTTAAGAAACTTGAAAATAAGAAAATGGTGACTATGTAAGGTGGTAGATACATTAAGTAGCTTGAATGTGTTGAATATTTTATAGCATATATATATATATATATCAAATCATCAAGTTGTACATCTTAAATATATACAATTCTATTTTTTAATATTTTATTTATTTGAGAGAGAGCAAGAGAGAGAGAGAGCATGTGCATGAGTCGGGGGGAAGGGCAGAACTAGAGGGAGAAGCAGACTCCCCGCTGAGCAGGGGGCCTGATGTGGGGCTCGATCCCAAAACCCCAGGATGATTACCCAAGCCAAAGGCAGACGCTTAACTGACTGAGCCACCCAGGCGCCCCAAGTATACAGAGTTTTAAATTGTCAGCTACACCTCAGTAAATCTGGCATAGGGGGAGGAAAGAAACCTGCCCAGGGCCGCATAGCTCTAAATGGTCTGTTTGCGGCTGAAGCTGGTACCGTCGAGCCCCTAGCACTAATGTGGGTCGTGTGCTATGTCAGTATGTGCTTGTGCATGTCTTTGTGTGGGATCTGTGTGTAAGGACATTTGAGTGCATGTGGCTCTCTGTTTCTGTGGTTGTAGGTGTCTGTATGCCCAGGTCGAAGTGTGAATGTTTTTAGAGATCATTCTGGTAATTCCTCACCCGCTCTTCTCCAGTACAGCCACCAGAGGGGGCTCAGGAATTTTTTTCTCATCTTGAAGAACCCAAGAGTATACACTAAAAACAAGCTTCCTTTTAAAAAATGCCAGTTGTTGGAGGGGATACCTATGGTCTATGACTGGCTTTTCATACTCTGAAGCCAGAAAGCAGGCAGTCACTCAGACCTTAAATATCTCCACGATCAGGGCCATTTCTGTCTGAGAGCAGGCACCCGGCTCCCAAAGAACGCTAAACCACTGAATTGCCAGCATCACTTCCACCTGTCCTGCGACACTACGAATGGCCCACTCGCTGCCCTCTGGCTATCCGAGGTCCCCTTCTAGAGCTCCTTCACAACCAACCAAGTACTCTGTTTCCCTTTCCTTCTCCCCCACTCTACTGAGTTCCTTTGGCTGGCTGTTCAGATGTAATTCAACATCCACAAGGCTAGGCTTCATCTCATTTAAACCTCCCAAGTTTGGAGGCAAGAACTACTAATTGACTCTCCTCATTTAGTAAAAGAGAAATTGAGACTCAAAGAAGAGGGTGTCGTGTCTAAGGTCATACAGTCAATAAGGGGCAGAAGCAGAAATCAAACCTAGGTTCCTCTGAATCCAGAGCCTCTCCCTTCCATTACCCCATGCCAATCGGTGGGGCAGCGACTAGAACTCGAGTGGTGACAGACTCCTTATCAGGGCTAAATTCCACACCCAGAATTCTCAAGCCTTAACATGCATCAAAATCACCTAAGGTGGGGCGCCTGGGTGGCAAAGTGGTTTAAGCCTCTGCCTTCAGCTCAGGTCATGATCTCAGGGTCCTGGGATGGAGCCCCTCATCGGGCTCTCTGCTCAGCAGGGAGCCTACTTCCCTTACTCTCTCTCTGCCTGCCTCTCTGCCTACTTGTGATCTCTGTCTGTCAAATAAATAAATAAAATCTTTTTTTAAAAATCACCTAAGGTTTTTATCTAAGAAAAAAACAAGAAACATGGGACCCCTGGGTGGCTCAGTGAGTTAAGCATCTGCCTTCTGCTCTGGTCATGATCCCAGGGTCCTGGGATTAAGTCCTGCATCAGGCTCCCTGCTCAGTGGGGAGCCTGCTTCTGTCTCTGCCTGAAGCTCCCCCTGCTTGCTCAGTTTCTCTCTCTCTCTCTGACAAATAATTAAAATCTTAAAAAAAAAAAACACAAGAGGCACAGAGAGTCTGAGTCTGTATCAGGCCCAGGAATTTGCCTTTGTAATAAAGAGCCCATGTGACTTCTAGATTCATGTGGTCTCCTGATCACACTGGGGAAAACCCAGGTCTCTTACAAGGCCCACTCAGCCTCCCTCGAACACCGCAAGTTCTTGGCCAGCCAACTCAACAAAGCATCAGAACCGTTCCAAATAACGATGGTGACCATTGATGGAGCACCTGCCTCGTACCAGGCACATTCCATTTCAGTTTATGATTTCTTTTGAGTTCATTTTTGTGAAAGATATAAGGTCTATGTCTAGGTTTTTTTTTTAAATGGGTGTCTAGTTGTTCCAGTACCACTTGTTGAAAAGACTACACTTTCACCATTGAATTGCCTTTGCTCCTTTGTCAAAGAATAGTTGACCACATTTGGGTCTATTTCTGAACTCTCTATTCTGTTCCATTAATCTGTCTATCCTTTCATCAACAGCACACTGTCTTGATTACTGTAACTTTATAGCAAGTTTTGAAGTCACAGTAGGAGCCTGAGTCATTGAACTTTGTTCATCTTCAGTATCTTGTTGGCTGTTTTATGCCTTCTGCCTTTTCATACACCCTTTAGAATTGGTTTGTCTTTATCTACAAATAGTTTGCTGTGATTTTGTTTGGGATTCCATTGAATCTATAGATCAAGTTGAGAAGAAATACATCTTAAAAATATTAAGTCTTTCAAACTATAAATACGAAATAATCGCTCCATTTATTTAGATTTTTAAATTTCTTTCATCAGGGTTTTGCAGTTGTGCACATAAAGATCTTAGAAGTATCTTACTAGATTTATGATATTGTAAATGGTATTGATTTTTTTTAAGATTTTATTTATTTATCAGATAGAGATCACAAGTAGGCAGAGAGGCAGAGAGAAAGGGGGAAGCAGGCTCCCCGCTGAGCAGAGAGCCCAATGCGGGGCTCCATCCCAGGACCCTGGGATCACGACCTGGCGTGACGAAGGCATAGGCTTTAACCCACTGAGCCACCCAGGCGCCCCAATGGTATTGATATTTAATTTTTTAATTTCAATTGTTCAATTCCAACTGGTCTGTAGGAAAGCAATAACGTTTATATACTAACCTTGCATCCTATGACTGATCACTTTATAGATTCAAGAGGTTTTTTGGTCATTCCTTTGGAATATTCTATGTAGATGATCATCTCCTTCACAAACAAATACATAGGCACTTTATATACATTATACCGTTTAATCCTTAGGATAACTCTGTACATCAGGTCCTATTAGCCTCCCCATTTTGCAGAGGAGGAAACTGAGGCTTAACTACCTTAATTCAATTGTCCAAGGTCACAAAGCTTGGAAGTAGAGGAACAAAAATGTGACCCAGGTCTGCCTGTATACACAGCCTTTGATTCCTTGCACTCCACCACAGTGAGCTACATTAAGTAATTTGCTGGACCAAAAGGTAACAGCTTCATGGTGTAGGGGAGTCAATCTCTGCCCCTGATCCACTGTGTGTTATTGGACAAGTCACCAAATCCAAAAGAGCAAGTCATTTACATCACAGATCTGTAGACCACTGGTCCAGCCTTTTTTTTTAAATTAAACTTCTTGTTTTAGAACAGAATTTAAATAGACAAGTCCCAAGTGAATATATAGAAGTGGGCAATAAGCATGAAAAGATGCTCAACATCATTAGTCATTAGAGAAATGCAAATCAAGATCACAAAAAAATGATACTTCAATACACAAGGATGGCTATAATTAAAAGGTAAAAATCACAAGCTTTGATAAAAATGTACAGAAATTGGAACCCTTATACGTTGCTGGTGAAATTGTCAAATGACACCACTACTTTAGAAAACATTTTGACAGATTGACTCACGCTCCTACTATGACTTCAAAACTTACTATAAAGTTACAGTAATCAAGAAAATCTAAACACAGAGTTGCTACATAACTCAGCAGTTCCACTACTAAGTATATTCTTTAGAAAACTGAAAACACATATTCATACAAATGCTTACATAAAATTATTGAAAGAAGCATTATTATAATAGCCCCAAACTGGAAACAATCCAAATATCTATCAAATGATAAAAGAATAAACAAAACGTGGCCCATTCATACAATGGAATATTACTCAGCAATAAAAAGAATAAAGTACTCATACACGCTTCAACATACATGAACCTTGGAAACATCCTGCTAAAAGAAGTCATTCATATAAGACCATGTATTGTATGATTCCATCTATATGAAATAACCAGAATTGAAAAACTATAAAGTATATTAGTATACTATATGCTATATAAGTGATAGTTTCAGGCTAGGGAGGATGGGGGAAGTAAGGAGTATCTGCTAACAAGTTCAGATTTCCTTTTTGGGGTGACAGAACTTCTGGAATATGACTGCAGTGATGGTGGCACAGCATTGGGAAAATACTAAAAACCACTGAATTATACACTTTAAATTGTTGAATTTCATGATATGTGAATTATATATCAAAAAATAATCTGATCCTTTAAAAATAAAACTACTGGGGGTGCGCCTGGGTGGCTCAGTGGGTTAAAACCTTTGCCTTTGGCTCAGGTCATGATCCCAGGATTTTGGGATCAAACCCTGCATCGGGCTCTCTGCTCAGCGGGGAGCCTGCTTCCCTTCCTCTCTCTCTGCCTGCCTCTCTGCCTACTTGTGATTTCTGTCTGTCAAATAAATAAATAAAATCTTTTAAAAAAATAGAACTACTGGGGCACCTAGGTGGCTCAGTTGGTTAAGTGTCTGACTCTCAGTTTCAGTTCAGGTCGTGATCTCATGGGTTGTGGAACTGAGCCCCACATCGGGCTCTGTGCTCAGTACGGAGTCTGCTTGGAGATTCTCTCCTTCCGCTCCTTCCCCCATGCTCTCTCCCTCCACCCTTCCCCCGTCTCAATTAAATAAACAATAAATCTTTTTAAAAATATATAACTACCATATAACATAGCAATCCCACTTCTGGGTATATATATGGCCCAAAGAATTTAAAGTAGAGTCTCAAAGAGATATATGCATACTCCTATTCATAACAGCACCATTCACAATAGCCAAAGAGATGGAAGCAAACTAAATGTCCATTGACAGATAAACAGGTCAACAAAATACAGAATATCCATACAATGGAATATTATTCAGCCTTAAAAATACAAGTAAATCCTGTCTCATGTTACAAAATGGGTAAGTCTTAAGGACATTACATTCAGTGAAATAAACCAGTCACAAAAGGACAATATTGTAAAATACTATTTATATGAAGTATGTGAAATAGTCAAATTCAGAGATATAGAAAATAAAATGTTAGTTACCAGGGGCTAGGCAGAGGAGGCATAAGAGAATTGTTTAATGGGTATAGATTCAGTCTTACAAGATAAGTAAGTTCTGGAGATCTGTTTCACAACAATGTAAATATAATTAATACCACTATACTATACACTTAAAAATGGTTAAGATGGTACATTTCATAAAGTTTTTACCTAAAAAAGAAGCCTATAAATGCTCAGAAAAATATTCAATTTAAATGGTATGAAAAATTACCAATCCTTCATATTTCCAATTCAATTTCCAAAGGAAAATCAAGGTTTTCACATATTAAAACTATCATCCCAACTGAGGTTTTTATTTCAAACTTAGAGAATTGCCCACATTTATCCCTGGTGTGGCATTCATGGTAAGAAGAAGATATTCTATTGAAAATCTTGCAGGAAACAGTATTCTTTGAAGACTTTAGCACAATTCAACGAGATATGGAAATGTAAGGAAAAAATTGAATACTGTACTATTAAAATTTATTCTACAAAAAACAAGAAACAATCTAAACCCAAACTATATTTTTAAAAAAGAAGAAAAAGAAAATTTATTTTAAAAAACAATGTTTGGAGAAGGGAAGATGGCAGCAGAGTAGGAGGACCTTACCTTGCCTTGTCTCACAAATACAACTAGACTACTATCAAATCATCCTACATACCTCAGAAATCAGTCTGAAGACTGGCAGAACAAACTTCACAACCAAAGAGAAAAGGCCAGATGGAAGAAGGTAGGAAGTATGGAGACGCGGCTTTGTGAGAAACAAATCATGGCTAATAAGGTGGGGAGAAGCCACGGTCACAGAGACAGACTAGCACACAGGGTAGGGTGGGAAAGACAAATCCTCATAGCAACTGGCTTGGAAAGCAAGAGGGCCTGAATTTCATGAGTTCTTACAAACAGCCAGGCTTAAAGCCTGGAGTTTTAAAGGTCAGCATGCTTGGCTCTGGGAGAGCTCAAAGAACACTGGGGATGCTCTTGGAGAAAACACGGGGCAAACAGGGTGCAAACAGTGATCTTAAGAGCAGTTGGGGCACACAGTGGGGAGGTTAGTTGGTCATCTCAGAGTGTGTCCCAAAGAGGCGGCATTCATGGAGAGACCCCTCCAGGAACAAAGGAACTGGCAGAAGCCATTTCCCTCCCCTGTGCCTCAGCATAAGCACAGGGCCACCTGTAGGAACCAGTGTACCACCAACGCTCTCTACCTAACTTGCTTACATCAAGCCCTGGCCCCCATGCTCCAGAAGAACCATCCATCTCAGTACACTTGCCTCAGTCCCAGCATGCCTGGCCCCTCACTCAGAAGACCAGCACAAACCCCTGCCTACACTGCATCTCCCAACAAGAGTTTTGCAAGCCACAGTTCCAGTAGCAGTAGCTGTCGCTACCTACTGCTTACTATGTTGTATCTCATTTCACAAGCAGACCAGAGTACACCTAGGTAAAACATCCCACATTCAGGCCAGGAACCAAACACTGCCACAACCAGCAGAGAGAGCCTCTGCAGATGACTGGCCTGAAATATAAAGTGGCAAGGACACAACAGCAGAATGCACACAGCACACACTGGAGGCATGCCTAGAAGCAAGAGGCCCTGGGGAACAGGGCACACTACACAGCAGGGCACTACAGCACCCCTTCTTCATAAGGCAGTCTCCCTTAAGAATAGATGTAGCTGACTTTCCTAAAACACAGAAACAGGCACAAAGTCTTGGACAAAATGACAAGACAGAGGAATTTGTCCCAAATGAAAGAACAGGACAGGACCACAGCCAGAGATCTAAGCAAAACAGATATAAGTAAAATACCTGATGGAGAATTTAAAGCAATGATCATAAAGATATTCACTGGACTTGGGAAAAAAGTGAAGGACATCACTGAGACCATTAATACAGAAATAAGACTAACATAGCAAAAGTGAAGGGCTCAGTAAACTAAATGAGAAACACACTTGGTAGAACAAACAGCAGGCTGGAAGAACAGGAATGAATTAATGCCTTAGAAGACAGAGTAATGGAAAGTAATCAAGTGAACAAAAGAGAAAGAAAAGAATTATGTAAAATGAGAATAGACTTATGGAACTCACTGACTCCATCAAACATAATAACATTTGTATTATAGGAGTCTCAGAAGAAAAAGAAAGAAAAGGGCACAGAAAATTTATTTGAAGAAATAATAGCTGAAAAACCTCCCCAATCTGGGGAAAGAAACAGATATCCAGATTCAGGAGGCAGAGAGAATCCCCAACAAAATCAATGAAAGCAGATACACACCAAGACATATTGTAATTAATGTTGGAAAATAAAATTATAAACTAAAAAAATCTTAAAAGCGGAAAGACAAAAGGAGCGATTAACTTACAAGGGAAAAGCCATAAAGCTAGCAGAAGATTTTTCAACAAAACCTCATTAGCCAGAAAAGAGTGGCATGATATATTCAAAGGGCTGAATGGGAAAAACCTGCAGCCAAGAATACTTTATCCAGCAAAACTATCATTCAGAAGAGAAGGAGAGATAAAGAGTTTCCCAGACAAAAACTAAAGGAGTTCATGGCCACTAAACCACCACTGCAAGAAGTATTAAAAGGAACTCCTTGAGGGGTGCCTGGGTGGTTCAGTGGGTTAGAGCCTCTGCCTTCAGCTCAGGTCATGATCTCAAGGTCCTGGGCTCGAGCCCCACATCGGGCTGTCTGCTCAGCGGGGAGCCTGCTTCCCCCCCCCACCCGCCTGCCTCTCTGCCTACTTGTGATCTCCATCTGTCAAATAAATAAATAAAATCTTTAAAAAAAATAAAAAATAAAAGGAACTCCTTGAGTGGAAAGGAAAGACCAAAAATGACAGTATGAAGGTAGGAAACATGAAAGTGGTAAAAAAGAACATATCTGTGAAAAAATTGTTCAAGGAACTCACAAAATAAAAGGATGTAAATATGACACCATATACCTAAAAGGTGGGGAGGAGAGAGTAAAGAATGTGTGCAAACATAAATGACCATCAACTTAATGTAGACTGTTACATGCAGAAGAGGTTATATACAAACCTAATGATAACCACAAATCAAAACGATTAACAAATATGCAAAGAATAAAAAGAAAGAAATACAAATACATTATCAAAGAAAACCAGCAAACCGTGAAAGATCTCTAGACAAGAAAAGATCAGAGAAAAGCTTCATGTAAAACAACCACAAGTAATAAAATGGTGACAAATACATAACTACCAATAATTACTTTGAGTATAAATGGACTAAATGCTCCAATAAAAAGACACAGAGTGTCAAAATGGATGAAAAAATAAGAACCATCTTTATGCTGCCTATAAGAGACTCATTTTAAATCTAAAGATACTTGCAGATTGAAAGTGAAGGGATGGAGAAACATTTATAATGAAAATGGAAGCCAAAGAAAGTCAGAGTAGCTATACTTAATATTGGACAAAGAGACTTTAAAACAAAGACTGTAACAAGAGACAAAGAAGGATACTATATAATCATAAAAGGGAATCCTGAATTCATGCACCCAACATGGGAGCACCCAAATATATAACACAATTAATAACAAACATAAAAGATCAATAATAACACAATAATAGTAGGGGACTTTACCACCCCCCTTACTTCAATGGACAAATCATCTCAACAGAAAATCAACAAGGAAACAATGGCTTTGAATGACACACTGGACCAGATAAATTTAACAGGTGTATTCAGAACATTTCATCCTAAAACAGCAGAACACACTTTCTTTTCAAGTGTATATTGAACATTCTCCAGAAAATATCACATATTAGGCCACAAGACAAATTCAAAAAGATTGAAGTCATACCATACATCTTTTCTGACAACAGTGCTATGAAACCAGAAGTCAACCACAAGAAAAAAGTCTTGAAAGAATACAAACACATGGAGGTTAAATAACATGTTACTAAACAATAAACAGGTCAACAAGGAAAAAAAAGAAGAAATTTAAAAAGTACATGGAAACAAATACAAATGAAAGCACAATGGTTCAAATCCTTTGGGATGTAGAAAAAGCAGTTCTAAGAGGGAAGTTTATAGCAATAAAGGCCTAACTCAAGAAGCAAGAAAAATCTCAAATAAATAGCGTAACCTCACACCTAAAGGAGCTAGAAAAATAACAAACAAAACCTAAAACCAGAAGAAGGAAGAAAATAATAAAAATCAGAGCAGAAAAAAATAAAAAGGACCCAAATAAATAAAATCACAAAGGAGAGAGGAGAAATAACAACCAACACCACTGAAATACAAACAATTAAAAAATATTATGAAAAACTATATACCAACAAACTGGACAACCCTCATGCCCAAACCAGATAAGGACACCACTAAAAAAGAACTACAAGCCAATATCTCTGATGAATATAGATGCAAAAAAAAATCCTCAACAAAATACAAGGAAAACAAATCCAACAATACATTAAAAAAATCCTCCACCACAGTCAAGTGGGATTGATTCCTGTGTTGCAAGAGTGGTTCAATATTTGCAAATCAATCAATGTGATACATCACATCAGCAAGAGAAAGAATAAGAACCGGGGTGCCTAGATGGCTCAATTGGTTAAGCATCTGACTCTTGATTTCAGCTCAGGTCATGATCTCAGGGTCGTGAAATCGAGCCCCGTGTTGGGCTCCAGGCTCAGCAAGGAGTCTGCTTGAGATTCTCTCCCTCTCCTTCTACCCCTCACCCCGCTCGGGTGTTCTCTCTCTAAAATAAATAAATAAATCTATCTTTTAAAAACTATAAATAAAAAAGAATAAGAACCATATGAGGGGCACCTGGGTGGCTCAGTGGGTTAAGCCTCTGCCTTCAGCTCAGGTCATGATCTCAGGGTCCTGGGATCGAGCCCGGCATCGGGCTCTCAGCAGGGATCGAGCCCTGCATCGAGCCCTGCATCGGGCTCTCAGCAGGGAGCCTGCTTCCACCTCTCTTCTGCCTGCCTCTCTGCCTACTTGTGATCTCTCTCTCTCTGTCAAATAAACAAATAAAATCTTATAAAAAAAAAAAAGAAAAAGAACCATATGATCATTTCAACAGATGAAGAAAAAGCATTTGACAAAGTATAACATCCATTCATGATAAAAATCCTCAACAAAGTAAGGTTAGAGGGAACATACCTCAACATAATAAAGCCCACATATGAATAACCCACAGCTAACAACATCCTCAATGCAGAAAAACTGAAAGCCTTTCCCCTAAAGATCAGGAACAAGACAAGGATGTCCAGGCTCACCACTTCTATTTAACATAGTACTGGAAGTTCCAGCCACAGCAATCAGAAAACAAAAAGAAATAAAATGCATCCAAATCAGTAAGGAAGAAGTAAAACTTTCACTATTTGCAGATGATATGATACTATTTATAGAAATCCCTAAAGACTCTACCAAAAAAACTACAAAAAACTGCAAGAACTGATAAATGAACTCAGTAAAGTCAGAGGACACAAAAATCAATCTACAGATCTGTTGCATTTCTATACACCAATAATGAAGCAGCAGAAAGAGAAATTAAGAAAACAATCCCATTTACAATTGCACCAAAAATAATAAGATACCTAGGGACAAACCTAACTAAAAAGGTAAAACTCCTGTATTCTGAAAACTATAAAACAGTGATGGAAGAAATTGAAGATGACACAAAGAAATGGAAAGACATTCCATGCTCATGAATTGGAGAAACAACTATTGTTAAAATGTCCATACTACCCAAAACAATCTACACATTTGTACGAGTACTATCAAAATGCCAACAGCGTTTTTCACAGAACTAGAACAAACAATCCTAAAATTTATATGGAGCTGCAAAAGACCCCACATAGCCAAAGTAATCTTAAAAAAGAAAAACAAAGCTGGAGACATCACAATTCTGGACTTCAAGTTATATTACCAAGGTGTACTAATCAAAACTGTATGGTTCTGGCACCAAAACAGACATACAGACCAATGGAACAGGATAGAAAATCCAGAAATAAACCCACAATTATATGGTGAGTTAATCTTTGACAAAGCAGGAAAGAATATCCAGTGAAAAAGACAGTCTCTTCAACAAATGGTGTGGGGAAAATTGGACAGCAACATGCAAAAGAATGAAAGTGGACCACTTTCTTACACCATACAGAAAAATAAACTCAAAATGGATTAAGGACCTAAATGTAAGACCTGAAACTATACAAATTCTGGAAAAAAGAACAGGCAGTAATTTCTGACACTGGCTGTAGGAACCTACTTCTAAATGTGTCTCCTGAGGTAGGGAAACAAAAGCAAAAATAAACGATTGGGACTACATCAAAATAAAAAGCTTCTATACACCAAAAGCAAACAATCAACAAAACTAAAGGACAACCTACAGAATGGGAGAAGATATCTGTATCCCAGGGTCCTGGGATAGGACTGAGTCAGGCTCCTTGCTCAGTAGGGAGCCTGCTTCTCTCTCTGCCTGCCACTCCCCCTGCTTGGACTCTCTCTCTCTCTCTGACAAATAAATAAATCTTTAAAAAAAAAAGAAAGAAAGAAAACTACAGAGCAGCATCCCTTATAAATATATGCAATGTCCTCAATAAAATACCAGAATACCAAAATACAACACCACATAAAAATGATTTTACACCAAGTGGGGTTTGTCCCAGGAATGTAAGGTTGGATCAACACATGAAAATCAATCAATATAATAGATCATATCAGTAAAGGAAAAAACACATGATAATCTCAATAGATACAGAGAAAAATTTTGAGAAAATATAAAATGCTTTCATGATAAAAACTCTCCACAAACTAGGAACAGAAGAAAACTTCCTCAAACTGATAAAGGACATCTATGAATAAGCCACAGCTAGCATCATACTTAGGGGTGAAAGACCAAATGCTTTCCACCTAAGATAAGGAACAGGACAAGGATATCTGTTCTTGCCACCTTGTGTTGAAAGTTCTTCCAGGGTAAGTGGACAAGAGAGGAAGAGAAAAAGCATCCAGATTGAAAAGGAAGAAGTAAAACTATCTCTAATCACTGATGACATAATCTTATAAAAGATTGTAAGAAAACACCCACCTCCACCAAAAAAAGTTGTTAAAGCTAATAAGTGAGCTCAGGAAAATTACAAGATACATGATGGATATACGAAAATTAGTTGTCTTTCAAAAACAAAACAAAACAAAAATAGTTGTCTTTCTATACATTAGCAATGTATACCCAAAAATTAAATTAAGAAAATAATTCTATATTGGGACGCCTGGGTGGCTCAGTTGGTTAAGCGGCTGCCTTCGGCTCAGGTCATGATCCCAGAGTCCTGGGATCGAGTCCCATGTCGGGCTCCTTGCTCGGCAGGGAGCCTGCTTCTCCCTCTGCCTCTGCCTGCCACTCTGTCTGCCTGTGCTTGCTCCCTCTCTCTACCTCTCTCTGACAAATAAATAAATATTAAAAAAAAAGAAAATAATTCTATTTACAATAGTATCAAAAAGAATAAAACATTTAGGAATACATTTAACAAAATAAGTGCAAGGCTTATACATTGAAAACTACAAAACTCTGTTGAAAGAAATTATAGGAGACCTAAATAAATGGAAACATATCCCATTGCCCATGAATTGGATGACTTATTATTATTAACATTATTACTCCCAAATGATCTAGAGTTAACCAAATCCCTGTCAAAATTTCAGGTGTCTCTTTTGAAGAAATGAACAAGTGGTTCATAACATTCTTATGGAAACGAAAGGCATCCCAAATAGCCAAAACAGTGTTGAAAATGCACAAAGGGGTGCCTGGGTGGCTCAGTTGGTTAAGTTTCTGACTCTTGGTTTCAGCTCAGGTCATGATCTCATGGGTTGTGAGATCAAGTCCCATGTCGGATTCTACACTCAGCAGGGGTGTGCTTGAAGATTCTCTCCTTCTGCCCCTCCCCCGACTCGTTCTCTCACTCTCTCAAATAAATAAATAAACCTTTATAGAAAAAGAAGAACAAACTTGGAAGACTCACACTTCCCAATCTTAAAATTTATTACAAAGCTGCAGTAATGAAGATTATGTGGTGTTGGCATAAGGATAAACATAGAGATCAATGAAATAGAATAGGGAGTCCAGAAATAAAGTCATATATCTATGATTGATTGATTTTCAGCAAGGGTGCCAAGTCATTCGATGGGAAAAAATAGTCTTTTCAACAAAAGGTCTTGGAACAACTGGATATCCACATGCAAAAAAAAATGTATTTGGGCTTCTAATTCATACCATACAAAAAAAAATAACCCTCAATGAACTAAATATCTAAATTTTTTTAAGATTTTATTTATTTATTTGACAGAGAGAGAGACAGCGAGAGAGGGAATACAAGCAGGGTGAGTGGGAGAGGGACAAGCAGGCTCCCCAGAGAGTAGGGAGCCTGAGGCAGGGCTCGACCCCAGGACCCTGGGATCATGACCTGAGCTAAAGGCAGACCCTTAACCAACTGAGTCACCCAGGCACCCCTAAAGATCTGAATTTTAAAACCAAATCTATAAAACTCTTAGAAGGAAACATGGGCATAAATCTTCAGGGTTTGGATTAGGTAACTTTTTAAACATGGCATCCAAAGCACAAACAACAAAAGAAAAATTAGGTAAAGTGATCTCATCAAAATTAGAAACTTCTGTAGGTCAAAGAACAGTATAAAGAAAGTGAAAAGACAACCCACAGAATCGGAAAAATATTTGTATATCATATATCTGATTTAAGAAAAACTTATATAGACTATATAAACAACACTTACAACTCAACAATAAAAAGACTAAAAACCTAATTAAAAACGGGCAAAGGGGAGCACCTGGGTGGCTCAGTGTGTTAAAGCCTCTGCCTTTGGTTCAGGTCATGATCCCGGGGTCTTGGGATCGAACCCCACATTGGGCTCTCTGCTCCACAGGGAGCCTGCTTCCTCCTCTCTCTCTCTCTCTGCCTGCCTCTCTGCCTACTTGTGATCTCTGTCTGTCAAATAAATAAATAAAATCCTTTTTAAAAAATGGGCAAAGGATTTGAACTGAAGATCTATAAAGAACCAATAAATATATGAAAAGATGCTCAACATCATTAATTATTAAGAAAATGCCAGTCAAGAGCACACCAAGACACCATTTCATATTTGCCATAATGGCTATAGTTAAAGAAAAAGAAAACAGAAAATAACAAGTGGTAACAAGGATGTGAAGAAATTGGGATTCCTAGTAGAATATAGTATGGTATAACTGTGTTGGAAAAAAATGTGACAGTTCCCCAAAAAGTTAAACATAAAGTTGCTATACAAGCTAGCAATTCTATTTCTATACTCTATGTATATTCAAGAGAGTAGAAAACATGTGTTCACAGAAAACTTATACACAAACGATCATAACAGCATAATTCATAACAGCCAAATGTACCACAAACTCACATACTCATCAACTTATGAATGGATAAACAAAATGCAATCTATCCATAAAATGGGATTCTATTCAGCCATAAAAATAATAAAGTACTGATACATGTTACCACATGTGTGAACCTTGAAAGCATCATGCTGGGGCATCTAGGTGGCTCAGTCAGTTAAGGGTCCAGCTTGATTTCAGCTCAGGTCATGATCTCAGGGTCATGAGATATAGCCTTGCATTGGGCTCCACACTCAGTGGGGAATCTGCTTGATATCCTCTCTCTCCCTCTCCCCTACCCCTCCTCCCACTCACACGCATGCACATTCTTTCTATCGCTCTCTCAAATAAATGAATCTTTAAAAAAAAAAAGAAAGCATTGTGCTAAGTGAAAGAAGTCAAACATGTAAGGCACATATGAAATGTCCCGAATACCAAATCCATAGAAACAGAAAACAGATTAGGAAAGAGAGGCACAGTTTATTTACTTATGGTCACAGGGCTACAAACGCAGCAAATTCAAGATCCGAAATCACACCTTTCTGATTGAGTGGCTCCTAACAACTCTTCTGTCTTCATACATTCATCATTCACCCAACAAGTATTGATGATGTACCTAAAACATGCTAAACACCAAATCATGAATCAGACACAATGAACTGTACCTTCCAGGAGGTCACAGTAGAATATGGGAGACAGATGTGAAAACAAAAAGTTTAAGTGTCCACTCAAGACTGAAATGAGGACAATTATAGCATTATCTCAGAGAAGAGAAGGTTGTGTTAGTTTGAGTCTTCTGAGGCCAAGACAAGGATTAAGGGAGCAAGGATTATATGAAAGGAAATGCCTATGTAAGAGAAAATAGGAAGGAAGCCAGATAAATACTGGGAGAGTCATCAGACCATGATGCAAGTCTGACATGAATGAAGAAAAGAGGGAGAAAAGATTGGGTGGTGGCACCCTAGACTGCCATGCAGGGAAGTCACAAAGCTGTTGTTGGGGATTCCTTAAACCAAAGTCACAATCAAAGAGGAAACACATCTCCCAGGAACAAGTCAGCCTTAGTCATCCTCCTGCCTTCAATCATTCACCAGGAGCATCCCAGGAAAAACATGGCCTTGATGCAAACCTGGAGATGGACTTCACAGCAGGGCATCTGGGACTCTTGGTCAACTATGCTCCCTGTAGTTGGAGATCCTCAAGTTGCTGTCCTTATTGTCATACAAGGGTTAAGTTTTGGGGAAAGCTTTTTCTGGCATTGGTAATTTATAACTTAGGTTCTAAGATTATACCCTGTTTATGGATAGAGACAGGACAAGGAAGAAAAGCAAGCACTGTGTAGAAAAGGAGACTGGATTGGCTCTTGCAAAGACTTATGCTAGCTATAGGACTCAGCCCTTGGACATTCAACAGAGTTTTTCTTGTTCTAGTTATGTCCCCAGTGCCTTAGGCTTATAATCTAGTATTTACTAAATATGCTACAAAACAAAATATAACTAGATTATCATTGAATGTCGCCTTGCTCACTGTAATTCAGCTCATCATTTAACACATGGAAAATGGAAAACTTCATGAATTAATATTCGGTCATTCCAGGCAGAGTACTCCTAAAGATTTGTGAGTTCATTTACATGTTTATCTGCTCTTTTCTCCTTGAGAGTAGGACTGTTCTTCCGCATGATGATTAGAATGAATTGGATATTTTGAACTCATCCATCAGATTGGGAAATGATATCTTAATTGGCAAAGGTGTTTAACAGTTAATTGAACATTTCTACTGTGAACTTCCATTTTTCTTAAGTACAGAAATAGCACAGCAGGGCCATGGACAAGTAAAGAATGTCATATGAACACCTTTTTGTATTTGTCTTGGTCTCTGTGATATTCCTGCTTCCTCGCAAACTCCTATGCACATAGTAGGACACTCAATGAACATTTCATGATTTCATTTTCTATAAATTTGTAAAAATTTAAGTATATGAGAACAAGTGTGTCTTTGTTACATGTGGCTACTGAGAAATTTAAGGTGATTTTATAATAAGCTTTGAAAATCTGAATGTTACCAATTCATGCAGGCAGAGTATTTGGTGTTCGGGTCCTATCCAAATATATCATCAAACTCCTATATTACATCTTCCATCCCCTTCTCCTCTTCTTCCAAACCCTCTTCTTACAGCTGCCTAGAAGTTATAATATATGGAATCCAGTCTTAAAGCCTAAAACAAAGTTATTTTCTTTAACCAAGAATAAAGAAAATAATCTTTTATTGTGGAACTCTTTCAACCACGAAAAATAATTCTCTATATTCTTACGCAGAAAGTGTGGCCATCATTCATCTTTAATCTTTTCAGAATTGGTGCCAACCAAGAGGCATTCCTATTTCCTCTGATTTATGCCAACCAAGAGGCATTATATTTGTTCCAATTTACAAATAAGTGTTAATAAAACTATTTGTCGAGAGCTGCTTATATGCATATTAATTTAGTGCCCATAACCAAATTATAATTGCACCATCACTTGAAAAAAACTGTTACTCAAAGCATGCAACACACTGGCCATTTGTCTTTCTTCAACACTTCCATTCTGGCAGTGTATCCTTCTCTTTGCATTATCCATTTATTTGATTGGCCTTTTCTTCTTATTTCCAGATATTATTTACCTGGAGAAGTCTCAATGCAACAGGAAATAGGTACTTGTTAGTCTGGGTGCACCAAGAAGGAGGAGATACCCAGAGGGATTTATTGGAGAAAATACACATGAGGGGAAATACACCATGTGTATGGAGAGAGCCAGAAGAGACTCAAGAGCTGTCAGACAATAATATACATCTAACTCTGTGGAGGAGAGAGGGAAGGAAGGAAGTATGGGTATGAAAAGTCTCATACTACAGTACAGTTCTAAGAAAATTTCAACAAGATCAATGGAAAGTTCTTGAGCCAAAATCACCCTTTAGAGGAGTTCTGTATCTCCCACAAGTGGGTCTGCTTTAGTATCCTTGATGTACCCAGTCACTGGCTGGGAGCAGCCCATGGGAAAATTGGTCTCATGCAAATGCAGTGGAGGATTACAGAGCTCGGCAACTGAGATCATCATTCAACCAGGCTCCTTGAAGTCAGAGATCTGAGAAGTGCCTTTCCTGGCCACCACATTTGTCATAAAAAAAAAAAAAAAGTTCTGTCTCTCACTTCACACTCCTCACTAAAAAGCACACAAATAGGAAGCAAAGTCCCATTTAGGGCAGAGGTGACTTTCCCCAGGCCAGAAACTCACTGATTCATTCAGATCATACTTTAGGGATGCAATTGAGCCCATAGTTTACACAGAGTTGCATTCAAATCCCACCTCCCCCAGTTGGTGGTTGCATGAATTTAAGCAACTCACTTAAAACTGAAGAAGTCTTAAAAACACACACAAAAAACTGAAATCTCAACTGTTTCATCTGCTACATGGAGATAATGATGACCTCATTTACCAAACTGGGACTACTGGGAAAATGAATTAAGCTCCCAGGTCCCATGAGTGAAGGTATGGGTTGGCTTAAAAAGTTTTCCTTTTTAAGAGAGAGAGAGGAAGAGAAAGATCGTGGGGGTGTGCATGAATGGGACGGGGGGTGGGGGAACAGAGGGAGAGAAGGAATCCCAAGCAGACTGCATAGAGCACAGAGCCTGACACAGGGCTCAGTCCCATGACCCTGAGATCATGAACTGAACTGAAATCAAGAGTCGGACTCTCAACTGACTGAGCCATCCAGACACCCTTTGGCTCCTAGTTTCTTAGCACAATACTCCTTCCTCTTCCACAGTCACTTGATGCAAAGTCTAAAGAGAGGAGTCTCTATTTGTCATCTCTTTGCCCAAGAAGTCTGGCTTTTTCCCCCTTGACCTCAGCTATTATTTATTTTTAAACAGTACCTTCCCTGGCAGGATCAGTAACCCCGGCCTCAGATTTGGAGAACCACGCCTCCCCTTAATCTAAACATGTAGTTCCCATGGAAATCACCACAGTCTAACATGACCCCATGTGTTTGTACACTTAAGCCAAGCTGGATCAATCAGAATCCTTCCTGAAAACTTTTAAAACCAGAACTGAGGAGCAAATCAGTCAAAATCATAAGATGTCATTGTCTAGCACACTCTCAACAGCCATGGTTTCTGTCAGGAGAAGAAAGTCAGTGTGCACAACCAGAGAGGATGAGTCTGGCCATATACTGCTCTAGATTAATGACAGAGAATCTCATCTGTACTCAATTCTCTGGATCAAGTTATTCCTATGGATGTGTAGTTCAAACTGTTCCATGGATTCTGACATCCATTTTTACCTAACGGACTTTGAATTAGTTTGCTCTCACAATTAAGTGTTCTGACAAAAATAACTAAGATCCAATCACTGGCTCCCTCAACTGGCCCACATTCTTTCCCAAGTAAGAAACTACCAGCCAGTGAACTTCCCTCAAAAGAAACAAGTGCGCACCTGAAACTATATAACATTCGATGTCAACTACACTTTAAAAATAAATTTTTTTTAAAAAGAAACAAGTATGGACTTGGTTCTCCTGTCATGGCCTTTTCCTTCCTCCAAATCTTATAGAGTCGATTAATTGAAAACATAGACTTGGGAATCTTACAGACTTGCGTTTGAGTCCCAGTTCTTCTATTTATTGGCTATATGATCCTAGGCAAGTTAATTAAACCATCAGAGCCCAAATAACCTCATCTCTAAAGCGGAAATAACAGCTACCTCCAAGTGTTGTTGTGACTATTCCTTGAGTCAGTGCACACAGAGAACTTTCCATAGTGCCTACAACAAACCAAGCCTTTGTGGGCAAATGAAAAGAAGTAGTTGTACTTCCATGTGCCTGGGAAGAAATAAAACAACAGCTGGTCACCTTTAAGCACAGTGGAAAGCTTCAGAGTTGGCTTCTATCTTTCCCACAGGAGGCCTCCAATGGGAAGATCAAGGCAAATCAAGGATGCGGTCTACGAGGCTCTCACCCTTCCCCTCCATAATCAAAGTAATCTAGGTACAACTGGACGACAGAGAGAAAGACTCACTTTGTCCACTAATGACCTGCCAGCTCTCCCCCACCTTGGTCTCCTGAGGTCAACTGAGCTATTTAGACCCGTATTGATAAAATGAACATAAACTAACAGATACAGTCAATGAGGAAAAGTTCTTTGAGAAGATTGTTAGCCAATAACTGAAGAAGGGATGATAGAAATAAAAAAAAAACACACATCATTTTCCTGGCCATAATGAAATAATAAATTCAAGCCAAAACTATCAATGGATTCATAAACCACTGGGTAAAAAGCTGATGGAAAACTGGATATTCTCATGATGCCAAAGTATTACTCCACTGATTGTGTTAATCACCAGGAAGAAAATATTACAAAGGAAGAATTAGTCTGTTACCACCTAAACCCAAGGTTCAATCTTGTTATCTCTGATAGTGGGACTTATGTGCTATTTATCGTGTGCCCCTTGATGTGTATACATCACCTCTGAATGATTCATGAAGAAAAATATTTAACCAGAACCAGATCAAGCTCTTAGTTCTAATATGCAGTTTCTATGAAATACAGAGGATAAAACAACAAGTTAGGGGTGCCTGGGTGGTTCAGTGTTGGGCAACCAACTCTGGATTTCAGCTCAGGTCATGATCTTAGGGCTGTGGGATGGAGCCCCACATTGGGCTCCACACTGGGTGGGGAGTCTGCTTGTGATTCTCTCCCTCTCCCTCTACCCCTGCCCCTGCTTGTGGTCCCTCTCTCTCAAATAAATAAGTATAATCTTTAAAAAAATAGCAAGTTGGGGCGCCTGGGTGGCTCAGTCATTAAGCATCTGCCTTGGACTCGGGCCATGATCCCAGAGTCCTGGGATTGACCCCAGCATCAGGCTCCCTATTCAGTGGGGAGTCAGCTTCTCCCTCACTCTGCCTCTTTCCCAGCTTGTGCTCCCGCTCTCTCTCTCACTCGCTCTCATTCAACAAACAAATAAATAAATAAATCTTTTTTTTTTTTTTAATAACAAGTTAACACCATGGGGAAAACATGAGAAAAACTCAGAAAGTGGGGGCATTCCACAGGACAGTTGGCCTGGTATCTGAAAGAAGTCAATGTCATGGTCTTTTGTGCTCTGCTCACTAAATGCAGATGTGGGGTGGGAGGTTCCCCACACACATGCTACAAGCAACTCTCCAAACACCAACAGGGTGTGCTACAATTAAACTCAATTCTGACACTGTCTATCCAGAAATAGGATCAGATACCACAGGTTAAGGATTCAGTCCTACAAGACCATCCCTCCCCGCACAGTTGTTCCCAGTACTTGACCAACTGGCTATAAATCAAAGGTTCCCATGCCTCCCACCTTGGGTTTGATTATTCTCCCAGAGCAGCTCTTATAATTCAGAGAACCATGTTACTTACTAGATCACTAGGTATTATAAAAGGATATAACTCAGGTACAGCCAGATGGAAGAAATGCATAGGGCAAGGTCTGGCGAAAGGGCACAGTTTCCATGCTCGCTCCAGGCATGCCACTCTCCCCAGATATCCAACATCGTGGAAGCTCTCCAAACCCAGGCCTTCTGAGTTTTTATGGAGGCTTCACTACATAGCCAAGATTGATTAAATCATTGGCCATTGGTGACTGATCTAACCTTCAGGCCCTCTCCCCTCCCTGGAGGTGTTGGGAGGTGGGACTGAACATTCCAACCCTCTAATCACAAGGTTGGTTCCCATGACAACCAGTCTGCCATCTTTAGGTGCAATCCAAACGTCATCTTATTAACATAACAAAAGACTTTTTTTTTTTAACTCTTGCTTTGGAAATCCCAAGGGTTTTTAAGAGCTCTGTGCCAGAAACAGGGCCAAAGACCGAATATATATTCCTTATTATAAATCACAATATCACACATGGGGGGGTAAAAGTTGGAGAGACAGCAGGACTGTTCTAGATTAGAAGAGACTTAAAAGCTATAACCACCAAATTACCCTTGATTGGAATTTGGTTTGAATAAACCAGCTATAAAAACTCATTTTTGGTTCAATCAAGGAAATTTAAATGCGGCCTAGATGTTAAAGGATATTAGGGAATTATTGTTAATTTTGTTAGATGTGATAATGGGACTATGGTTATATAGGGAAAATGTCCTTTTTGTTAGTGATGCATGTAAAAATAGGTAGGGGTGAAATATGATGTATATAATTTATTTTGAATATTTCAAAAATAGACTAAGCAAATATAGTGAAATTGTTACATATATATTTTGTTACATATATATATTGTTACATATATAGTGAAATTGTTAAATCTAGATGATGGTATATGAGTGTTCATTGAGCTATTTACTCTACTGCTCTATATGTTTAGAATTGTTCAAAATAAAAATGTTTTAAAATAAAGACTTTTTTGGGCACCTGGGTGGCTCAGTGGGTTAAGCCACTGCCTTCAGCTCAGGTCATGATCTCAGGGTCCTGGGATCGAGTCCCACATCGGGCTCTCTGCTCAGCAGGGAGCCTGCTTCCCTCTCTCTCTCTCTCTCTCTACCTATTTGTGATCTCTCTCTGTCAAATGAATTTTAAAAAGTCTTTAAAAAATTTTAAAAAAATAAAGACTTTTTTCATGTATACAAAAGCTGAAGGAATTCATTACCAGCAGAAGTGGAATACAGGAAATGTTAAAGGAAGTCTTTTAGGCAGAAAGAAAATGTTACCAGATGGAAATCTGGATACACAAAGGAATGAAGGATACTTAAAATGGAAAATATATGAGTAAATATAGAATTTTTAACTTCCTTTTAAAACACTTTAAAAGATAACTGAGTCTTTTCCACTTGGACCTGGACTAGAGATTATACATAGTCTATGGCAGATTGAAAAATTAAAATTTGTCAAAAATTATAAATGGGCAAATAGGGGCGCCTGGGTGGCTCAGTGGGTTGGGCCTCTGCCTTCAGCTCAGGTCATGATCTCGGGGTCCTGAGATCAAGCCTCACATTGGGCTCTCTGCTCAGCAGGGAGCCTGCTTCCCCCTTTCTCTCTGCCTGCCTCTCTGCCTACTTGTGATCTCTCTCTCTCTGTCAAATAAATCAATAAAATCTTTTTTAAAATTAAAAAAAATAAATGGGCAAATAACCAGTAAAAATATGTATTCTCACTTCTCTTAGAAATTTGGAAGCTCTGGCAAGTCTGGTCCTTACATTTCCTCACAGCAGCAATTGCCTTGAGTTGAATGATGGCTAGCCTTGATCTCCTTTTATAAAGGGGAAAACTGCAGAATAATGAGACTGATATTTATTTTCTCAGACAAAGAGAACAACAATTTTATAGTTAAGGAAAAAAGAGCAGAGGAAGGCACCAGAAACTGTTCCATCTACAAGTTCATGGCTAGTCTGCTAGGACACCAGGCTAGAGAAGCAAAATGGCTTCTGACCACGCAAGCCCTTCAGGGAAAATGAAAGTCTCTTGTTTCTTTGTTGTTTTTTTTTCTGGGAGTTGTTTGCCTGCACTGGATATTTAGTATGTCTTGTTGGGGTTTGCAAGAGATAGTGCTTTAATTTGTTTTTCTTTTAATAAATATCTCATGGGTTGGAATAGGTGATACAGTTTCACTAGCCAAAATTTCCTGTTTTTGTGAAAGTGGGTATTAGCACTTTCAAGAGCATGGGATTTTTTTCTCAGAGCTTTTTAATAAATCTTATTTTATTTTTTTATTGTGTTATGTTAGTCACCATAAAATACATACATTAGTTTTTGATGCAGTGTTCCAAGGTTTATTGTTTACATACAACACCCAGTGCTCCATGTAATACTTGCCCTCCTTAATACCCATCACCAAACCAACCCATCCCCCCATCCCCCTCCCCTGTAAAACCATCAGTTTATTTGTCGGAGTCCACAGTCCCTCATGGTTTGGATTTTTCTTAAAGCCATTTTGGAAGACCTCACAGAGGTGAAAAGAATATATGAGACCAACAATTATTTTTTTCCTCCTTTTTCTCAAACGTGTTCCTCTGTGAGATGGCTGTGAAAATTGTGGAACTCTTTAATGCTAAGGTTAAGGAAAAGAATGATGCTTTTATTGCGTTAGAGAGTGAACACGCAAAAAACCTGGTTTCTGGTCCCATTCTCTACACATGTAAGTGCTGTGAGGAAAGCACCACAGGGATGCCTGGCATCTCAAGTCTTATGCTTTGTCCCTCCCTGCACTGCTTGCAATCTTATCCTGAACAAGCATAGAGTCACAGTTAAAAGTGTTTCCCAAACTCAATGGTCTGTACTTGCATATGCGAAATGGAGAAAAAGAATTTCCTACACAAAATCAAGATAAATTTTTAAATGAAGGGAAACTACCCACGGCTAACATCATACTTAATGGTAAAGGATTAAATTCCTTTCCCCAGGGATCATAATACAAGACACGGTGGTCTGCTCTCACCAGTTCTATTAAATGTTCTTCTAAAATTCTAGAGGAGGCAAAAAGGATATAAAAGGCATCCAAATTGGAAAGGGAGAGTTGAAATTATCTCTACTGGCAGATACCATGATCTTACATAGATAAAGCCATGAAGAATCCACCAAAAAGCTACTAGAGCTAATAACAAATGAGTTTAGAAATCTTGTAAGATACAGATCAATATACAAACATCAAATGACTTTCTATATATTTGCAATGAACAATCTAAAAATAAAATTAAGAAAACAACTCCATTTATAACAGCATCAAAAATAAAGAACAGTTAGAAGTACATTTAACAAAAGAGGTACAAAACCTGTCCACTACAAATCATTGAATGAAATCGAAGGAGACCTAAATAAATAAAAAGATATCCTGTGTTCATGGATTGGAAAATTTAGTATTGTTAAGCTGTCAGTACTCCCCCATACTGATCTGAAGATTCAACAGAATCTCCATCAAAAATCCAACTGGATTTTTTTGCAAAAACTCTAAATCTGATCCTAAAATTCATATGGAAATAAAAAGGGATTTAGAATAGCCACAATAATCTTTAAAAAGAACAAATTTGAAGAACTCACACTTTCCAATTTCCAGAAAACTAGAGGAGTTAACACTGTATAGTACTAGCATAGAATAAGCATATGGATCAATAGAGTTGAGTCCAGAAATAAACCCTTATATCCATGGTCAATTGATTTTTGACAATGGTGGCAAGACAATTCAAAGGAAAAAGAATTGCTTTTCAACAAATATTGCTGTGACAACTAGATACCCACACACAAAAGAATGAAGTTGAAACCCTACCTAACACCATATACAAAAATTACTCAAAATGGATGAAAGATCGGGGCACCTGTGTGGCTCAGTTGGCTGGGCATCTGACTTCAGTTCAGGTCATGATCTCAGGGTCCTGGGCTTGAGCCCCTGCATCTGGCTCCCTGCTCAGTGAGGAATCTGTTTCTCCCTCTCCCTCTGCGCCTCTGCTCCTCCCCCCACCCCCCTACCCCTGCTCATGTATGCTCTCTCTCTCTCCCCCACCCATGTAAACAAATAATCTTTAAAAAATGGATAGGGGCGCCTGGGTGGCTCAGTGGGTTAAGCCGCTGCCTTCGGCTCAGATCATGATCTCGGGGTCCTGGGATCAAGTCCTGCAGCGGACTCTCTGCTCAGCAGGGAGCCTGCTTCCCTCTCTCTCTCTCTCTGCCTGCCTCTCTGTCTACTGTGACCTCTCTGTCAAATAAATAAATAAAATCTTTTAAAAATAAATAAATAAATAAATGATGGATAAAAGATCTCAATGGAAGAGCTAAAACGGCAAAATTCTTCAAAGAAAGCATATATATAAATCTTCATGACCTTGGATTAGACAATAATCCCTTACATTGGACATCAATATTACAAGTGAGAAAAGAAAAAATAAAGTATAAAGTATACCTTCTCAACATCAAATATTATACTTAATTACTTTTGTCAATTGTTAATTTATTAATAAAATAAAAATATTTTTATTTAATATTAAAATATTATAACTCAGTAATAAAAAGACAAAGAAAAATTTTTTTATAATACACAAAGAATCTGAATAAACAATTCTCCAGAGAAGATATATAAATGCACAACAGGCACATGAAAAGACACTCAACATCATTAACCATCAGGGAAATGGAAATTGAAACCACAATGAGATGCCACTTCACACTCACTAGAATGGCTATAATCAAAAAGACAACAGTTACAAGTGTTATAGAGGATGTGGAAAAATGCAAATAAATACTCATACACTGGTAGTGGCCATGTAAAATGATTCAGCAACTTTGAAAAACAGTCTAGTAGTTCTTATAAGGGTTAAACATAGAGGTACTATATGACCCAGCAATTCTATTCCTAGGTATCTACCCAAGAGAATTCAAACATATGTTCACATAAAAACTTGTATACAAATATTCATAGTAGCATTAGTCATAATAGCAAAACCTCTAATGGCACTGTACTTGTGCAGAAAAAAATGTCCTTTTTGTTAGAAAAGCACATAGAAATTATGTACAGGTGAAACATCAGTAGGTCTGTAATTTATTTTAAAATATTTCCAAAACAGAAGAAGCGAGTATAGCAAAAGTTTTACCCAAGTGTCCAACAACAGGCCAAAATTTATGCACAGGGGTGCCTGGTGGCTCAGTCAGTTCATGTCTGACTCTTGGTTTCTGCTCAGAGTCTTGACCTCAGTGTCCTGGAATCGGAGCCCCAAGGCGGGCTCTGTGCTCAGTGGGGAGTCTGCTTAGGATTCTCTGTCTCCCTTTCTCTCTACCAGTCCTCTGATCCCTGCCTACCCCCCGCCCTACTTGCAGGCTCTCTCTCTCTCTCTCTCTCAAATGAATGAATAAATCTTTAAAAAAATTTTACTCACAGACGTATTCTAGCTATTAAACCTAGCTTATCTGATATTAAATATAAATAAACACCTGAAAGCAGGAGAAGACAAAATAAAAATAGTGATAAGCAAATAAACCAGTAAACTTTAAAAACAAATCACTCTTTATCATGTGATCAGGAAGTGTAATGCCTCTGTTAACAAATATTTCTTGGACTAGAGCTATAATACAAGAGGAAAGTACAGTACTAATCCAGAGCTCATTTTCCAGATTAATTCAATACCAGTGAGAGGGAACAAAGGATAAAGTAAAAGTATATTAATTTCTCATCTTGTCATGGTGAAGTGGGAAGGAGAGACAAAATTACTATTTAACTTTTTAAACCGATAGAGAAATATAGGTTCAAGTATATTGTTAATCATTAAAAGGAAAGTGATAGAACAGAAATTTGAAGTAGAACTTCCAATTACCCTAAAAACTAAAAAAACTGGAGGGGCACCTGGATGTCTCAGTGGGTTAAAGCTTCTGTCTTCGGCTCAGGTCATGGTCCCAGGATTGATTGAGCCCCGCATCGGGCTCTCTGCCCAGCGGGGAGCCTACTTCCCCCTCTCTCTCCGCCTACTTGTGATCTGTGTGTCAAATAAACAAATAAAATCTTTTTTAAAAAAAGAATAAAAAACTGGACAATATGAAACTTGTTTGTCCTAGTGAAGTTGAGAAGATAAAATGAAGGAAATGATAGAAAATCATACTCAACAGGAAATATTTTTTTAAAAGATAGAAGGAATAAGGAACAAATAAACTATTACAATAAATGCAAATGTGCTGATTTTCCTTATTGAAACAAAAACTCTCAGACTAAGTAAAATAATTTTTAAAATCTAGCTACCAACTGTTCGTCAGAGGAATACCTAAAAAAATTTGAAAAGAGGAGTGCCTGGGTGACTCATGGGTTAGGCATCTGACTCTTGATTTCAGCTCTGGTCCAGAGATCTCAGAGCTGTGGGATCAAGCCCTGCCTTACACTCCATGCTAGCTGTGGAGTCTGCTTAAGAATGTCTCTCTTCTCCATTGAGAATGATATTTGCGGTGGGTTTTTCATAGATGGCTTTGATTATATTGAGGTATGTGCCCTCTATCCCAACACTTTGAAGAGTTTTGTTCAGGAAGGGATGCTGTACTTTGTCAAATGCTTTTTCAGCGTCTATTGAGAGTATCATGTGGTTCTTGTTCTTTCTTTTATTAATGTGTTGTATCACATTGTTTGATTTGAGGATGTGGAACCAACCTTGCAGCCCTGGAATAAATCCCACTTGGTCGTGGTGGATAATTCTTTTAATGTACTGTTGAATGCTATTGGCTAGTATTTTGGCGAGAATTTCGCATCTGTGTTCATCAAGGATATTGGTCTGTAATTCTCTTTTTTGATGGGATCCTTGTCTGGTTTTGGGATCAAGGTGATGCTGGCCTCATAAAATGAGCTTGGAAGTCTTCCTTCCATTTCTATTTTTTGGAACAGTTTCAGGAGAATAGGAATTAATTCTTCTTTAAATGTTTGGTAGAATTCCCCTGGGAAGCCATCTGGCCCTGGGCTTTTGTTTGTCTGAAGATTTTTGATGACTGTTTCAATCTCCTTACTGGTTATGGGTCTGTTCAGGTTTTCTATTTCGTCCTGGCTCAGTTGTGGTAGTTTATATGTCTCTAGGAATGCATCCATTTCTTCCAGATTTTCCGTTAAGGTCAGGAACACGGCAGGGATGTCCATTATCACCACTGCTATTCAACATAGTACTAGAAGTCCTAGCCTCAGCAATCAGACAACAAAAAGAAATTAAAGGCATCCAAATCGGCAAAGAAGAAGTCAAACTCTCACTCTTTGCAGATGATATGATACTATATGTGGAAAACCCAAAAGACTCCATGCCAAAACTGCTAGAACTTGTACAGGAATTCAGTAAAGTGTCAGGATATAAAATCAATGCACAGAAATCAGTTGCATTTCTCTACACCAACAACAAGACAGAAGAAAGAAAAATTAAGGAGTCAATCCCATTTACAATTGCACCCAAAACTATAAGATACCTAGGAATAAACCTAACCAAAGAGGCTAAAAATCTATAC